>PTEX01000031.1:992165-1089783 GCA_003342815.1 Eudromia elegans | reverse complement strand
TGTCAAAAGCCTTGCTAAAGACCAGGTGGATGATATCCACCATATATCATATGTCATCATGTCAAATGAAGTCCATAGTGGTGACACTGCTGTGCTAAGCCTAACTCCTTGTCCTCTGCTTCTAGTCGTAGTGTATCCTGTGTATCCTGGCCTGGCCACTTCTCAGGTCAGATTCATGTCACAAMCAGTGTTTTCCTCACAGTCCGTGTAACCTCTTGAGCTCTTCTTGCAGCCCTTTCTTGGTCATCCTCCGGAGGTCAGCACCTCTGGTCGCTGCTGTGGCRGCTCTGAGCTCATGATCTGCAGGTTTTGGGGTCTCCCTGGCCTGAGGTAAGGAGTGYCCTGTGTTATTGGTGCAGCTCTTGGAACCACCCCCCTACCCCCAAACGCCTGCTGTTAGTTATGGGTGCGTGTCCCCAGAGCAAGTCTCTTCACAGCTGGAGGCTTCGGTGCGCTGTCTACTTTCCCTGTGGATAAAGTCACGCAYGGCGATGCTGGGGTGGGAACGGGACCCTTCGGGGCTCCACTGGGGCTCTCTGTAGGTGGCAGTTTCTGTGCTGGATGCCCCCATGCGGGTGCTGTGGAGCTCGCCGCCCCTCTGGGGCACGCGGCTTGGCGATACGCAGGGCGGCCGGGGCCGCCCGGGCCGTGGTGCCGCGGCGGGCGCTGCTGCCGGGCTGCGCTGCAGTAGCGCCCAGGTGCTGCAAGAGGTCTCTGCAGGACTGCGCTGCCGCGCGCCCCGGCCCGAGCCGAGCGGCTGCTTGCCTGCCCTGCCGTTCCGTCTCCCGTCCCCGGAGCAAGGGCTCTGTTTTAGCCCTCCTCTCCCTCGCCGCACAGGTCTGAATTCTCCTCAGCCTTCAGAGCCCYGTGCTGAGGATGCACCTGGAAGGGAGGCTGGGCCCCTTTGCCCCCGGGCTCTTTCCAAGGTGGTTACGGTGGGCCATGTGCCGGCGCATCCCCCGATCTCCTCTAGTGCGGGCTCGATGCCGCCGCCTCCCCTGCAGCCAGCCCCCGGCYTGAGCATTGGTGTTTGCTGCCCGCTCGCCTTTGAACCTCCACTAGGAAGCAAGTGGCGGTGGAGAACGTTGTCGCAGACCTGAGGCAATAYCTGAGCCGAGCTGCTTTCGATGGAGCCTGGCTCGGTGGTCCCATACACGTGCGCAGCTTCTGTGGGAGCTTGGGCGCCGCAGAGGTGCCCTGCAGCCCTGGCCTTGCCCTGCTCGTGCCRTGGCGGGATGCCTGCAGCCCTCCTGCACCTACCTCGCCTGCTGGCACCTTGTGCAGGAGAGGAGCGTTTCGAGCTCGTGTTGCTGTGCGCGTCTCCTACCCCCAGGCATGTGAGGCCACACCAGCCAGCACATTAAGGGGTATCTTCATGTGCAGACTTGTGCTCGGGGGAGAGCATGGGGCAGCAGACCTGGGGGGGACATGTCCCCAACCTCTTGTGGGGGAGCTGGGGAGAGGGGAGCTCTCTGCCATCACTGGAGCACTGGGCAGGCTCCCTGGCTTGCCAAGGGACCTATGGTGACGTCTGAAACCTCCCAAGGAGCCCAAGGAAGCGGCGGCTTGGCGAGAGAGCTGGCTGTAATCTCGGAAGGGATGTCAGAGGCTGAAGATTAAGCAGAGCTTTTCAAGCGGGAATGAGATGAAGCCTGGGCTCGGGTGTCACCTAGCTTTGACGGCAACAACAACCTTGCTGCTGTTTGGAAGGATGGAAAAAGAAAAGACCCTGAAACCTAAGAGCTGTTTTGGTATTTACTTTGGTTCTGTTTTTATTCCAAGAATAGAAACAAAGACGATGGATTTGCATCACCAGGAGCAACTTGAGGAGCGAAGAGGAAGTGGTGGGGCCTCAACAGTGGCCAGGAATGTGTTGGCAGGAGGAGCGCCCTGATGACAGGGGAGGCAGTTTGACTGAGGGGTTAGCATTTTGTTCATCTCACTTCATCACCCTTGTATTTTATTTTGTTAAAGGCTAGATTGAAGGCTTCAGAAAGAAGCCTATCTCTACAAGGAGGTCTTTTCAGAGGCAGAAATAGCTCAGACTTCAGCGGAGAATAAGGCATCCTTGGAGGCTGACCCAATTGTGTAGTCAGGTCGTGATCTCTTGCAAAGAATAGATTTATCTCCCTCTGCGTTGACCTGACACTGACTGTTTAAATGTCTTTACCTGTTACTTGTGGAAATCTCTTTTTTCCTCGTTGTTCCTTCAGTGACATCTCTGGCCAGAGTCTAATCCCAGCAGAAGACTAGGAACAGCTGCAGAGCCGTGGTGGCAGAGGGGCCGAGTTCCACTGCTCTCCGACGGGAGACCTGCGGCCCTGCTGGGATGGCAGTCCTGGAGGAGGAGGTGGGGGAAGGACACTGTGCGTTTGGGATTGGGGTGGGGCCTGGCTGTGTGTGGAGCTCCAGATCCCTCGTTCCATGGCAAGGAATGCGCTTGTCACCGGGCTCCTCAACCTGTCCTTGCTGAAGCCTCCAAGCACTCCAGGAAGACATGTCCAAGATGAAGAGCCTTTCTGATGATACCTACATGACATCATTCCATGTACCATATGAATGCTCTCAATGCCCTTTTGGATTTGCTTGGATTTTTAAAAGGAGTTCAAAAGACTCTTAAAAGGAAAGGAAAAATGAAAGCTGCTCTGGAATGAGCCTGTGTGTGCTTGAATGTCCCATGGGTTCATGGGATCTTGGCAGTGGTTCCCAAGTGGTGGTTATTGCCTAGGCAAGAGAGGAAGGAACCTGAGTGCTGGAGGGGCACAAGGTGTCAGGCTTCACTTAGGACTCGGGTATGGCTATGCTGGACCTAGACACTTGTTCAGCTACTGCTGTTTTCAACTGCTGCACTGCAAAGTGAGCAGGAGACGTGCCTGGACTACATGGGCCAGGGCTGGAGGAGAGAGTGTTCTGAACCTGCTGTATGTTCCTGCTGCTTTCCTGCTTTCAGAGTTCTTTCCTTTTGAATAGTTGGTCTATGTGAGTGACTTCTCCTTTTCAGACATGAACGTCAAATGCAAATCTAATGAAACCAACTCTTTCCCTTTTGGTTCTAACCATTGCCTAGTGTTTCTTGTGGTCACTTCAGTTACCTCCAGTGGGCATCTGTGGCATCAGCTCAAAAGCAACAGACGGTGCAGTAGCTGCTCAGGTGGTAAGACAGAGCATTGGATGCTGAAAAACATAAGGAGAACCGAGTCCTTGTGCCTGATGTGGTTTGATCGGGGACTCGTTCAGACTGTTGACCTTTGTCTGGGGTAACAAAGCCCCAAGTCCTTTGGGCTGCTTCAGAGGAATGCACAAAACCACCAAAATTCCCTGGCAGACTTTATATTGTCAATACCATTTTCACAATTAGGAAGAATTTAAGGTAGGAAGCAGGAGGAGCAGTAGAGACGTGTACCAGGAGTTAAGACAAACCCAAGCTATTTGAGACCTCTGACTAAGCTTACGTGGGGAAGGCTGGGTTCTGGTTTGGCATTGCCAAGTGCCCTGTTGAGATGATACTAAGGGATGCGACCTTCCTAACTTTCCTTTTGATTGAGCCAGGGAAGAGGCACCTTTTCAGGTAGCTACAGATCTTTTCCCATTCATCTTCCGGAGAGACAGTTTATCTCCTCCCGCAGCACAACAACCGTGTGACTTGGATACAAGTTGCCTGGTAAATCAGCGTGCTGTCTCATCAGCTCGGAAGCTTCTSTTGGAAATGACATATTGCAGATGGCCCTGACTGCAGCTAAGCACTAGACTGATGGATAGGCAGAGGTGCCCCTCGGTTTAGGGAGCGTCACTAGCTGTGCGTGTTCTCTTGAGGCTCCTGAGGCTCATTTACTAAAGGAYAAAACGAACCGTTTCCAGTTGCTGACACAGCAGGGCAGAGCGTAGTGCGGCTGTACCCCGTAGGCATGCAGGGAACTGAGCAGGACCCGCCAAGATGGGCGGCTTTCCTCGAGGGAGGCGTCTGCAGCTCTGCGTGCGAGCGGGGCGGCTGCCCCTGGGGGCCTTTGGGCAGGTGGGAGTGCCGAGCTCTGGCCATTTGGGCTAGATCCTCGTGGGAATCTTTTGAAACGGTGCAGTAAGGAAGTAGATATGTGCAAACAGGTCTGCCCAGGGGTCGTGGTGGTTTCTCCCTGGTTGCATGAGGGCAGCTGGGCCTGGCTTTTGTGCAGTCTTCTCTGGGGCTCCTCCATGGGCCTGCCTTGGCTAACTGGGCTTCTGCAGCCGTGCGGATGGAGGGCAGAGCTGAGCAGGAGGTGGCCAGGGCCACACTTGGTTTGTTTTAAAAGGTTCCTGGTGCAGATCAGCTGCTGTCGATGGGCTCGGGGCCCTCCAGGCTGTGGGGCTGGTGCAGCTCCTGCTGCTCTCTGCTCTCAACGCTTTTAACCACCCTGCACTGGGAGACCTTTTATCAACAAACCAGCTACAAGCTGCCTCTTTTCCTGTTGCCAAGGCCCGTGCCGAAAATATTTAGATCAGCAGCAAAAGCAAATAATCTTGGTGTGGGGACGTGGGAGGGGGGTTATTTTGCAGCTTCTTTTTACGGCGGCTACGTCTCTATTTACTCTTTGCTTTGTTTAGCCGTCCCCATAACACGTCACYGGTTGCCTGTCAAGGCCTGGCCATGTCGCCTTTCTCCAGGGCCGTCCAACACCCCCAGGAGCATCAGCCAACCCACGGAAGAAGTTATTGTTCCTCGAGAGCGGAGCGGTGCCGCTGGAATGTTAATTGGGGGAAGTGAATAAGGGAGGCTACCCTGCACCTAACCTCCCTGCCCCCTCGGAAGGAGCACGCTGAATTTGTTTGGTCTCTGGAGGTCCCCTGCCTCCCACCTCTGCTGGCAGCCCTGCAGAGCCCATTGTGCCCGGCCCCGCTGGGCTCTGCTGCCGTTTGTTTGAGGGATTTTCTTCCTTTGGAGGCAGGGCGGTTCGGAAGGTGCTGCTGGTGGGGACGTGCTCTCTCCCCGYGGCTGCAGGGTGGGGAGATGGCTTCCTGGGGACCCCGGCCCACGTGCGGGGCTGCCCGTGCAGCTGAGGGCTTTGTCCCCTTCCCACCGCTGCCCGGCTCCGCTGGTGCTTCGTGGAGGTTGGGGAGCCTCYCATCTCCATGCGGGCGAGGCCAGTTCTGCCCCGGGCTTATGCTGGGGGCAATAGCTGGAGCTGAGCGTTCCTGGAGGGAGGTGTTGAGTGTCCCCGCAAGCAGCGGATCAGCTGGGGGAACCTGCTGGAGGGCAGCCCCGGAGGGTCGGTGCTCCGCAGCCGGGGCATTGAGCCTGGTTCTGATGCCCTGTCCCTGCTTCAAGATGTGTTTTTATGGCTGCATCTGTGATGCCCACAGCTGTTCCCAGCTGGCCTGGGAAGCAAGAGCGTTCCCTGGTTGTGTGGCTGGGCTCGGGATGAGGCCAGGTGGCCGTGACGGGGGAAGAGCCTCCCCAGTCTGACCTCGGCCAGGCYGCATAAACACCAGCGGTTTCCAGGGCTTGAGTTTGCCCCAAGGCTTGGGCAGTGGATGTCACAGGGACTGCTAACTTTGTTTCTCTGGTCGCTGGCCTTTGGGTTTATCAGCATTGGACTGGTTTTGCAGGTGAGAATGCCAAGCCCTAGTGTCCTGGGTGACTTCAGACCTACCCTGATAASGTCACAAACATCCCAGGCATCAGCACACACTCGACTTGAGTTTTTAACCCCTCGCAGGTCAGATGGTGAAAATACTCTGTTTAAATTGCAAAACCAAATTTAAGTAAAATGAAGTGAATGGGAACAACTAATGGAGCATCCTTGGTAC
Organism: Eudromia elegans; assembly: GCA_003342815.1. Taxonomy (NCBI): domain Eukaryota; kingdom Metazoa; phylum Chordata; class Aves; order Tinamiformes; family Tinamidae; genus Eudromia; species Eudromia elegans. The sequence continues at coordinate 1,084,002 of PTEX01000031.1, read as the reverse complement.
TGTGTGTTTTGATGGTGGATTTGCCTGCGCGATCCTCACACTTTCAATCACAATTCTCAACAGCTTTTCTCTGAAGCCTTTGAAATTTTCTGTATGTTTTAAAGTAGRTGGAGGGCAGCAGAAGACGGGCTCKTGTTGCATGGGATGTGTGTTGGAGTCCACAGGGGATTGGGACGGGGAATGTACTGGCAGCAGCATCCATGACTGCTGTGGAAGTCAGGAAACTTAGGACCCATCTYGCTGTGCCCAGGGAACCTTTGAAAGGTTTGTTCATCAGGGACSTTGTTGGTCCTGGAGAAGATGCTTGCAGAGGGCTGAAGCAGCTAGAACTTTACTGTTGTCTTAAAATATGTCATTTTTTGGCATTTTTCCAGAGGCTCTTTACAAGTGAGGCTAGGAGGAACAACCCTCTATTAGAGGGTAAGAAAAGGTGGGCTGTTGCTTCTCTGCTCCTTCGTGCAAATGAGAGATGAGAAGCTTAGGGACGTCATCTCCCWGGCCCCATTGCAGAGCACATCATCCAGTGTGAACCTGGGGACACTTTGTGCTGTACATGAGCTTTAAATTTGGATAAACTGGATTTAAATGTATTGTCCTCAGGGTTTCTCACAGTGTGGATGTGCACCTATCTTCCCACTGGTAACCAAACCCTGAGAGTGGTTCATACCATAAATAAACTTTTGTCTGTTCYGTGAAGAATGGAAATGGGTGAAAGATCCTGAGAGAGTTGGAGGAAAGGTGGTCGTCTTTACGGGGAGGGTCCCAGGAAGACAAATATGAGAACTGTGATAAGCAGGTTTGATTCCTCAATGTGGAACGTAGGCTCCTATACCTATGAGAGCACTAAGAGCTAAAAAAATTGGAAAACCACGGACTTGTACAGTCAGGAGATGGCTAATGATGAGAGAAAGTCCTCTTGCTATCATGAAAGTATTGCTGCATTTTWAAGACTTTGTACAGACGAGGCACCCAGTAAATAACCTTGGAAGTCTTGCGAGTTAAGAGCTGCCTGCCTTGACGTTTCAGTCATGTAGTGGATAGAAGATGGTGATTTGGAGTTAACTTAAGTGACCACAGAACGTATGAAGAAGATCTATGAAGAGCAGCTCTACTTCACAAGCTCTACAGTCTGTATTTCTTCCAAGTAGCCTCCTTCAAAGGCTTAAAACTGTGAAGTAATCCTCTGTGTGTGTGTAGTATCTGCATGGTGTGTTGAGAAAGCCCCACTCCTCTTCCAGGAGGCTGGMGATGAATCCTGGTTTCGCTAGGAAGCGAGCAATGCTGAGCAGCGCGCAGCGTGCCCAGCTCCGAGGTGCCGGAGAGGGCAATGCTGTGGATGGAGGTTGCCTGATGCTTCCTGGACTTGGATCCCGTCTTAGATCTGGGGCAGAAGGTTGGCACTGGTTTGGGCAGGGGTGCTCTTGGAGCTGTGGAGAGTTGAGCTGAGCAGCCCTCTGCTTGGTCCGCTCTGGGGGCAGTTTCCAGAGCGGAGAGAGAGCCCAGGCACTGCGGGATGTGCAGGGTCCCACAAGGGGCATCGCTGTCCGGTCTAGGCTGAATGGAGCAAGAGAGAGTTTAAAAGGGGTTGGGGGAGTCCAGTATGGAAGCTATCCTGATCCCCAACGTTAAACTTGGCGCTTCAGTAGTTAGTGGAATGCAGAGTGAGTATGTAAGTCATGGAGAAGGACTTCATTTTCTGTTGTGTCCCTAGAAGACTTTTACTGATGCGTGTTGCCTGGCTGTGTTGCCACTGAACTACTGCTTGCTATCTGCAATAGTACTTTTAATCTTGACTTTTCCCCTGACTTTCACTTGGAGTCTCCATCCCAGCTAGACTTGCCCTATGCCTTGAGCTCTGCTGCAGCCGCCCATCCACCCTTGTTTCTCCGGTGGCTTTCCAGCTGTCCCTTCCAAAAGCAAAATCATCCTTCACAGCCCGGTAATATGCACGAGTCCCACACATGGCTCCACACGGCTGCTCCTGAAGGCACTGGGAAGGGCTCCACGAACTGGAAATGAGCTTGGGCCTGCCTGGCTGCGCTGCATCCATCGTGTGTCCCCTGGCTAGCAAGCGTTGGGATGGAGAATGTGGTGCTGCTGGTTGGCTGCTGCTTTGTAGCTCTGCAGAACGTCCAGGGTGCTGCTTGGAGAGCAGCAGCTGCTTTCACTTCTCAAGGTGAATAAAATACCTTTAGCTTCTCTACTGGCCAGACACAAAATCAATTAACCCTATAACCATTTCCCTATAGCTTGGTGAACCCAGGAGCGTGTTTTGCCACGTGGCTGTGGGAGCCTATGTGGGGTTTAGGGGGGCGGTGGGTGGTGTGTAGCACCCATGGGATGGCAATGGGGCAAGAGAAACAGAAGGGTGCCCTATTTCCCAGGCTGAAATTTGGATGGCTTTAAAGTGGAGAAGATGCCATTCTATTAGACACTGCTCTTGTCCTCTCTCTTTTTCCTTCCTTTTCTGAGCTTGGCCTGTAGTGGAAATCTCTCCCTTTGGAATAAACAAGAAGGGTATAAAATGAGCAGTATTTGGTGGTCGCTGCTGCTGAGGAGGGTTCAGTGTGTGCCTCCGAAGGAAACAGTTGTGGTGGTTTGCTTTGCTCGTGTTGTCACGTCGTCCTTCAATGATGGGATAAATATTAATRCCGCAGCCACCCACTGCGCAGGCGCTGCCTGCCATGTCTTATCTTCCCATCTCCGTGCCATTGGAACAGCTTCGCAACACCCTTAGGTTTAGAACAAACAGACGTGCCAAACAGTCCCTCTGGATCTATTAACGCTGACCAGCAAATGTGCACTTCCTTACCTAAGGAATGCTGCTAGGCCTMGGGCAGCAGGCGAGCCGGAGGGCAGCGGACCTGCGAGAGGGGCCGGAGCTCGCAGCAGAGGCAAGGAGGCTTCGCCCGCCGCCCCATCCTCCTCTCCTGATCCCTGCTGCTCCCAGTCCTGCTTCAAGGCTTGCGTATCTGAGGCACTCAATTAGAAGATGCGTTGCGTAGCGGAGTCACAAAAATGGCAGGAAAGCCTCGGGAACGTTAGGAAAATGTAACGTGCTGAATTTATTCCAGGCGTCTGTGCCTGGGGATGCGTTCCGGGGCCTCTCTAGCGCGTTGCTGCCCTGTGTGGGAGCCCGTGCTGGGGGCAGAGGGGCTCTGCGTAGCCAGCATCTCTGTGGGGCTGAGGCCAGGGTGGGAGGTGGAGGCTGTTCCGCCCTCCGGCCCAGGCCTGAGGAAGCTGAGGAGGAGGAGGAAGGGCAATCCCAGCACCAGAGCTCCTGGAGAAGGGAGGAGAGCACCKAGCAGCGCCTGGTGGCACTTAGTGCAGGAGGGCAGGTCAGCGAGGCCTGGCTGAGCTCCATCTCCTGTGTGAAACCGGCGTGTTTTGGCCATTGCACCCCTGGGGCAGCAGCCCGGGATGGGGARTGGCCGGGCTGCTCATGCACGGAGCTTGGTGCTCCCTGGGACAACCTCCCTGGAGACCCGTGCCTGGCGCTTCACACCTGCCAACCCTCTGCAGAGGGGCCTCCAGGGCAGCCCTGTCCATGGGGACCTATCCCAGGCGAGGACTAGTAACACTCGCTCCTCTGTTTATGCTCATGAGTAAAAATTACAGACAGCAGGACTCCCTTTTCCTTCCTGACCCTCTCCGTGGTGGCCTTGGCAGGGATGTGAAGGCATGTGAAGGTTTGTAGTGTTGATGATAACTCCTGGCGTTGGGAAGGATTTTGTAGCTCGCGTCCAAGTTGCGCAGTACGAGGCTCCGGTGTTGGTCATTGAGGTGTGGGAGAGGTAGGATTAGAGCCTGTTCCTGCAGGCTTCAAGGAGCTGCATGGCAAAGAGGTGTGTAAAGARTTATCTTTTCTTTTGGAAAATGGTGCGGCGTGAGCGCACTGGCTCGTCGTTAGTGTGGAGCGAGGCGTTCCATCCAGCAGCACGCACAGGGCCCGCCGCTCTCCCTCCAAGACAAACACGGCTGGGTGTCTCACCGGTTCCACCAGGCCGGCCGTGCGAAGCAAAACCCAGCGGGTGGCTTTTTGCAGGAAGCGTTTTTGCATGTGAGAAGATGAGTCACTGTTGCCCTCTTGGACAACAGTAAACGTGTGTATTTTGTGCTTTTTTTCTCTTTTAAAGGCARTTTAGAAGAGACAGTCCCACTCTACACTCATTTTATTTTTTAAGACTGAAAAAGAGGTGAGGAACCCATGCTAGATTAAATTAAATTGCTTCATTCAAGGAAGCATTGACAAGAGTCTGCCTTGCTTGTAAGCTCTAAGGTCAGTTCGTCCTGAAGCACTTGGTRAATATCTGGCCCYRCTTTGTCTCCAAGCTCCATGGTTTYGTCTGGTGTCATCRCTACAGTACCTCAGCGTCAGATACTTCATGCTTCATACTTAAGATATCCTCTTAAAATTTGTCATCCAGGATAGAAAAGATACTATTAGCTGGCCTTAAGGCTGGAAGAAAATTATTTCTCTGTTATGTCAGCAGACCCGTGGAGTGCTTGTGCTACAGGYTGAGGAACTGGCAGAATCCTCCTGTCGTCATGTTTTCCAGGGACACTGGTGGCCTGAAGTCAGCGGTCAGGTCTTTTTCTTTTCTTTTTTTGTCATATGAGAAACTCCCTGAAGGGGTTGGTGGCAAAGGAATCAGCTGAGCCGAGTGGCCAGGCTCTTGCAGACCATTCTGCGTGGCASGGGAAGATGAGGCTTTGGTGATGACTGGGATCAGGTCTCCCCATCGCTGACCATCCCGCAGCCTACGTGCAGCCCGTTTCTTGTTTCTTCTCCTTGTGTAATCCCTGCGGCTGGACATTGGCCTCGGAGGGGCTGATGTGTCCCTCTGGGCCCTGGCCAGCCTGTGTGCCACGTGGCCGTGCTCTTGGCACGCGTGGCTCTTGGTGACACAAAGAGTTGCTGCGTCGTGGATGGCCATGGCCCCTTGTGTGCTGAGCTGTTGGTACGTCATGGAAGTGAAAGCGGYGGCGAGTGCTTGAAATGCTGGGTTTGCTTGTCAGCCACCCGGCTTGGCTTCCTCTTTCTCCTCTGAAACTCTTGGTCCTGTGAAGCTGGCCTCGGGATCCTGGATGATGATCCCTGTTCCAGGGCCCCGGGGATGCCCTCGTGCTGTGTCTTGGTGTCGTGTCTCTGTTTCAGGCCAGGACTGGGAGATGAAGAGTGAAGTTTGAGTAACTGAGAGAATGGGAGTCCCCACTCTGCTGCTCCTCACAAAATACCTGCATATTTTGCAGGAAGGATATCTGGAGCTTTATCCAATCTATGAATGTTCCTTGTGATTGCTGCACGGATCCCATTTAACACTCTGTTCCCATGCCAAAGGAGAACAGGAATTATTCCCCCTCATCCTAGGTGAGCTCGAAGGGCTCTTCTGTCTCCTTCCTGCTCTGTCRGGCAAGTAGGTTTTGAAGAGGGAGAACGTGGCTGCAGATGAGGCAGGCCATGGGGATGGTAGAAGGAAGGGGCTGTCCTGGGAGTGCCAGTGGGGCTCGTCCCTGGCACTGCCAGACCTGGCTCCTCTCCTCTTCCTGCATGACCAGCAAGAGAAGGGACAAGCGCTGATCAAGGGCTGGTGCTTCTTGCACGCAGGCACAGGGAGAGTTTCTCCCCGTGGGTTTTGGCTTTGGAGCCTGCACATGGTCCTGAGGAGCTGGAGGAGCTGCTGGAGAGCCAGCTTGCCGCCTTGCCGGGACAGTTAATCTGATGGGGTATGGCAGACCCCGTATCTTTATGTTGCACATCCTAAAAAAATGCATGAGGTAACAYGCCTGACAAGCAAGGAAACACAGAAGTCTGGCCAAGGGGATTAGGATAAATTCCTGTTTAAGACRAAATGTTTTACAGCTGCAATTAGTCCTCGTTCTGGGTCCCCTGGAAGCTGGCGGCGGCCGCGCCGCTGCAGCCGGGCCAAGCGTGCGCTAGCAGCGCGCATCCCACCGGCCCTTCTCCTGCTGCCGGCCCTTCTCCTGCTCTGCTCCCCTCCGCTGTCCCGGCCCCGCAGCCGCAGGGGGCAGCGGAGGGGAGCCTCCCTGTGCATCGGGGCAGCGCACGCTGGCCCTTCCCCTGCTCTTGTTTTAATGTACGTGGTCTTCAGCAGCTTCCGTGGGGCGGGAGGGAGCGCGAGTGGGAGCGAGGTGCCGCTGTGCAGCCGTGAGTGCCGTCCTTCCTTGCAGCAGAGGGGTCTCCGATGYCGGCGAGCCGCAGGCGGCAGAGTGRCACGGCAGGTATCAGTCCATCGTGTCCSCTTCCCCTTCCGAGCGGTGCTTCCCACTCAGTGCAACACGAGCGTCTAACTGGGTGTCGAGCAGGGCTCCTGGCTGCACCCACGCCGAGGGGGAAGATCCTGGGCAACTCAGCACGTGGTGACCAGAGATGAGAGGGGGCCTGGCCGTTGAGGTTAGATGTAACTAGATTCAAACCCCTCATGTTAGTCCTGGCCAGCGTTCTGCATGCTGGAGTCTGCACATCCTGCTTCTGTCTTGGGCCCAGAAGGAATAGGAGTGGTTTTGCATGGACTGCTGATGTGTAGACACATCAAATGACCCAGACAAAGTGAGGTTTGCAGGTTAATGCTTTGCACTTCCCATCCTTTCAAATAGGTCCGTTCTTGGCAAGTTCATCTGCAAAGTTTCATCTGCCCCTTTGAGTTCTAATGCCGTGGAGGTGATTTTGATGCTTCACAAAGTATAAAATTTGGAAGAGCTTAGAGGGAAGCTCTTGAGATGCACCAAGTAGAAGGGCTATTAAAAGACCTGCTAAGMTAGAACACCTGGGCCCACATGCGGAGGGAAGAAGGCAGGCCTGGGTGTAAAAGGGCTAGGAGTGAGGGGAAGGATGGCTGGCCCAGGAGCAGGCAGGAGTTGGAATGGGAGCTGAATATAATGGTTACACTTGAAAGGCTTTTTATGAGGAAAAAGGATGGAATAAGAGAATTGAACGGTTAGCCCTGGGGGATGAWCATTACATTATTGAGCTATAATCTTCCGTGGACAGTAAAAGCTCAGTGCAGAACCTGATGGGAAGAAGCTCCGCTGCTGTGTCGGCCAGAGCGGAGCCAGAGCCACCTCTGAGCCTGCACAGGGAGAAGGGGCCGGGAAGCTGCTGCTCCTGCGTGTCGAAACCAGAGTGTCCTGTGCCAGCACGCTGTTCACGGGCTGCATCTGCCTGTGGGGACACGAGTGAAGACGCTGCGAGTGATGCCCGTGGTCTGGAGACGTTGGGGGCTGTCAGAGAAGCTCAGCACCTAACGCCTGTGCAGGAAGAGTGAGGTTCTTCTGGTGAAGGAGCTGTGGATTAAGAGGCAACCACAATGCGTTAGGTGAGCCCAGGCGTCGTGCGCTGCGTGGCTTCTGCTCTGAGCCCTGGGAAGGAATCCCTGTTCCTCCCTCYCTGTTTACATTTACCTTCACATGTGGATGGGCAATTCTGTGCATGGAAGACCTCAGGAAAACCCAAGGGCTTTGTGCTCCGGTGTGAGAGAAAGATGGTGAATCTCAGGCCACAAACCAATGATTAAGCATCACTGGATTTGGTCCTTTTTTCAGCATGATACCAGAAAGATTAATATTTCCTCCTGGTTATGGGGCAGGCAGCTGACAATCAGTCTCGGACCCCATCCCTGCTCTTCCATTGCTTCCRTTCATTCACAAGACCCCAGACTTATACCTGGCTCTTTCCCTTGCCTCTTCTGTAAGAAGGACACTACTCAAGACAGCTGACAGGCCTGGAGCTGGCTTGAGGGGGCAGTGTGAGTGTCCAGCAAGCCGGAGAGCTGCTCCAGTGGGCTGCATGGTCCTCRCAGCAGCTTCAGAATGGGTGCACCCTATGAGCGTTGTGATGGAGACGTTCACGGTGCAGCTCTTCTGTGGCTTTCCAGCCCATCCCCTTCTACCACCTTCAACCTGAGCTAACYCACATGCTCCCAAACACAACCTCAGCCTGTCCGTTCCTCTTCTATAAACATTGGTATCCCCCAAAAATGCAGTGGGAAGAACAACGAGGGCAGAGCTGCTCTCCATAGTGATGTTAGAGCTCTTGGGAACACTCTTCTTACTGCTGGAGAGACTACATGGCAGCATCTGTGCACGCTGTTATGCAGCTGGTCCCAGATCATCAGTATCTGCTCAGAGGCAGGTATTTTGCTWGGGTGTGGGTGCTCCTCACTTGGCCAGCATATAGAAAGCCCCGTCTGGGCTGGTTACTGCAGCCGGAGCGACTGCACCGGGTGTCTCTGCTCCCTGGTCACCCCCATCAGTCCCAGCACGGCAGCCCTCGGCCACTGTGGCTGCTGCTGCCCCCCAGGCAAGGAGAGCTGCACAAGCTGCGTGTGAAACCCCCCCGAGGCTCCCAGGGCCCCGTTCCCGGGCTGCCTCGGGAAGGCGGTCGGATGGTGTCTCCTCACCCTGAGGACATCAGCAGGGTGCAAAGTGCGGCGTGCCGGTGGGATTCCTCCCCGGGGAGCGTGCCACGTAGCCTGGTGCCTCCGAGGAGGTGGAGATCCCGAGGGGCCTCCGCTGTTGGGCTCACCGGGAGCTGGGGATGAAAGCCATGTGTTAGGGAGTTTATACAGGCAGTGTATATATTTTGTGTCTGCTTAGAGAAAATCACCTGTGTTCAGAGACAGTAAAAAACACCTGGAACAAAATGCCTTGGCTACAAGTTGGGCAAAGTGAAGGTGGAGCTCAGGAGGGGCTGGGCGAGGGAGAAGGGTCACGAGACCTGAAGAGGCCATACTAAAGGTTTAAGAGAAAATTAATGGGGCTCCAGACTTCATCCATTGGGCAGGAGCTGACCTTTTAAGTYGCAGAGGTCAGGGAGAAACATTAAACACTCCCCACGGGCAGGTTATCCTATAAACGCTCCTGCAGGATTTCCTGGACCTTTTGTTTGAAACAGCTGGTGCCTCCGCTCGGTGCGAARGGTGCTGAGCGGGGCGGGTGAGGAGCCGCTCTCCTGCCGCCTTTGGGGTGTTTGGGGTTTCTCCTCGGCTCTGTGCATGCCTGCTTCTCAGAGCCACCCTGGGGCCGAAGCAGCGGCTTGGTGCCCTCCGCGTGCCCCGCTCGGAGCGGCTGCCGCCGATGGMCACGGCGAGGCCCGTGGTGCCGCTCGCCTGCAGCATGGATGGGCCAGGCGTGCGGGGCACCTTTCGGGTGGTTCTATTGTGGTTATTTWTTAATTTTACCTTCCTAGGAGGTCTTTCTCCTCTTCCTGTATGTCCCTTAGGCAGCTGTGGCCTGTTCACTCCAGAGTGAACGACTGCACCAGTGGTGCCAGAGCTTGGAGCTTCCTTTAATCCAAATGAATTGATTTAAGGCTCACAATATATCTGTCGTTATATGCGTGTACCTAAAAACTCCAGACTTCTTAATTTAGTGTCAGCCTTACCAGTGTAAACTAGTGCATGTGTCAAAGATGGATGAGCTGCTGCTTTTGGGTGGTCCCACGTGTATCTGGCTGGGACTGAGTCAGTTTGGCTGGGGCTATCCCAGTTTTGGACTGATTGCTCTGACCTGTGTCAGTAGGAGATGCACAACTCTTTCCTTTAGTATTAAAAGGTGATTTCAAGCATGAGGGTGCTTAGCAGCAAAATTTATTATTATTTTTTTTTTTCTACCTGTGGAGGATTTGTACCAAATTGTAGTGGATGGAAATAGGAGGGAGATGATCCCTGGGTGACTTTATTGAATTGCTGCTGCTTCTGCTTAGGAGGGAGTAGATTTTGGAGATGAAAGATGCCCTGTGCACCCCAAAGTGATTACTGCAACCGAGCAGAGGAGTCAAAGTGGTGAGACTGAGGAAGGAGACAAGTCACAAGACTCCAGAGAGCTCCTGGTGGAACAAGTTCTGCCCGAGGCCCATGTATAGGTAGCACATGGAGGTCGTCTGAATGATGCGAGTCGCTGGGATGAGCGAATTCTGCAGCCCCACGTTCCCTTTGAAGGTCTTGCTGGAGTTTCAGTCATGTCAAACCTGCTTATTCGTTATTTGTGAGGGTAACCCATCCATGTAGCTCCTCCAATGACTTTTCTTAGTCTTCTACCCTTTCCTGCATACTCTGATGGAAGTGGGGAGGCTCAGCCCGCTGAACCCTTTTTCTTCTTTTTCCTGYTCCCTCTTTCCACGTCCCCCAGTCCTTCCCCAGGAAGCTGCCCCCTGCCCRCCGTTTTGCCAGGGCGCTGGGCAGATCTGCAACGCCGTGAGCAAAACGCCGGCCCTGCCACAGGGCTCCTCTCCCTTAGTGCCACGGCAGCTGCCCCGATTCGTTCGGGTAACCATGAGTCAGTCTGTATGGGCTGGGCTAGCACTAAACACGGGCGTGTAGTCCGGCTGCATCCACCAAACGTTGATCTTGTAACGGGAAAGTCGTTTTAAAGTGAGAGCAGAAGGGCTCCGTGCTTATACTGTTGTTCTTCAGCGTTGCGCTTGCTGTTACGAGGGGGTTGAAATGAGACTCGAGGAAAGGCCGAAACCTTCCCGGGCTGCAAAACCCTCTCTGGCTTGGCCCTGTGCCCCTCCAGAGCACCGCTCGAAGGCTCGTGTGCTCCTTGTGTGAGCCGGGCTGGCAGCAGGTCTCCCAAGCCGAGTGCTTCTGCYTGTGGCGGTGTACGTGGACGAGCGGGCGCAGTGGGGGTGACTTTCGGAAGCTGGAGGGTAACAGAAGTTCTATATATCTGTATCATGTGACTCAGAACCACTGTTTTTTGTTTGGTTCTGGTTTGTTGTGTTTGTATTTTACTGTCCACCCACATCTGAAAGGAGCCCAGCCACAACCCTTAGGGAATGCTCCTGAAGTCCCAGAGATGCATTGGAAGCAGTACCCGGATCCATGTGTGCATTTAGCTCCATTTTTAAAGCTGGCACCGGGAGGTTTTGGAGAAGGACGAGGAGGAGGAGGTTCAGCCTGTCAGAGCAGCCACGCTTGGCGCTGGCTCCCAGGGAGGTGCCCGGGTCCTGGGCGCGGAGCATTGCAACTGCAGCCCTTGTCCAGAGGATGCTCTTTGGTGTCTGTGTTCTGGATGCAGCCTCCCCGTTTCATTTCTGCTCCCAGTCAACCCAGTTTCATTTTTTTTCCCTGTGAGAGACCAAGTGCCACATTTTAGAGCCTCCCYGAAGGTCTTTGGGGATTTGGAGCATGCCTTTCCTCTTGTAAAAGCAGAAGGGCTGTAATTGTCCATGGGGATGAACCCCAAAACCTGTCCATTCCCAGGGCGGTATCTCCATGGGTTTCCCTCCCAAATACCACTGCTTCCCCCATTCTAGTGCTTTTGTTCTGCTTCTCGCTGTCATTCSTGCTATCTGCTCCCTTTTCTTTTGGCTTTGGGCAGGTAGAATGAACATATAGGTGCAACCACAGCCTGAAAAGCTGTGAGTCTTAAACCAACGGGTGACGTGCCCTATTGACTGAGTGAGTTGAGGCCTRCATGTGTTTTTTGCCCTATTACAACGTTGTACTGACTGGGACAGAGTGGAGAAGGGATTTCTTTTCAAGGGTAACCAGTAGTGGAGACAGATGGAGAGACTGTCCGGGCTCTGTGCAACCCAAACTGAAGTGAGTGTTGTCATCCCTTATGGGGTGGAGAGGAAGGAGCTCAGACCACATGTGAAGTAGAACCAGGTTCCAAAMCGGTGGGTGCTCCAGGTCTGAGCTTGATTCCCTGCTCTGTGCTGCCCGTGGGTAGATTCCCTTTCCGTGGATGGGTGTAATSATCCTTCCTTTGAAATCCTGTGCGTAGCTGCTTCTGCTGGCGAGGGGAATAAATGAGCGGGGTAACTGTGTCTTTGTGGGGGTGTTAGTCTACATAAATATCTCTCTATAAATAAGCAGCTAAAGGGGTTACTGCTACAGGATGTCCCTGCAAATGAGTTCTTGGTGTGTCTGCAAACCGTCTCGTATAAATAATCTCATTCAACAAATAAAGGGATCAAGGGGCTGTCTGGGGMTTAGCGTGCTGTGCCTTGGGAAGGGGCTGAAGGAGCAGGCGGGTTCCTCCTGTGCCCGTGAGCGGTGGCGGGCGTCCCTGCTCGTCCCTGAGGCTGGCGTGGCCTGTCTGTGCTGCGGGGCTTGCCCCACTCTCCGGRCTTGTGTGGGTGGCAGGGCTGGCTCCGTGCTGCGAGATGTCCCGGAGGGCTGAGAGCAGACCTAGGGCAGCGTCGCACCGGGAGGAAGGACTTTGGGTGGCTGCTTCCCTGGATGAGTCGCTGCCCCACGAGGTCTGCTGCTCTAGCATGCACCCATCCCAGCGCTCAAGGAGTGCCAGCGATGGCAGCGTGGTGTTGGAGTTGGGGCTGCTCCTGAAGAACGAGGCTAGCTGGACGTGCCCAGGGGAYGTTGGAGCCTTCCAGGCTTTCACACCAGGTCTGGAGCAGAGAGGTCTCCCTCCATCAGTGCCCCTGGGATGGCAGTCCACCTTTCCCCTAGCCCYACATCGTGGTGCTCTCTCCCCAGGCCCAGATTAGGTGGAGTTTTGAGCAGCAGTGGTTGTTTTACAGGAGCTGGGTGTTTCTTGCCCCCGGATGTCGTAGGCATCGCTCTGGTTTTGGCACGGAGTTGCCGGGATGGAGAGCTTGCTGCAGGATCCGTTGGCACGGTGTAGACACATGAGCATGGTGCAGTGYTTCCGATCGCAGTAGGAGCTGCTAGGTCAGGGGAAAAGCAGTTCAGGGTTCCCTAAGTGAAAGGGAGTTTTGCCTTGAGAAGCAGCCCTGAGCTTTACGAGGCAATAGCATGTGATTGCTTCAAAAAGGTGGAACAAGATCTCAGGTGCTAGAGAGTGCGAGGCCAGGGCAGGTGTTTAGAGAGTGCAAARTGCAGGTATTGCTTCACGCTGGGTTTGGAGCCTGGGCACTGGAGCTGCCTCCCAGCTCTGAACACGAGGAGAGCAGGAAAACTGGGARAGCTCAGGCAGGCTTTGCAATTGCTCCTTCCCAAACGGTGGGAGGAAGCTGAGCAAAAGCCAAGCCTGCTGAAAGGCTGTGTTGGACGAGGACCTCCGTGGAGGGCTTTTGGTTTTGCAGGTGGAAGCTGCCTTGTGCTGATGGTTCAAGGAGAGGAGGAGYTTGGCTGAAGGAAGGTGACAGGCAGAGAGAGAAGATAACCAAGGCATAGAAGAGCAGAGGGCTGGGGAGAGCCATAGATCAAGAAGGGACGGGAGCAGAGAGGTCTGTTTTGAAGGGACCAGGAGGARAACAGGAGACAGGTCCCTGCTTCCTGGCCCACTGTTAGGGCCTCTGATCCCTTCTATAGAGCTTGGTGTCATCCTCTCTCTTGYGGTGCCAGGAATTTGCAGTTTGCCCCTGCCTCACCCCACATCAGCCTAGTTCGGTCCCCTTGGGGAAGAGGGACTACTGGAGCAGCCTGGCCAGGTTTTTACAGGGACACGTTTTGGACCTCTCAGGCCAGCTCGGAAGCTCCTTGCGGTGAGAAGCAGCGTGGAAATCCTCACAGGGCTCAGCCCAGTGTTTTCTCTCCTCGGTGAGCCTGGAGCTCTGCCCTGTTTCAGCATCTCCAGCCTCTCGAGCTGTCCCCCTGGTGTCGTGGCCTCCAGGGTCGTTTCAGCGGTGACCACCCTTACCCCAAGGTTAGCCTGAGCATGGGGCAGGGTTTGGGGCAGTGTGGGCCTGTCTCCTGGGAGGATGCAGAAGTGATGCTGCATGATTCGCTGATCCCAGCRGGGGGAATGCTCAAAGCTTGCTTTTCTTCCATGGACATCCTCTTCTAGCTGAAAAAAAGACCTAGTTGAATCCGTCCCTTGTCTAAGGCTGATTGGCCTCAGCACAGGAGGACTCCCCAGTCTGGGTGTGGGTCTAGGCTAGGAGTCAGTGAGCGCAGGCATTGCCAGCTCTGCCATGGCTGGTGCTCACATTGTTATTTAGCCCCCATATTTTCGGGAGCACCTATAGATGGGGTTCCTGGTGGGGCAGGGAAGTGGCAGTTGATGGCAACTGCTTGGTCCTGGTGAAATCTTGGGTATGGTTGTATGGGATCCAGAGCATGCTGGAGACCCTGAAGAGCTCCAGCTGGAATAGTCGGAACTGATTGGAAGCTGATTAAGGACGACTCATCTGCATTCATCTTAAGCAACTTTCTTCTCGGTACATAGTGATCAGAACATGAAAATGATGCCTTTGCTTGATAACAAGTGGGGTAGCCCTTAGCTGAAGGGGGTAATTGATGCCTTTGCATGAGACCCTGGGACGAGGCTGCCATCAGGAGTGCTCAGTGGGGAAGGGAGAAGCATCAGTGGGGAGAAGCTGGCAGGGTGGTGCTTGGTATCGTATTTGTTGAGGCCCCACGGTAGCCCTTTGCTCGACTGAGGAAGAGCTGAGAGGTTGAGTCAAGGGGAGGACTCGATTTCCAGCCGCTGGGTTATCCCTGATGGCGCTCGCAGGGTTTGGTAGGCTGGAGGTGGGGGAGAAATGAGGAACAGGAGGGGACGGAGCCTTGACAAGGGAGGAGAGGGAGGCATTTCCACACTGAATATTTAACCCATGACACCCCCTGGTACAAAGCACTGGAAAAAAAGGGAATGGAGGAGAGGAGGAGAAGAATTTTCKGCCACCATCATTGTGCAGGGTAAAGAAAAAGTCAGTTTCCCCCTCCTTCTAAGCACCCCTATCACAAAGATTTAAACACTGGCTTTAAAAGGAGAATAAAAATAATGAGGACATGGATAGATGGTTTCTTTTTATCTCTACAGCTGAAGAGATAAATGTGACATTAATTATGTGACACAGCTTTGAAAATCATTATGTATCTCTGTTTTTTAGAGGGGGGTTTCAGATTTCTGTCTGGGACTAATAAAGAGGGACAGTTTTTAAGGAGCTTTAAAGACGATCTGTGGGGAGGGATTTTGCTGTCTTAATTTTCCCCTGTGCAGCTGAGCCTTGCTCGGCGCTCCTGCCTGAAGCGCCCGTGTTTGCAAGAGAAAGGGCCAGCCAAGGTGTCTCGTGAAGTCTGATACCAGGGGCTGGGCTGCTGGGAGGAGGGGTGTGGGGGGCGTGGGATGGGGCCGTGGGAGGTGCTGAACTCCGCACCCTCCTGTCCCAAGGAGCGAGGACCTGGAAGTGATTCACATCCCGAGCGAGCYGCTGGCAGGGCTTTTTCCTGAAGCCATCAGTCATCTGCCTCTTGAGCTTGTTTCTCATCTGATGTGCAGAGCATCGGAACCGAGGAGTTCACAAAAGCAGCTGAAGGGGCAAGGACTTGGAGTGGTGGGTTGCCCCTCGTCCCGCTCCGTGCTGGACGCCCTGAGCCCCCACGGGTTTCCAGAGAGACCTGGCACTTGTGTCCAGGAGCGATTGCCAAGGTCGGTGCGTGAAGCAAAGCACTTCTATGGGTCTCGTGTCTCGGCACAGAGCTGGAAGCAACTCCCCTTGTTCCCAACAGGGAATGTCCCCGTGTCCAAGTACTCGTGGGTGAAGAGATGGCAGTGGTGCCCTTCAGAGCTGTCCTTTGTTTAGGGGGTGAGAAGAGCGCTACGAGTGAGTGGGGAGGGATTCTCTAGACCTTCTTCCTAATAAACGCTCCAGACGCCTCCACTGACCCYTCCCTGGCATAACTTGATGACCTGGAGATTTTGCTGTATGGAAGATGTGGATGGTTGCATGACTTGCCATCATGAGAGCCCGAGGGCGGGCAGGCCGCTCGTTGCCCGGTGCACGGCCCGAGTCAGGAGCACTAATGCTGAGGAGTTCGAGCATGCTTGGGTTTAATCTGGCACTGGTCTCCGAGCAGCCTCGTGCTGAAGGTGATGCTGATAGGGAAGTTAGAGCAAACCCCAACTCACGTTGCACATCAGCATCTTCCCCAACTGAGGTGGTAGCTCAGGCATCCTTTGGAAGGACATCTTGACTCACCATTTACAAACAGATAGGTTGTGACATTGGCCTCTTCATGGGGGAAGTTCCCATAAAGCACCTCAAGGACRTCACCTTTGGTCTTCCATGAGAAGGAAGCTAAGGAGAACAAGGCTTATTTGTGGAAGAGCGGTGGTTGGCCAGCTTTGTTGACCCTTCAGACCCTAGTGAAAGCATCTTGTTTAAAGCAGGATTTTCAAAGGGGTAATGAGGGTTTTTTGTATGAAGAAACTATTGGAATCCACAAACATTTGGCTTCTGATGCCATTAGATGATGCAAAGAACCCCAGGCTACCTGTTGCTTTGCAGACCCACTCCTTTGCTCTGCTGTGCCTCCTCTGCCCTCTTCTTCTAACGCAGGATTCTGTGCCTCTCCCGTCCTCCTCAGGTGTGTCAGTTCTCCAGGGCCGGTGTCGTTCTTCCAAGGGATGCAAGCTGGCAGCCTTTGTGGAACTCRTGGTTTCCCGTGGTGGTCTCGCACCCGTGTGTGGGTTCGGTGTGGTGGCAGCTGGGGATGGTTGCCCGTTTCCCTTCTGCAGCCAGGCAGGGCTTCGCAGGAGCACGGGCACCTTTCTGAGGGCGCCCCGGGAGCGAGGAGCACCTTGTGGCTGCGGCCTCCTGCGGTGGAGGCTCCAAGACRTGCTGTGGTGCTGGGAAAACACCCYGCTKTAGGTGCAAAGCCCTGCRCACCACCAGCGTCTGTGAGTYGACTGGAGYAGCAGTCGTAGACCCCGCTTGGGGCMCGGCAGACGAGCGGTGCTAAATGAGCTCTCCTTAGCCCAAACCCAACCTTWCYGCTAGCAGGAAGCCGTCTTGGCTCTGCCTGTTGTATGTGATCGGGCCGAGCACGTTTAGGTGGAGCTCTGTTTGACTCTGTGTGCCGGTCTTGCAGCGAGGGCTGCTAGCGTGGAGCTGGGCAGCAGTGCATATGTGCACGGCAGGTACCCGCGAGCTTGAGTCCCTGCTCGAGTGGGAGCTGGGGCTGGGTGGTCTCCAGAGGTGCCTTCCGACCGCAGCCATCCTGTGGTTCTTTGCAGGCTGGGTTGGTAAGSCACGTCTTTGCAGGTGCGGTCTTGCAGGGTGAGAGGCTTCTTGAAATGAGCTTACTCCACGTTGCATCCAAATGTTATACAGGTTGGGCTTGATTCCTGCTTTGCAGCCTGACCTAATTGAGGCGTAGCAGTTTGCTGCACAACCCGAGCAGCTGAGGGCGGAGGAAACTGCAGCTCCTGGGGCCAAAACTTTCTCTCCAGGAGCCAGGGTTACTGCCTCAGTAGCAGAGAAACGCTGCACCCAAGCGATGTGCTCGGTGCAGGCAGTGTTGCCTTGGCTCTTGYTCCCTGCTYGCTCTTGCCTCTTTGTAGAGGAGAYATCCCCTGGCATCCCCTGCTCRTCCAGCTAAGGGGAAACTGCAGGTGGTGAGCTCGGTGGGGTGGGAGCGGAGGGGCACCGCTTTGGCCAGCATAATATTAGACCAGCAATAACAAAAATAAATCACTCCACACTTTCTGTAAAGTACATATTGAGAYGGTGCTGCCTGTGAGCCACCAACAGCAAAGGCTGCATTGACTCGCGCCAGGCTGCGGCACGGGGATAGTCCTCCCAAAGCCTCGGTAATGTTCGGAGCGCCGGAGCCCGTCATCACTTCTCCGGGCRCCCATTGAGGCCCTGGTGCACCATGGAGGCCCCAGGCCTTGGTGCATGGCAGAGGTCCCTGGGCACCACCTTAGGTGCCCGCCCGGGAGAGGGGCAGAGGGGCAGGGGAGGCTCCGGCGGCCCCTGCTCCCCAGTTCCCAACGGAGAGCACAGGCCCTGTTTGCGCTCGCCATCCGCGGCCCTTCCCCTCCCCGCTCCGTGCCCTCGGAGCTGCTGTTCTCATCAGGCYGACCTTGGTGCCCCCCTTCCAACACGGGGGGCTCCTGGGCGGACAGGAGCGCGGAGCCGCAGGGTGGTCCTCGCGTGGCTCCCGGGAGGCGGCWGCCGCCCCGCGCTGCTCGCGGCCTCTGCTCGCAGCCCCGGCAAGGACCGGCTGCCCCTGCGGCAGGAGGACGCGTGAGAGGAGCCGTCACG
This sequence comes from Eudromia elegans, assembly GCA_003342815.1. NCBI lineage: Eukaryota > Metazoa > Chordata > Aves > Tinamiformes > Tinamidae > Eudromia > Eudromia elegans. The sequence goes on along the minus strand of PTEX01000031.1, from coordinate 1,066,058 downwards.
TGCCGAGGGCAGCGCCGCTGCTGCGGGAAGGGGCAGCCAGGCTGCTCCGCAGGACGCTGCTCCTCCTCCGAGAGCATCTGGGCTACAGAAGCCAGCGCGACTGGCGGCCACCGCGTGGGAAAACGGGCACGGATGGAGTGTTAACTAGGGCCTTGGGGCTGCCTGGGGATGGAGTGCGTTCCTGTTTGCTTTCCAGGTGTGGATGCTTTAAGCCCTGTGTATCCAGTGAGGATACCCCACAAGTGCAAAGGGACCAGGCTGTGCCCCCTTCCTCCACGTGGTGGCACTGAAACTGAGACCCTCGGGGACAGGGAATCCATGCAGAATGCCACAGGTTCAATGTCTGAGTCAACAAGATGAGCCTCAAGCGACATGCCAAACCCACGGTGACGGGCCCTCACTCTCAGGCTCGATTCCCCCGGTGCAGCAGGACCGGAGCCATCCGGCATCTCCGTGGGCAAACTCCTGGTCTGGCCTGTGCTCATGCCAGGAAGAGCTGCCRCTATGGAGAATTAACCCCAAGATGAACGTTCAGCGGCCCCTGAAGGGTTGGTGGAAGCTGCTCTCCAGGTTGGAAGCTTGGCCACAGCCGTACCCGTGCCTGGCCATGGACCCTGCAGTGCAGACCTCAAGCCACAAAGTGGCTTCTTGGCTTCACCTTGGACCTGCCTCCCKTGGTCTGGATTCTTGGTTGAACATGGCCACCATCCCTAGGCCTGCTCTGTCCCCTCACTTGGGTCCAGTGGGACTGAGCTGTGGCCAGCAGTGGGCTCCTCCTCAACCCCCAGCCCCAGGAGAGCAGCTGGCCCTGGCCGTGCCCTGACAGTTCCCACCGAGGCCTCGGGCAGTGGAGCTAAGCCTGCCCCAGAAGAGCTTCTTGGCCCGTTTTAGATAGCCAGACCATGTGCGTGACACTGCGGTGGCAGGAGATTCAGCCTGTGTCCTCCACCTCCCGCACCGGGTGGTAAGTGGGTCCCTGTGCTGGCCATGCCTGGGGATGAGTCTGCTCCCAGAGCAGGAGGCCTTACAGCAGCCCGTGAAAAAGGGGCTTGCTTTTTTGTGTGTCACCTGTATCTGGGGAGCGCTTGGGGACTGTCCTCCAGGGCCAGCCCTTTAGTGCCAGATGCTGTCTGGAGATGGAACTAGAGTGCACTCCCTGCTCCTGCAGGGTTTGCAGCAGAAGGTGTGAGGCCGCGGGTGAATGCAGCCCATGGGAAATATGCACTGTGCTCTGGGCTTGTGGGACTCGCCGAGACAGAGAGGGGCTGCTGGCGCTGCTGGACGCAGCGAGCTGCCGGGCTCTGGGGTAGCTGGGAGCAGAAGGACACGGAGAGGCTGCTCACAGGGCTGCAGAGCCAAGCGTAGGGGCAGCCAAAGCATTTTYTTTGGGTGTAGGTATTTCAGAGCCAGCCGCATGGGGAGGATAATGCTTACACCATTCTGCTTGTATGTGCTACGAGTAACTGAAGTGTCCTCCCAGCCTTCCCCCTGTGCCGTTGCTGTGCCCCTCACCATGCTTTGCAGTGGTATGTGAGGAGGGAGAGATTGTCCTCTCCTCCGAGTTCCCCTTCTTAGGCTGTAGGCTGCCTTGCAGAGTCAGCGTGCTCGGTGAAGGGGCTGTAGCTTGCCGTGTATCTGCTTGGTATTCAGCCTGGCGAGGTGCAGATGTCAAGATCTGGGCGTCTTTGCTTGAAGAGTCTACAGCCCATCAAGTGATGCCCCTTGCCTCGTTGCACCCTGCTGAAAACACGAGGGCTGCACTGTGGATTTGCCTCTCCCTGCTCCGTGGTGGCTGCTCCTCAGGCCTGTGCCCTCACTAGTCCTGCAGATTTGTACTTCATTGTCTTGTTGTTGTACTTCTTGCTCTTAATTACAGGGGAAACCTGTGATCAAAGCGAAAACTGCCGTRAGCTTTGCTGCTGTTCTCGTCCGTGACAAGCAGCAGTGGCAGGGAGCCACCTTCTGTTTCCACTCTTCATTTCTGGCCAGAGAAAGGGAGTCTCTTGCTTCCGTGCTTACCTGGAGCTTGGTCAGGAGGGGCCAGCTGGAAGCCAGACACGTGTCCTGCTTATGGGGCTTCCACCTGCTGCCTAGGGATGGGCTGTGCTTGTAACCTGGCTGAGAGGAAAGCAGCCTTTCCCTAGATAAAAGGAGATGCAGGGCATGCAGATGTCTGTGCAGAGATTATACACACCCTGCCACAGTGTCCTGTAGCATTGGAAGACTTGGGGTTAGAGTGATAGATGAGTTTAATTCGGAGCAGTGCTCCCCGCTGGATTGCACTGCGCCAGCTGCCCTGTGAGCTGGTACCCGGAGTGTCCTGCTGTGAGGATGGAGAGCTGCGTTCATCCCAGCGCTCGGAGTCGGGCGCGCGACGACGACGTGCGCTTTGCTGAGCTCCTCTTGCTGCGTGCTGGTAGGCAACCTGTCCTCACCTCATCTCATGATGCCTCTAATGTAAGGGGTAAATGAGGATCAAGATAATTGCTCGCTTATTATTTTCACACAAACAAAGCCTGACTACTGCCCAGCTCTAATGTAATTAAAAAAAAATCTCTTGCTGGTAGAATGTGTAAATATGCTTTTCTGCTCAATGGTTATCTAAGAGAGCACCTCCCTGCCTTAGGCTCCAGTATCTATTCAGGTCAGCGTACAAAGTACAAGACTTGTGTTAATTTTGAAGCTGATAAAGGTGAATGTGCCTTAAACCCCTCTGATTTATAGTGCCGTCACGCTTCGTGGCCCTGTAACACATTTCGTCTAAAGAGCTCCAAGCAGTCGACAAGAAATTGAGCAGCTCAGAAAAATACACCTGGGAACGTTTTGCCTCTCTCCCTGAGGAACCTGATGCTTGAGGTTGTCASTGGCCGTGGGAAGGGTTGGAGCTGGTCACTCGTGCCTCCTCCACCGGGCTGTCCCGCTTCTGGGGACACTGGCTTGGGGAACTGCGAGGAGCTGGTCGGAGCAGCCCTGCGTGGGCTCCCTGTTGCTACCACAGGGATGCTCAGCACAGAGCAACAACCGRCAGGAGCCACCGCGTAAACTGCGATGAGCTCAGAAACGGAGAGGCACAGCGAGACTGAGGACTGCTGACCGAGGTGGGTCTCTTCCTGCAGAGAACGGCTTTGAAACCTGTCCAGGGTGGGCAGGGAAATGAGTCACCTCCGTTTCTTAGCATTTGTTCGTCATGAAACCAGAGGACAGTCCTTGCGCTGTTCCGTATCTGATACCTACAGCTGGCAGGGCTGGAGGTTTTCCCGGGGAGGAAGTGAGGATTAAGTGGCCAGGGCATTCAGGCTGCTCCGGYGCCCAGAGGGGACGTGGAGGTTGACAGGGCTGCTCGGAGGGCATCGCCTGCACCCACGGCTCCCTCCTGCAGCGCCGCCACCCCGGCGCTCCTGGCCCTGCCTCGGGAGCAGGTGACCTGGCTTTGCTCTGCCACCTCCATGGACCCTGCTAAGGCTCGAGCGGATCCGTGGACACCGGTGAGACTCGAGYAGGTCCATGGACACTGYTGAGGCTTGGGCAGATCCATGGACGCTGCTGAGGCTCGAGCAGGTCCGTAGACACTGGTGAGACTTGAGCAGGTCCATGGACGCTGCTGAGGCTCGGGCAGGTCCATGGACACTGGTGAGACTTGAGCAGGTCCATGGACACTGGTGAGGCTGAAGCAGGTCCTTGAACATTGCTGAGGCTCGAGCAGGTCCGTGGACACTGCTGAGGCTTGGGCAGGTCTGTGGACACTGCTGAGGCTCGGGCAGGTCCATGGACAGTGCTGAGGCTCGGGCAGGTCCATGTCGCAGGGTTGGCAGTGCTCCCTCACCTCAGACTGGGACAGAGGCCCAGGGTATACCCGGATGAATGAGATCTGGCAGGGACAGCTCGGGCCTGGTTATTGCTGTGTCTGTGTCCGTTCTGCCCGTGGCTGCTGATGGGCCGGAGTCCAGCCAAGGCATCCGTGCGCGCCGGGAGCTCTCCGAGACGGCCACGCTGAGCAGAGCTTGCTCAGGGTGGTTATTTGCACCCATCCCTTTCTTTTTTACTGAAAAAGGCTAAAGAAGAGCAAGTAGGATAAATAAGTAGAGCAAGCTGATCTCTCTCTGATCCTCAGGATAAAAAATACACAATTGGAATTGCCCTGGCAGGAGCTTGGAAGCAGGAGATTCAGGCCTTTGTTGGATTTCCCTAGCACTTTGCAGCCGAAGGTCTCAGAGCACTTTACAAATAGGAAATTTGTCCTTTTACTGCCCCTTTCAGGCTTGCAAAGGTTATTTTTGTTTTTCCACATGAGGAGACCTATGGATAGAGAAGCCGCTCGGTCRGTGCAGACACGCGCAGTGTAGCTGAGGCTGGAGCAGTGTCCACGAGGCCCAGCTCTGAGTCCTTCTGTTTGTGATGCTTCTAAGAGGAGCTTAAGTGTGTGATTTGCCAAGAATGATGGTGAAGAAATAAAAAAAAAAAGAATTTTTTTTCTTTAAAAAAAATAGAGTGGTTTTAACCAGACTGGCATTTTGAGAGCTCACTTTGTGCTTTTCATRGGTATGTGCTTGATCGGGGTGCTCCAAACATTCACTCTTTACCGTCAGATCAGTTTTTATTCATCACCTGAAACACCTGGAATCTTCCCTCCTGACGGGAGCTGAGGTCCCTGGTGTCTCAGCGCAGGGGACGGTAGGGACAGGCCTTGCTCCTCAGGGGTCTCCACCAAGGCCACCCCGCCAGGCTGGCACTGAGGTTTTGAGAAGCCGGAGGCCTTTTCCCCGGAGGGAATTTGGGCAGGAAGCCTCCGGCTGCAGGTGGCTGTCAGGGCAGTGTGGCCATGGGGCTTCAGGGCTCAAGGGCTGAGCTAAGACCAGCAGCGGGGCGACCCCTTGGCTTGAACTGCCTCCTTTGACTTGTTCTGGAGCCTGGGGGAGTTGCTGCGGGGCAGGATCTTGGCAGGAGCCTGGGAGGAGCCGCTGGATCCTCGCGGTCCCCCGTGCACACCAGCAGCGCCCAAGGGAAGATCCTGCTGCCCGTGGCCACCCCCTGCGTCCCCCAATGCGGGTGAGTCCCCCTTGTCCCCAGGGCCGTAATCAGCCCTCTCTAAGGAGGCCTCACYTTGTGCCTTGCTCAGCTAATTAAAGAGCCCCTGCCAGGAAGCCGTGGCACCAGGTTGATGGTGCGGAGCTTTTCCGAGCAGGATGCGGAGGGCCGAGGGATCAYGCTGGCAGCAGCTGCTTGGCTGGGGGCCCTGCAAAGGCAGTTCACCCCCGGGGAGCTACTGGAAATGGACTATCAGGTTTTAAAAGCGGTTATAAATACGAGCGCGGGAGCTGATGCAACCCCGGCGGCCGCAAGCGAGGTGTTTAGAAACGGGAGACTTCTGGCCCCGGGAGCCAAAGCTGTCCCTGTCCCTGCCGTGGCAGGTAACCTGAGGCTGTCCCGCGGCGCCCCCGGGGCTGGGATGGCCTGGGCACCCCCCCGGGAGACCAGAGTGAATTCCTGCTCGCTTCCCCCGCGGGACCGGGCACAAAGGGCTCCAGAAGGTGACTTGACCCGCGTGCTCAGTGCGCTGGAGCTGCTCTGCTCCGGGGGGAGCGTCCTCCCTCCTGCCGAGACGCGGGCGCGCGGGGCAGTTTCCAGCGTCTGCGTGTGGGTTCGTGTGTACGGTAACGTACAGGCAAGCCATCTTCTAAGCAGCTGGGTACCCGCTCCGTGCCTGATTTTTTCTTGTACGCTGCTCGTTTTCCCCCTGAGTTTTAATTGCTAGGGCCRGCTGGGCTGTTGCAGCATCAGAGACGATGGGCTGCGGCAATGGGGCTCTTCTCCGAGCAAGGTGCAAGCCCTGATCCTCTCCGTCCTTGGAATAACGTGGAATATGCTGGTATTTGCCTGCGGACTCGCTGGCAACACCAGGCATGTAAGAGCAGCCAAGGAGAGTGTTTCCCCATGGAAATAGGGGCACGTTCCCTCCAGGCAAGCAGTGCTTGGCAAGCGGTGGGTTCACTAACTGTCCTTGAGGTGTCTACGGACCGCTCGGGAGAGGAGCAGCGTGCGGGTGGACGACGCGCAGCCCTCCCGGCCTCCCGTGTGCCCGACGCCGCTCGGGACTCACAGCCCACGTGCCCCCTCCTCCCCAGTGCACGGGCATCCGCAGAAAGCCCCGTACGTTTAATCGAAAATGACATTCGGGTCTCACCAGGGGCAACCTGGCACATTGCTTGGGTCTCCCTTGCCTTGGGTGGGTTGAAGACCTCGAGCCCTAAGCCCTCTCCGTTGATTTGAAGATGTTAATTGGCTTTTTAAGGCACAGCTCRTCCTGTGGAGTTTAAGAGAGAAAGCTGTAGCTGCAGAGGAGTATCTCAGGTTGGCTTTTGTCTGGTCGGGARCACTTAGCGAGTTGCCGTGGCCTCTCCAAGGAGAGCAGAGGTTTCTGCCTGCTCTTCTGTGTTTCCCCCGCACAAGGGAGACCTTCTTGGTGCCGCTGCCCAGTGAGGGATGTTGGTGAGAGCCCTTCAAACGCACGTCCCCAGGCTCGCTCTTCCCACCCACGCGCAAGGACCTCCTGCCCAGGGACAGCCGCACCCTGGGCTYGGTCTTGCTCTCCCGTCCGCTCCCTGTGCCGTCAGGCATTGGTAGGGGCAGACGTGACACCCATGGGACCCCCTACCCTGCAGCCACGCTGGAGTTTTAGGCCCAGCGTTGCTCCAGTCCTCTCGGAGCCTGGTAGGTGCCACTGTGTTTGAGCTGCTTGCGCTGACGTCTGGCTCTGCTGGGGCCCGCGGCCACAGGGCTGGAGGGGACCTGGGAAAGGGCGGCACAAGCCGTGCCTGGACCCAGAGTCTTGGGGTGTCACGCTGGAGCAGTGAGACCCCTCGGCTCCTCCTCCTCTCCACCCTTTGGGCCTTCTGGAACCGCAGGGAGCTCTGCTCTGTCTTCGCTGCGTGGGGAAGGTCACGAGAGGCCCCGGCTCCCGGCGTGCTGGGGGGAAGCGGCGTCCCGTGGGCACGCGGCTCTGCAGAGCGGGGCGCTCGCCGGCACGGCCTCCCGCCAGGCTGCTCCTTTCTTGCTTTTCCCCACAAGGAAGGTCACCAATCCCTTTCCCGTCGTTAGCAGCCGGGCTGTCGCGTTTCCCGCAGCTCTGCAACATCCCTCTCGCCGTGCTCTGCRCCGTCTCCCATGCTGACAGTTTGCTCGGGGCTCCTGGAGGGCTTTGGGGAACATCTCAGCTTATTGGCAGTGTTGTATTGGGAGTAACGTTCTTTGGSGGACAGAGGGCTGGGAACTCCGTCTGGGAAGGAGGCTTCTCCTGTTGCCACCACACAACAGCAATCYGGCTGAAATCCCATTCAGCACCTCTGCTTGCAGGGCGACCTATCCGTGTCCACTGTGCACTGTGTCTGTGCCATAACTTTGGTCCTCCTGTTGCTTCTCCTCCCTCCTGTCCGTTCTCTTGGCATAACTTTTCACTTTGTGTGTGTGTTTCAACCTTGCTGTGCATTTTCTATCCCTTGCCCTGGCTGGCGGCCCTGGCAGAGCCTTTCCACCTGGGCAGATGCCATCTCCCTTAGCAAGAACCCATGGTGAAGCCAGGAGCTCTCACGACGTGCTGCTCTCCAGGGCATGGTGAGAGGCCGTTTGCAGGAGGTCCAGGGTCTGGCACGGCCGCGCTCGGAGTTTCTCTGCACGTAAGGYGAGTTGGGTGCTGCCTGCACATTAGGTTGCTTCTTCCTGCTGCTCCTTGGGCCTTCCTGGCCGGATGGGACCTGTTATGCAGCTACACAGACTGTACCTTTGCACGAGGGGCTGRCTTAGCCCTTCAGCTCTTTCCTGGCTGGCTCACTTTGTTCCTGCCCTGGCCTTTCCAGGGTGACAGACATCAGAGGCTCCCATCAGCTCCATCAGCTTACCTGCTGCCGTGGAGGGGTCCAATTGTGGAGTGTGTGCAGAACGACGGGATCCCTCTGCTGGATGCAATTCAAAAAGCCCAAAACTGCATCCCAAACTCAAGTACCTGCCCTTGTGCTGCCCAGCAACCGGCAGCAGAGTCTACATCCTACTGGCTGTGCTTTTGGAGAGCCCCACCAGGACCCTGGCGAGAGGTCTGGCCCTGCCGTGGTGCTCRTGGAGGGCTTTGCTGGGCCTGCTCTTGGTTCTGGGTGGTAGAAGCTCCTGACTTTGTCTTGGTGACTTGCTCAGTCACTCCTGGGGTCTACCAGGCACTCGGGGCTCATTTTTATCCCTTACTCAAGGATCAGAGTGCGCGTTGGAGTCCTCCCGTGGTGCCTCCTACCTGGTGTGCTGTCTTCGCTGCCTTGCCCTGGGCCTCGTGGTGGCCCTTGGCGCTGGGCGGGTTTGTGCTCATGTCAGTGCTCGGTGCCRTGATTTCTGACTCCAGGGCTCCTCCTCCCGAGTGGCAGCACGCAGAGCCCTGGCATCGCCTCGCTGCAGCAGAGCATGTGCTTGTTGGCCAGACATGAGCAGAGGAAAGAAAGCAAGGCCAGGCAGACGCTTCCTCCCATCCACGGGGAGTCGAGCTCCAGACCTGTCCCACCAGGAAGTCCCACCAGAGCCRCTTCAGCTGCGGAGTGTGTGATGGCCTGAGGAGGAGAAAGCAGCAGGTCAGACCCTGTCACCCTGAGCAAAGCCCAGGGCGCTGCGCTTCCCCCTTGTCCTCTGCACTCCGTTAGATGTTATCTGTTGCTTGCAACCTTCGGCTSTTCCTTCCCATTCTCTTGACCACATTAGACGTATCTGTTGCTTTCRGCTTTCTTGCTTTCTGATGCTTGGGGTACTCAGCATAGTAAGTGTGGATCTTTTAACATCCTAAAGTCCCTTCTGCAGCTCAGATGTTGGCCTTAGAGCTGTGGGTTCTTCCTTCAGTTTTGGTGCCTTTGTTCCACRTTGGTTCACACCAGAACACAGAGGCAAGAGAGCTGCTGGCTGGGGAGAYGCGCTGAGGTGTGGCGGGGCAGACTGGTCTTGACTTTCTAGTCTAGCTGCTCCCTGCAAGCATTGCGAGCAGCAGGATGGAGCTGCTTGGGAGCTGGTGAGCACCTCGTCACCGTGGTGGCCTCGGCCGTGGGGTTGTGCTCAGTTTTAGCGGCCGTCGGGCTCCATGGCCAAATTAATTAGTGTAGGGAGGAGGAGAATAAGGCAGGAGGGAGTTGATGCTGTTTCAGCTGGAAAGCCACAGCCGTGTGTCGGTGGCCACCTGAGAGGGTGAAGCTAAGGGGACCCTGTTGTGTTGGGGGGTGTGCAGGTGCCCGGGGCAAACACAACCCATTCCAGCCAGGCAGGCTAAGGGGAGAATGAAACTCGGGTGGCAAAGAAGGAACCAYGTGCATGTAGATGCTCGGGGTGCCCGGGTGCAGTGAGGAGGAGAGCTCTGAYCATGGCGCTCACGCTGCGCCCTGGCACCTCCTGCCCAATGCATCCGCTTTCGGGATGCGTCTGAGCTTCCAGGCCACAACTGCCGACCGATGGGAAAAGCAGGACTGTGGAGGGGAAGGGGGAAAGAGCCGGAGGAGGAGGAGGAGGGCGTCCCCCCCTCGCCGCTCTGCGGAGCGTGTGGTGAATTCCTGCAGGCTGGGCTCATGCGAGGGTATTATCCCAAGGATGAGCTCACGCGTGAAACATGCCGGTTATTYGTGCAATCCCAGCACCGGTTGTGGATTCCCCAGCAGTTATGCACAGTTGTCATTTCCATGCATTCCAGGGTTAAGAGCCGATTGGGTTTCGCTGYGCACAACCCCATTGAGCAGTCAGGGCGACTGCTGCGGCAAAGTGGAGCGAGATTGCTGCGCTCACTGCTGCTGCTTCCCCAAACTGCTCTTTTGCCCTTCCGATGCCGCGTTCTCCTTTGCGCCCACCCTCCTGGYGAAATGAAGCTGTTGCAGGCTCTTCTTTTCCTTCCTTGTTTCCAGTTAAAATGTTGTCTATGATGAAGGTAGAAGCTTAGCCAAGGTTGCCACCGGGTTACRGTCCTCGCTAGAGAGTCCTTGTGCCACTKCTGGGCCTACACCCTGAAGAACTCMGAGAGGGACCCTCAGGAGTCGCTGCATGGACCACGTCGTTGCTGCCCAGGCTGGTAATGAGTGGAAACATTTGTCCCTGCCGTTGCCTTTCTCCCAGCAGAGACATTGGTGTTTGTGCACGCGCACAAGCAAGAGAGGAAAGCCAGGGGTTGGAGTAAGCTGAGGCGCTGGAATTCCCCACCTATCCTCCATGCWTGTGTTTTCAGCAGGTGGAAGTACCTCTGCTCTAAAAGCAAAGTGAGTGCAGGGCATTCAGTCCCTTCCCAAGGCCGTTCCAGGCTGGGGAGCATCTGCAGGGAAGCTTTTGGCTGTGCGGGCCCTGTATCTGCAGGGGGTTGATCCCAAGGGCTAAGGCAGCTGAGGCCCTGCAGCAAGGACCTGCTCTGCCGCCGTGGCTGTCCGGGCTAGTGCCAAGCAGGGGGGCAACCGGGAGCACTTCTGCTTTCCCGAGCAAGATCCAGGGCCGCGTTGGGCTGGGAGAGCCGTCCTCACCCGGCGGAGCTTCCGCCCGCTCGCTGAGGGTCGGAGAGCTGCAGGGAGGAATGAGCTTGAATTTACTTGTGCTGCAGGGCAGACGTCAGGGCCAGGCAGATGAGGAAGGGATAATGAGAGGGGTCCAAATCCAATTAACTCGGGCGTTTTCTCATCTCCCTCCTGCTGCCAGGAGGCCACGCAGCTCATGCGGTGGGGGTGTTTTAAAAGAAAAATGTGCCAAGCTTTGGCTAGTGTGAATTTCTATGAGACTGGAGATGGTGCTGGGGTGACCTGCGCTGGGATCTTAGCGCACTGGTGCTGCTCAGCATGTCCTGAGGTCACACGCATCCGGCCCGGGCGGCTTCAAGGGAGTCTTCCCCATCCCTGTTTGCTGCTCGTGTGTTGTGCCCGCTTTTCCCCGGCGGAACAAAGGCACGAGCTGCTCTTCTTGGGCAGCACTCGTCGACTTGGGTTCGGATTTGAAGCGGTTCAGATTGTTAGGAGGAGTTCTGCCCGGCCCYTGCTCGGTGTTGCAGGCAGCAGAGGACCAAGCTCAGGGAGCCAGACAGTTTCATTGTTCCCATGATCTTTTTCCTTTGTTTTTCGATTTCTGTGCTTTAAGAAGGCAGCGATGCAGTCGTGTAAGTGGATCTAAAGAGATGACTTCACTTGGGAAAAAACTCTGGCAACTAAAATGGCAAGAACGAGTTTGTGAGAGTCCCAAAGCGTGCCCGGTGCCATCCATCAGCGTGACGCCCTTTCTAGCATGCCTCATTTTCTGGCTGAAGGATAGGTGGATTTATTATTGCATACCCTGGGTATGCGTTACAGCCGTGTTAATGTTGGTGTATGAAGCTTTTTGAATTTGCTGCTATTATCTTTTCTTGTGCAAATGTGGTATTGTACAAGTAAAGCTTTCTCTACATGTCTATGTATGTGTCTGTGTGGTGAGAAAAAAAAAGAGGGGAAAAGGCTGATTAGAAAGGAGATGCCAATGAGTTTGTCCTTTTCAAAGCGGGTTTCAGTGGAGGTRTATGTTGGGTTCTAACAACCCGCTCAAATGGTGGGGAGCAGGGTGGGAAATGGAAAGCAAACACAGCTTGGGATCAAATGCATGACTGTGTGCAGAGCTATGCCAGCTTAAAACCTTTCCTGGCCTAGCAGGAGAGCGGTTAAGGGTGTTGACTTGTTAAGTGGTCCTAATTAGGCCTTGGAGTTAACACCTTGTTAAGTCAAAGCGGGGAAGTTGGCGCCTCACCGAGTTATTGTTTTGCCTGCAGACTCAGCCCAGAGGACGGCGAGGAGACACCTGGCTGCCCGGTTACCCCGAAGCCTTTTCCCAGGCTTTCCAGTGCCTGCCGCTGGGATCCAACTCCAGCCCTGGCACCTTCCCCTTGCCAGCCGGTTTTTACCTTAGCTCGCAGGTAGCACGGGGATTATGTTTTTCCAGGTTTTCCGAGGTTTTTCCAGGTTGGTCAGCTAGCTGGTAACATAACTCACACTTGTGTCAAGCAGCTTCATTTTCTTCTCCATCCTCACATACTAGCGTTGACCTAGAAGTGCGAGTCTCTGGCAAGGATACACGGTTTGGGGTTCTGTTTCTCCTTTTGCACCGTGTTTTCAATTACTTGCAATGAGACAGCTAGAAAACACGTTCAAAAGTAATTTTTAAAAAATCTGCCATAGTCACGTCTTAAGAGAGCGCAGGAATCGGAGCATGGGCTTGATGGGCAGCTCCCAAGACCACGCAGCTTGTGACACAAGTGTGAGTGCTGCCCAGATTGCCTGGAGCGGCTCAGTGCATCTCAGGAGGCTGCAGAACGTCGCGTGCGCCGAGCCGAGCGGAAGGAAGCCGCCCTCRCCAGCACGTTGCCAGCCTCGAGGACTCTTGCTTGCCTGGGGCCCAGGCCCGACGTGCACGGGACACCTTGTTGACCTGCAAAGACAGCGCCGTGCTTGTCCTCTGCTGAGCTTGGACCGTGCCTGTTGACCAGACCTGGTCACAGCACGCTGCTCTGCGAGCGTAGCCCGGGAGCCCTGTTGAGCTCCCTTCCCGTCACGAGCAGAGTCTTCTCATGCGAAGGTGCTGTGTGTGTTTCTGGGGGTGGCGTGTGCAAGCTTTGTTGGGTTACTGGAGGCGTTTGGAGTTTGAGGGTTAGGCTTTTGGTCTTTTTGTATTGAGTTTGTTTCTCTTTTATTTCTTTTGCCGATATGTCAAGATGTTTGTAAATGGAGGCAGARGATTCTTGAACCTGTGAGCACTTCCTCTTGTGCCGGGTCCTGACTAGGGTAGAGCAACTCCGTGAGTCATTGGAGAGAAGATTGAAACAAAGAGCAAACGCAACTAGGGGATGCTGARTGGGCCATTAGTTCTCTTGGCCTTTGGGGGCCTCTGTCTTGCAGGAGGCAAAGCAAGTGCCTCCGAGGGCTGGAGGCTGCCAGACCTTCCAGCCTCTTTCTCTTTGAGCCAGGGAACAAGGATTTGGCTCCAAAATGCCTTAGCCACCCCGTTCCTTGCAGATCCCATTGGGTTAGCAAMTGGAAAGCCCTGAGTTCGGAGGGGTGAGATGAGGCCCTGCTCAGCAAACAGCATTTGCTGCTGCCTGTGGTACCTCCCTGTGCCTCTCCTGCTTCCCGACCCTGTTTCCCTGTATGTCCATGTGTGGATTTGCCATAGGGAATCACTATTTTATTTTATTTTATTTTATTTTATTTTATTTTATTTTATTTTATTTTATTTTATTTTATTTTATTTTATTTTATTTTATTTTATTTTATTTTATTTTATTTTATTTTATTTTATTTTATTTTATTTTATTTTATTTTATTTTATTTTATTTTATTTTATTTTAATTTAATTTTCCTTAGCGGGAACCGGGGAAACGAGAGCTGGGAGAGATGCGTCATGTGGCGAGGCAGGATGGGTGCTGGGGCACAGGGAGGAGAGGCGGCGGGCGGGCGAGGGCACCTCGGAAGCACCTCCTGAAGCTCCAGCACGGAGGCTCGAGGCCAGGGAGGGAGGGCGCTGGAGGTTAGGATGGGGTGGAAGAGGCAGGAGCGCCCAGGGCTCAGCRGGGAAGAGGTGCTGCAGGAAGGGGCGCCGTGGCGCTGGGAGCCGGGCTGGCGCCGTGGCGCTCCGCCGTGGAGAGCACCCGGGCTGGCAGGGCAAGGGGCAGAAGGCCCTTGTCCCTGTGAGGCGGCCGAGACGTGGTCCCGGCTGCGCGTGCCCCCACGGCCTGCGTTCTGYGTAACCCTGGAGCATCAGAATTTGTGAAGCCTGAGAAAAATCCGGGGGCAGCCCTCCCTCCCGCTCGGATAATCCTCTCTGTGAACTGGATTTAAGGATTCACCGCAGCATTAAATATGAATAAGGAACACGGTAGTCCTGCACCAAGTGGGAGAGACGGGGGGAGGAAATCGAATCTGGGAAATAAGTTTCTGGGCAGCAACGTAATTGTAGCTTGGAGGGGCCCACGGCCCCGCTGTGTGTGTCTCTTTCTGCGTGCCTCTGTTTTCCTCTTAATACTCGTGGACTGCTGGATTGTAATATGACGACTTCTCAACGTCAATAATGTATTGAATAACAGTGCAGGAGCCGGGGGGACGTTAACTCCTTCGCTCCGCTGCGATGGGCCGTTGACGTGAGCGCCGTGCCCGGTGCTGCAGGATCCCTGCGCTGGGGGGGCTGGGTTTGGTCGCATGCAACGAGAAGGCTCTGCTTGTGCCTCAACGAGGGTGAGTTGGTTCCTTCCCGTGARCCATCAGGAATTCCAGAGCAGACACCCTGGATTGCACCTGATGTGGATGGGGCTTCTCCCTCTCTTCCGTAGGCACCTCTGTCTCGATCCACTTTGGACCACTTCTCCCTTGAGATGCCGTGTGCCGTGGCTCTGTCCCTGCTCACGTTACCCACTTRCCAGGACAGCAGCACTCTCTTTGCAATTCCCTTACACTGAATGTGGGTTTTTCTTTCTACTCCATGGTGGGAATGCGCCCACCATGGAGGCAACTGGCCTGCAACAGCAARGAATGGTTGATACCAGCAAGGGGCACTTGAAATTGGAGAACTTCCAGAGAGGGAGAAGCTGAATGCAAGTGTGTGAAGGGAGATAGGGCATTTAGTGTGTAARAATCAGTACTTACCACCCACAGTAGTTTAAATACCACCCAAAAGACTTTCTGCCCTGCCCAGAGCCCCGCGGTAATGACAGGCCTGGGCTGCCCGTTGCACTACGCTGCTTGGTGGTCCTCAGGGGAGCAGCAAAGATGCATCCTCCTCCTTGCYTCTGACCCGTGGGGTGATGGTAGTGGTAGCAGCAGCCTTTTTATTGAGGATGTGAAGATATTGGAAGATATTGGGTGGCAGCCCAGGGAGGTTGCTTGGTGCCTGGAGTGGGCACAGCTGCACGCRGCACCGGGAGCTGGCTGAACGAAGCTGGTGTGCGGCCAACAGGACGTGAGCCAAATGCAGGCAAGTGCAAGTGCAGGGTCCTGCACTTGGGCAGAGAGGGACCTGGGCGTCATGGTGGACGACAGGTTGACCATGAGGCAGCAGTGCCCTTGTGGCCAAGAAGGCCAATGGGATCCTGGGGTGCATTAAGCAGAGCGTCTCCAGCAGGTCGAGGGAGGTGATTCTGCCCCTCTGCTCAGCCCTGGTGAGGCCGCACCTCGAGTCCTGTGTGCAGTTCTGGGCTCCCCAGTGCAGGAGGGATGTGGAGCTGCTGGAGAGAGTCCAGCGCAGGGCTACGAGGATGATCAGGGGCCTGGAACATCTGCCCTACGAGCAAAGGCTGAGAGAGCTGGGCCTGTTCAGCCTGGAGAAGAGAAGGCTGAGAGGGGACCTGATCAATGTGTACAAGTACCTCAAAGGAGGGAGTGAGGAGGATGAGGCCGGCCTCTTCTCAGTGGTGGGCAGTGATAGGACTAGAGGAAACATCCACAAACTGAAGCACCAAAAGTTCCACAGGAACTGAAGGAAAAATTTCTGACCAGTGAGGGTGACAGAGCCCTGGAACAGGCTGCCCATGGAGGCTGTGGAGTCTCCTTCTCTGGAGATCTTCCAAACCCGCCTGGATGCCACCCTGTGCCCCATGCTCTGGGTGACCCTGTGTGTGCAGAGGGGTTGAACTAGATGATCTCTAAAGCTCCCTTCTACCCTTAAGGATTCTATGATTCTGTGTTGTCGGGTGTCCCCCCTCCTTCTGTTGGGCCTCAGAGAAAGAGAAAAAAAAAGAAAAAAGGGAAGAAGAAGAAAAGGGGGATGGTTTTGTTTTGGCTGGGCAGCTAGAGCCACAAGGGACATCCAATAAACCAGAGCTTGGGTTACCCTCTTCCATTCCCAGCAGGGCGCTYGAGGCTGGTCCGCAGGAGGAGCTTCTCTCGCCTCTTGTCTTTAATAAGTAGCATCAAGTAAAAGCTGAGCTGAGCTCGCAGGACCTCTGCAGAAAGAGGCATTTCTGCCCCACGATGGTAGCCCCCAAGAGGACCACGCCGGGGTTGTAGGTGTTGAGGCTGAAGGCGGCCGGGTGGTGGATCTCGTTTTGGTACTTCTTGCCCAACGCTGGTCACCCTGACCGTTGCCAGGCCTTGCACCAGTTGGCACCCTTGGAAACAGCCCRGGCAGATAACCTTACGTGGTCCACCTTGCTGGGTACCTGTGTGCTGAAGGAACCCCTTGCTCCACAGCTCCGCCTAAGGGCTGTCTTACATGATACGGCCCCTGGGCCTCATCAGTGCCATCACTTGGGACCAACTCCCTGTGGGCTTGGTTCAGTGCTGTGCAGAGACTTTGATGCACTACTGAGTCTTCTCTGTGGAAGCACCAGGTTTCTGGCAAAGGACAAGGCAAACATTTGTTCTGGAACATGTGAACAACATGAAMAAAATATGGGGATGGTGGCTGGGTCCATAAGAGCAGCAACTCCGTAGCCACCTGAACCTCTCAGCTGAGTGAGATCCCATCTGCCCTGGCGAGGAGATGGCCTCTCCATGGGTTGCAAGGTTGGCCCTGCTGCATGCAGGTCTCCTCACCCCCACAGGCCTCCCCCTTTGCGGTTTTGCTTCTTCTCTGGCCAGTCCAAGTCTTGGGAGGCCGTCTGGCCGGTAAGCCAGATGTGGGAYGGACTCACAGGAGACTGACCTAGGRACTCTTCCAGTGGCAGAAGGATGGAGAAGCATTTTATGCTGAACACTATTGACCTTTTCCTCCACGAGGATCTCATGCAGTACGTGTTACGTACAACACATACCCAGTGTAGGCAGCAGCAGCCAGAGCAGAAGAAAAGCACCGAGTCTTTGTTGCAGTGCTCCTGTAATGACCCTCCATGGGACCTCCAGGCACTGTGTGTCCCTCAGGTAGGCTGCAAGGCAGAGAGGGATCTCGAATAGGGACTTTCTCATAGGAAGGGCTTCTCTCTACATGGTATGATGCACCTGGGTGATGGAAGGACTGTCCTGTGGGTGAGCTCGTCCTTGGGCCATGTGCTCTTAGAGGGAATAGGACCTCATCCATTGGTGCCCGTCTTGCGTTTGCTGTGTTCCTGCTCCAGAAAGTGCCTGGGGCTACCCAGGTGCCCCGCGGGAGGCAGGGAGGCCACTGCGAGGCCCAGCCTCGCGGGGGAGCAGGGCAGAGCCACGGGCAGGAGTGCAGGCAGGACCTGAGGAAGGCTCCAGGCGCGGATGTGACACCCAGCTCCCGGGAATGTGTGTCCTTCCCTGCCCCTTCCGCCCACCCCGCCGCAGGGCGCCCCGAGCTGCCGTCCGTTCTCCTCTGCAGAGTGACAGCAGTGGCCTGAGAGCATCTCCTTAGCAATGATGCAGCAAATCAGAGTATTTTGCTTTCGAAACTCCTGACTTCGGAGGGATAGCTTGAGAAAGGACGGAAGGAAGGAAGGAAGGAAGGAAAGAAGACTTGAAACCAGAGCAGGAAGTTCCTGAAATCTAAGCAGCCTCATCTCCGTGCTCCTCTGTGAACTCCTCTGGCTCCTCATTTAGTTGTATTAGATCTACCTCCAAAACCGTCAGAGAGATTGGGAGGATAGAGCTTTCCACGCCTAAACATCATCCTGGTAGTAAAGCCAGCAGCTGTAGGGCACAACGTGGACTTTCTGAGTTTGCCATGTCCCCTCATGCTCAGTTTTTGGGTCTGTCAACACTCTGCGTTTGTGGCGGGTTATTGTGGGGAGCAGCAGGAAGCGTGGGGCTCGCGCGGGCGCCCTGCAGGCCGGGGAGAGGAGGGTGGCTCCCCGTGGGGCCGTGAGCACCCTGGGGGCTGTGAGCACCCTGCGTGGTTTCCCCCTGTCGCCGCAGAAGAGGGGGACGACGGCAAAGCAACCGGCCAGCAAAACTGCCCGGCGCTGGGGCCCGCTGGGGGCCGCAGGGCTGGAGCGGAGGGCTGGGCAGAGGTCGGGGTGCCGGGTGCCCGGAGGGTGCAGCGGCAGCTGCCCGTCCCCAGTGTTGCCTAATGCCGGCGCCGGCAGGGAGGTGGCGTCAGCTCCCTTGGGACTCGGCTCCGCTCCCGGTACCGCCGGCGTTTCTTGCTGATTCAAGGGCAGGCAGGTGGGAGTGAGTCGCCTGGGCTGCCGTTTTGATAAAGATAGCAGGGCTTGCAGCCCCGTGGATTAGCCGGGGGCTGGACGGGCAGCGTGTGAGTGCTCCCAAGCATGCGCCTTTCCCACTATTTCCCATGGCTGGAGCTACCGTTGAGTGACTGTGGAATTAAAGTATCGCTTGCAATTCTCTACATTCCGGAGCGGTGTCGGGTTTTCGCGGCGGGCAGGCTCTGTGTGTGCCTCTGCGGTTAGCTTAGCCCGCAAGCCCCAGAGTGTCCCAGCGGCCACGCACATCGCGGCCGTCTCTGCAAACTCCCGTTGAGCTGAAGTGACAGGGAAGCGCAGGAGAGCCAAGCGCGCGCTGAGCGAGCCCGCTCTCCTGCCTGGCTGCCTGGACAGCAAGTCAACCTCCGGCTGGAGCTCGTTTCCAAGCTGAAAATGTCACCCCAGCAAAGCGTCTTCATTTTCCCAGGATTTGGGGCAATTAGAAGATTGGAATAAAAACAAACACAACTGCCCGTGGTTTTAGGCGTTTCGTACTCCCCCGGCATCAGGGGCTGGTTGTCTCCAGAAAGGCTGGCCACAAAACGGAGCAGAAATCCCAATCTAAACCCTAGTTAACTCGAGCAAAGAGAAAGAAGGAAGTTGTTGTCTCGCAGTAGCTGATACATCTGCTAGCCGTTGTGGGGCCAGGGCTGGCTGCGAGAGGCCAGCGCTGCTGTGGCTTTGGGTGCCTGCCTCCGTCTGCTCGGCAGGGTTAAACAAATACCAGCTTCGGCTTTGTACAGCGCTGGAGACCTCCGGGCGGTTTGCAGGCTGTAATGACTTAAGCCTTGCTGTGTCGCTGCGGGTGAGGTCGGGATGGCGTTCTCTGTCTGTCTTGCTTGTTAGCAGCGGAGGAAACTGAGGCATGGAGACATGAGGGGTGGGATTTGTCTGTGCAAACAGAGACACGTCAGCGCAGGCATCCGTGTCTGGGCTGGGCGTCTGGACTCCCTTCACACACGGTGGAGAGAACTGGGCATTTTGAGAGTGCCGTTGGCTCCTGTGAATGTGCAGGTCTAAAACAGAGCAGGGGAACAGTTCCTCTGCAGATACCACCATCCCTACATTGACCGAGGTACGCCCATATGCTGCATGGTCCATGCACCATGCCCATCCACTGCATCTACAGAGAAAGGATGTAAAGCCCATGCCTGGTCATTTGGCTCAAGCGCCATAAGAAACCTGTGGCAGAGCTGGAAGGGGAGTTTGGTTCTGCCTTAAGCGCTACCTGGAGCGCTTGACTGAGCACACTTCAGCTTTGAGTCGAGCAGCGTACACCCTGTTCATGTCAGTAAGCCTACACAGAGATCTCCTTGGGCGCTGCTTCAATCCTTTCCTGTTTCCTCCTGGACACATATGACCACAAGGAAACACGGACACTCCATGACCGCCGAGTCCCTATTCAAATGTTTGGGCATGTAGCGTTTTTCCAGAAGCATGTGAACTCAAAAGGACGTGGCCTGGTGCTTCAGTGAAGATGTGCATAGGGACAGCATTTGTTCTTGCTGGAAAAGGTTCTCCTGAATCACCTTTTATGGGGACAGTAGGGTTGTAATGATACCAGGAGGGTGATCTGAAACGCACACCTTGCACTTCTACTGGGGTAGGGACAGGGCGTGAGGCCTCCCATAATCCATAGGAGTCGTTGGCAAATACCACAATTCAATATTAAGTTGTTTATTTTGGTGGAACTCTTGTATCTGTATGAGGAGTCTATCAAAACTGAGATTAACGTGCTTGGGATGAGCCAAGGTTCCTGAGCCAACGCAAGAAGAAAGAGAGAAGTCAAGAATGTTCCAGTTCAGATGGTTATATACGGAGCAGTCCTCTTCCTTTCTTCCAGGGAACTAGGAAGACACCTGGAGGCCTCGTCCTGAGTTTCCACATCCACTGAATTCTCCTGAACACCACAGGACAGGCTGAGCACCTTCTCTTGCATTTGGTGGCAGTCATCAATACTTCAAGAAGGTCTCCGAGATTAAGTTGGAGATTGGGACGTTGTTAATCACCATATTCCTCAGACAGGTTATTTACTTAATGAGTTGCGTGGCTTTGAAGGAAAGTAGATAGTATCTTCTCTGGGTTGTTTACTGGTGTTATGTGACTAGCTCATGGGAGGGGTGTCGTTACGAGTAAACAGGCTGTTGGTGTGTGTACGTACCAGTGCTTGGAGAAGGAAGGAAAGAGCAGAGGGCAACTTGGCTTTCCTCATGCGACTCCGATTTGGAAGAGGAGAGAGGGTCTTTGGTAACGGAGTTTTTTCCGTTGCTTCTTCCCAAGAGATCCTTCTCATGCATGTCTTCTCCTTGGAGCATGTGGGGAGGGGATGCCCCTGGCTCCCAAAGCAGAGAGACCAAGTTCTTGGTTCTCGGACCAAATGACCTGACCCCCAGGATCTCTTTTGTTTTCAGAAACGCCAAGTCACGTAGTGGTTTTCCTCCAAAGATGCCCGCTCAGCATGAGCGTTGAGAACACGCTGCCTCACGGATAGCACAGGGCCTTGTCAGACGTGGGCATGTTTTCTTCTTCCTTTGGTATGTCATTCATGGCAGGATGGTGATTCACACTTAGGACATGACTTTGGGGTAAAGATCTGTCTCCGGTGCCATCCAGTCCTGTTTCCTCCCAGCTAAGGAGGACACTGCTGTGATGCTTCTTCACTACGTTGCCTTAAAGCACCACAAAGCCAAGATCAGACCCGCTGAGGTTCCTCCACGTGAGGTGGATGAGCTACTAACGCAGTTGCCGCTGGGTTTCCCTCGTGTGGAGCTCAAGTTCCAGGCTCTTGAGTCATTTCCCAGGCTCCGAGCGTGCAGCCCACTGTCTAACCCAGATTTCAGCAGCCTGCCTGCGGTTAGGAGAGGAGCAATGGGAGGAAAGGACCCTTTGCATTTCCTCTCTTGATATTATTTTCTCTGCATCGTGTTCATTCTCATTACTTCTGTTTTTAAGCTGGTCTTCTTGTGCAAGCTCCGTGGGTATGTCCTGCTATATTTAATGCTCTGCTAGTATCAGCTTTTGCTTTCAAGGGCTTTCAAAACAAAAGCAATACAAATCCCATCCTCTTGCAGGAGGTCGCTGTGCCCGGGCCCAGCGGTGACGATGCCCCTGACTGCCTAGTGCCCCCAGGCACTCAGCTGTTCGTGTGCAGGCCTGAGCTCCTTCCCTGGCCCCCCTTGTAGAGGGCACTCGTGGTGCCTGTGCAGAGCAGCGCCAGAAGCATCCAGCCTTAGCCTGCTGCTCTGGTGAGACTTGTGCTTCTGCGTCGGTTTTGGAAGCTCAGAAACAGCTGGGCCAGTTCCTAGGCCTGGAAATGTCCTTTGGTTTTAACACGGGGGCTTTGGACCACCACAGCAAATGCATCTCCAGCCTCTTTGAGACGTTGCTGGTCACTCTTGGAGGAATGGGTAAGGTGGTGAACCACTGGACCACACCAACTTGCCAGCCCAAGCAAATAGGAGGCCATTAGTGGTTTCATCTGGGATGTTCCTATTGGGAGTCTCCAAGACCACCTCTTCTGAGCTTCTGCACGGAGGCTGGGACAGAGCTCAAGTGCGCAGGTCCCACTGGTGTCCTGGCCAGCAGGAATCCACTCCTGCTGCCTGGATCTTTAAGCACAGGAGGGCAATGGCTGAGGCTCCTGATCCCCTGTGCAAGTTGGGTAGCACTATCCAGCAGATGCTGTGGAAGGGGCTGTATTGTACCTGAATTTTCCAAAGTTGGGTCACACAGTCCCGAGTCTCCTGCTGCCCTGTTTTACTTTTATTAGCCAAACGTCAGCTCTCAGGAGGACAGCAATCATGTGCTAAATCCCAATTAATCATTAAGAAGATATTTGAGGTTTAGCAGCTGTGTTACAAGATACAGTTTTTACTGGTTTTTGACGTCGGTTAAGTATGTTTTTAATAGTGGATGGTATTTAATTAAACATAAAATAACAGAGGCTTATTAAATCTAGAGACCTTTCCTAGCAATGGGTATTGAATGTTAAATAAATACCCGTTCGTCTTTAGAAGCACATTCAATGTGGTTTTACAGCTGTGTAAGAGGTGGGTATCTTATTACCCATCAACCAAGTTTCAGTGAATGTGGTCTTAATAATCAATTGACATTTATTTAATATATAATAATAACTGTCCTATTAGAGCTAAATGAAATCCTTTTAAGGAGAAAATGGGGGTAACCTGGTGTTTGTTGGTGTTTTGGGGTTGGTTTTTTTGAGTTGATGGTTCATTGAGATTAGCTTCGAGGGACGTTGATGACATGGGATTAGAGGAGGAACAAGTATATATGGAGATCTGCGCCACTGCCCAGAGCTGCCATACACTGTTGATAGGGGCTTGGGAGCTGGTCATGGAGGGAGAGAAGAGCCCCAAGTGGATGGTGCTTGAGGGGGAGGAGAGGCACTGGGACCATCCCACAGGATGGAAGTGCCACGGATGGGGCTGGCGGGTTGGCAGGGCTGCTCTAGAGCCTCAGCTCTGCATGTTGCAGGATGGCGTCGATGTTTGTGGGATGATGCCGTGAGTCACAGAGTGTCCTTGGAGTACTTGGGTACAAGTACGTGACAAAAGATAGCGAGGAAGCAAACGTAGCGCTGCTGCGGGGAAAGTCTTTCTTATACAAGAAGAACTAGCTTGCAGAACTTGCTGCTGCAAAGTGCCTTCAAAGCCAACTCATGAGCTGGTGTTACAGAAAGAGGAGACTTGTTTGTGAGTGATACGATCCAAAGGAGTCTCATTGGGAGCAGGTGATGTTTGTAGGGCAGGCTCGTGGTTAAGGAGACAGAGCAGCAGCTGTCCTCATTCCCCATGCTGAGTTTCTCTCTCTTTTATGGAGCCAGGGCTCTGGCCTCCAGTTTCTCCCAGGGCAAGTGTCAGCCCTGCCTTGGGTCTCAGGTGAGGCACATTGCAGGTTGCAAAGTGGGTAGATTTTAGGTAAATAAGGTCTTAAAAGAACTCGAGCCAGTTCATTCCAATAGTTGTATGGGAACTTAAAAAAAAAAAAGAAAAAAAAAGCCAGAGAAGTTGCCACAGCAGTAGGAGTGTGGGAGCCTCTGTGTCGCGTTGAGATTAAGCATGGGAGTTTTTGCCATGTGAAGTGCATGGCTGCTGTTTGTATTGGTGATGCACTGTTGATCTGTTGGAGCTATTTTGGAGTGGGAAACTAGGGGTTAACACTCTTGGGAAGAGAAGTCAGGGCTTTTCCAGCCAAGGAGGAGAGGGAACAGTCTGGATGTTGGGCAGCTACACATCCGGAGATTGAAAGTTTTGGTCCTTGAATGGTTGCCTGTTCTGAGACCAGAGTTTGCTTGGTGAGTTGCTGTTTTCCCCTTATCCGACACTTCAAACCCTCATTTTGAGTTCAAGAACACTTAATTCAATAATAACTGCTCCAAAATGCCACCTAGTAGCAGGAGAACTGCTATTTGTGGACGAAGTGATAGGCCAAGGTCATGGTTTGGGAGGTAGCTGGGGAAGGCATGTGTTTGTGCAAGCACGTACATGCGTGACCCATTTCAGATGGAAGGCGCAATTGGACCGTGAAATCCCGTTAGGGTTGTAATTTTAAGATGATGAATGCAGAGGTGGTAGTTTCTAAACAGCAAGAAGATGGAAAGCGCAGAGTCTGCTGCCCGTGCTGCAGCCAGCAAGCCTCCCTGATGGAGCTTTGAGGCTTTGCTCCGTGGGCTGCTCGGGGGCACGCGGGTGCAGGAGGAAGCTGATGGGAAGCTGGGCCACGGAGCGTTTCTTTTCTGAAGCTCTGCGGGTAGCCCTATTAGCTTCCTTACAGTGATAGCTCTTTTTTATTTCTCAGCGCTACCGCGTTTCGTAGGCCRTAACTTTTAATTCCTCCCCTTGTTAACCTGCACAGCGGTACTGACTCAGTGCTTGAACAATACGCTCGGCAGTCAGCAGCAGCAGTGATTCATGCTGACTCTTGGAGGGGATGAGCCCGGCTTCGGTGCTTGCTTATTAATTTCTTGCAGCGCGTGAGTCACGCGCTCCTCGCCCCCGGCAGGAAAGCAGWTGTGGAGGCTCGAGATGAGGCCCCGGCAGCGGGGCCGCAGGGAGCCTGACAGGTACGAGGGCCTGGGGATGGCCGCYCTGCTTGCGTGTGTGGAGCTCTGAGTCATTCTAGCGTGAGGAGAAGGGACTTGGCCCTGTTGGTACCTATTTACCGCATCTCCTGCCGGATGCTAAATAGCAGTGATCCGAGTGATCCCTTCTCTGGCTAGCTCATGAGCTCGGGAGGTGAAACTCCCTTCCCAAGGTTTCCTCCATCACACGGATGAGATTTGCGAGCCGGGATACCAGCTCTGTGCCCGCTGTGGTCCCCTGCTGCTTTGTCGTGGCTTTTGAGGMGGGAGAGCGGCTTCGGCCTCCTTGCCCCTCTCCCTTGGCACGCGACACGAGGCTCGTGCTCGTTTCTCCYCGGCCCTGCCAGCCAGCCTGGTAGCACTCGCGTTTGGGTGAGCTCGGCTCGTGCGCGGGCACATCTCCCCATGGCTTGGCTCCGTATGTCTGTCGTGGTTGTGGGAGAGGACTGAGGCCAGGCAGGTTCCTCACGYGCGCAGAGCCCTTCCAGGCGAGGAGGAAGGTACCTGGCAGCCAGGATTCAGCTGTATGTTACGCAGAGGACCACCCCCAGCACGAGGACCAAGTGTGTGTTGCTGGAAGCACGCTTGGGATTGTGGAGACAGAAGAAGCCAAAGCTTCCTCAGGTATGCAAACTTAGGAGTAGTAATGGGTGTGATGGGAGAGCACTCACTGTCAGTCCGGGATCCAGCTGTTCGTGCTGTTCCCCTTCCTCCAAGTGCTGTGGTTTGCTTTTGAGGGCTTGGTTCGCTGGCATGGAGCAGCACAGGCTGGTTTTGTTCTGATGTTGGAGGAGACACTTGAAAATAACCGCGTGCCACCTTSCTGCAGGCATCCCAGCTGTCCTCGGTGTCCACCCGGAGATGGGACATTGTCCAGCCTTGTGGATGCTGCAGGCACGGCTGTAGCACGAGAGCTCGGGGAGACCAGGGTCATAGCCAGACCCGGGTGACGTGTGTGGACACCTCAACGTGGCTCTCCAACAGGGCCGGCCTCAGTGCGGGGAGCCCTTGGGCCGCGGCATGTGTGAGCCGGGCTCCCCCGGCGTTTGGGCAGTGCCTGGTGCTGTGGGGTCTGTGCGATCCTGCGGGCCGCTGGCTGGGCGGGCGCTGCTGGGGGAGATGCCGGTGGTTGCGTGGGGACAGTGTGCACGGGCTGGTGGGGCCGGGACCAGGGGGTGTGCGTGGCAGGGTTGTGCAGACRGGCAGGCCGTCCCAGCGCGGGGACYGCCCCGGGCTGCCTCGTGTGCCCCCCTAGCACACCCCGGGCTGCTGTGGGAGCGACCGGTGCTTGAGGGGAAGCTACGTGCCCCATAACACCGAGACCGGCGTCCAACCCAGCTCCCAGCCTTCCTCCTGGATGAGGAGAGTCTCTCACCCACGAGGAGGTGCGTGATCACTAGGTCATTCACGCCACCAGGAACGGAGTCATCCCAGCTGCCGCTTGTCCTTCTGGAGGTCGGTGCCTGGGCTCCTCCTGCCCCCTTAGCTGTGCCCGCRCCTGGCAGCTGGGGCAGGAATCAGGCTGCTTCTCCCGGGCAGCTCRGGCTGCACCGTGCATGGGGTGTTAAGGCCTGACCCTGCATGAAACTGGCCTGTTCTTCCTCTATCTTTATTCTCTACCCACTGGGAACAGCCCTGATTTTAGCCAGTCGTCTTGGCGAGTCTCAGGACTCTCCCATCCTCCCTGCTTCTGAAAACCCAACTATAAACCTCTAATCCGAACAGGCTGGGGCAGAAAACCACTGCTGCCATCGGGACGAGTCTCTGTGTGTGGTTTCCATTCATTTCGGCTCTCTTTCCTCTGGGTGTCTGACGCCGTCGTTGCTCACTCCTTGGCTTGGCTTTTTGGGAGCATCCAGCGTTTACCTTTTTGCAGCAAGGGCCTGGTGGGAGGAGCGGGACTGTAGCTCCATTGTGCGGGTCCGTTAGGAAACCACCCTCAGGAATTTCCTTTCTGATGCTGCCTCCTGCTCCAATACGCTCTGTCTCCACGCGGGCCGGCTCCCCGGAGCCTGCTGCACCAGTGGGAAGCCCAGGGAGCCGGGCGCGGGCTGTTCCAGCTCCCGGGGCGCGCGGGGCCGCGCCGCCCGCCCGCCCTCCTCCCTCGCTCCCGGCGCTGCCTCCGGACCCGCTCGGGAAACCGCCGCAGCCCCGCCGTGACGTCGCCGTGATTTCGGAGTATCTCTGTCTCCACTCTAGTTAGGCGCTTCCTGTTCTCTGTCTCTTGCTTTGGCTCGCCTGGCTCCTCTCCGCGCTTTCTTCTCCTCCACAATTCCCTAGGGATTTCTTCCAAGCTCTTTTTTTTTCTTCTTTTTTTTTTTTCTTCTTCTTACACAGCAGCTTTTTCTTCCCTTTGCCCTAGTTGGTCTTTTGTGAGTTTCCCTTCATTCCCAGGAAAGTTTCCCATTCCCCTCAAACTAAGGCTCCCCATGCAGATTTGTGCTGGGCAGCCAGCCCCRGTTTCCTCCCTGCTGCTGTCAGGAAACCCAGCGAGACTCCAGGGTGCTCCTCTTGGCTGATGCCCAAGGGAAGGGGACAAGTCCAAGGGAAGGTCCAGCAGGCCCCGAGCTGCCGCTGCATGTGCTTTGGGCTTTGGCCTTCCCTCCACAACCAGGTTTTTTTGCACTGTGATGACTCTGTCTTCCCTCTTGCTGCCCCAGGAGCTCCTGTCCTGGTTTCCCTCCTCGGACCAAGTCCCTCTGCCCAACCAGGGTGCTCAGATCCCACCCAGTCCCCTCGAACTAACTATCCCACAACTATCTCCTCCCTTTGGAGGCACAGCCCTGTGCTGATGTGGGGAAGGGCATATGCAAGGTCTAATGGTGCCTCTCCAGTGAATGTTTGCCAAGCCTGAACAAAACATGATTTATTTCTTTAATTTCTCCCCTCGTAGCAGCTTAAGAGCTCTCTGATTGCCCTCGGACCTCTCCAGGACCTGCCAAGGGCATGGCCTGCCCTTCTCTCACCTGCCCACGTGGCCAGACCCAAGGCTGAAGTAGGAATACGCTGTGCTTCCCACGGCAGCACTCCTTAAAATTACTGTTTTAAACGTGGACAAGGCTGTGAATAGGTRTTTATATGTACATATATGCATAKGTATGTATATATTCCCTTAGCAGCAGTCCCACAAACAGCCAAACAGTCCTGTCTGCGTGTTGCTCATGTGGTTCAACCTGACATAGACATCTGCCTGGGACAACTGCAGCCTAAACAGCTACAGTTTGGCAAAGTTACGAGCAGCCACGCGTAGGTCATTCTTAAAAGGCAGTGTCAAGATGCTGCGTTAGGTGGTGGTCAAAGAGCCACGCTGATGGTGGCACCTCGCCAAGCTTGTTCTTCCGAACCCCGCCTGACACTGGGATGCGACGGTGGCCAGACAACCTTCCAGCACCCTTGGTGGGCTGGCTAGGACCATATCTCCTTGTAGAACAGAGGAGGAAATCAAAGCGCGTGGCAAATGGTAGGAGTGCCAGGAAGGTTGGGTGATTGTGGTGCTGTTGTGAGACTTGGAGCTTTCTGTCTTTGGCTCTACTTGTGGCAGTGGGGAAGCCCCCCTGAATATTCATTCCTGAATTTCTGCTGCTGCTGGGGTGAAATGGGCTTTAGACAAACACTCGCGATCCCCTCACACACGGTGGCCAACCCCTTTCCTATATCTGAGTCTGTCATTTCACGCTTAACACAGAGCTCCTGTTCAAAAGAGTAAAGAGAAGCAACAGCCTTTCAYAGACCAACCGTGGGAGCAGGACGATGTTGTGCAGGACTTAAACTCTTCTTCAGGGCAGAAGCCACAGGTCTTCAAAGTGGAAGCTAATTGCAGCAAGTTTGCCCGGGGGCTCATCTGGCAGAGGGTTTGGATGGCTGGAGCAAGAGTGGGAGCTGCAGCAGGTTAAAGCTGCTGTGAAGGAGGTGGCGAGTTCGTTAGTTCCTGGGGGACCTCTTGGCCGTGAGGCTGCGCCGTGTCTCCCCAGAGGGACATCAAGGCCCAGCCCAGGGCTGCTCTATAACAGCCTTGTGTGGACTTGCTGGGTGGAAAGGGCCGTCTTTCCTCTCAGCCTAGAAGAGAGACAGGCTTGTGCAGAGGGCAGGCAAACGTGGACCCGTGATGGGGAGCGGAGACGACTCTCCCCATCCACCAGCACTCTCTTCATGAGAGTCAGTCAGGCTGGATCAGCCCGCATCACCGCGCTGAGGACGTGCGTGGGCAGAGGACAGCGGGGAGATGTTCCCCTCACGGGTGGCTCCAGCATGTCCCCTTGCTTGTCCAGCTATGGGGTCAGCCCCACCAGAAGCCGGGGGGGCCTCAGTCCCACTAGACTCTGGTGTGGAGCCAGTCAAGGACAGTGTCTTCAGAGAGTCGGAAGGTTTTTGAAGGTCTTGAAAGAACTGTTGATAAAAATGTTCATTTTCAAGGGACCTTTTTTTTCAAGCTCATGAGCAGCCATTTTGATAGAGTATTGAAGGATGATTTTATCTTTGCAAGCAACGGGATGGCTCAGAGAGCCTGTGGTCCAATGGTCTGTTAGGAACAACTCCCACACGTTCGGTGYGAAACGTCTTGGTGCCCGGAGCTCCCTTTGCTGCAGAGGGAGTTGCCCGGCTGGGCTGGTGGCTCAGGCTGCTTGCTCAGGAACCCGGTGCGTGCCCGTGCCGTCGCTTTCTGTGGACTTCACACAAGGAACCAGGGCCTAGAGAGTCCCAGTTTGCTGCACAACAACCATTTTGGAGTTTTCTTGGAAAACGCAGCCCTGCTGGTGCACGCCTCGGATGTTCTTTTCCAGGCAAAAGGCACAGGAGGAGATAAACCCTGCGCTCCAACTGGCTGAAGGTGCCAGGAGACATTTCCATGAAGGCTGCCYTGAGGTTTGTCTTGGCCACTGCAGGTGGGGCAGCCCYGCGGGCCCYAGCTGCAGGGCTGTGGTCTCCTGCACAGGATCCGCAGGCCGGCCGGGAGCCTTCCCGGCGCGGCGGGCTGGCTCACCTGGAGCTGCCCGCTGCGGGACGCGGGGAGCAGGAGCCTCGCAGCTACGGCGAGGGACTTCAGCTCTGGTAGTGCCAGAACTGGGGGGGCTCCCAAGGAGATCAGCTCCAAAATGCGCTCAAAACAATTCACAGAGTCACAGAATCTTTAGGGTTGGAAGGGGCCTCTGGAGATCATATGGTCCAACCCCCCTGCTCCAGCAGGGACACCCAGAGCACGGGGCACAGGGTGGCATCCAGGTGGATTTGAAAGATCTCCAGAGAAGGAGACTCCACAACCTCTCTGGGCAGCCTGTTCCTGGGCTCCATCACCCTCACAGCAAAGAAGTTCTTTCAAACTTTCCAAAAGTCAAAGGCATTTATTTTTTTCTTGTGGTTCCTAATGGTTGGTCAAGCTGGCTGTGATGAGGATAAGCAGACTCAAGGAGGCAGGAGACAGGGRGCAGGAGGAGTGGGATTGCCAGAGGGCTGCTACGGTTCGAAGGCAGTCAAGGTCCCCAGACTGCTCCTTGCTGGGAGGATGCGCTGGAGGAGGGTCCTCTTGGGGCTTGGCCTTTCTACAGCATGGTGGCTCCCCCATTCTCCGAGCCAATGGGCGCCAAATGGCATCAAGAGAGAGTCTTGTTTGGAAGCGTTCCTGCCCCCGAGGGCTGCAGAGAGCTGGAAAGGAGCTGCAGGGAGGGCCGGGGCGTGGGCCAGCGCTCAGGTGAGCCGGGGAGGAGCRGAGGAGGAGCCTCGCGAGGCTCGGGCGGGCGCCGGGCGCGCGCGTTCCGATGCCGGCTGCGTGCGGCCCCAGCGGCCGCCGTGTGTCTGCAGGGCGCGTCCACGCGCGTCGCTGCTCGAGGGAGGCCGGCGTCTCTGCTGCGGTTTCCCGTGGCCTTGTGGCGCGTCCGTATCGGCCTCGGCTGCTCTCCGTAGCGTCCGTGGAGTCAGCGTCTCGCCCCTTGCCTCCCTCTCCGCATCTCCTGGAACACGGACCCGCTTAGGACCCTCGCTTAGGGTGACGGCACGCAGCCACATCTGCCAGAACCACCCGGACCGAGGGCTTTATCCTACAGCTTGCAGCACCCCAAACACATCCTTGAACTTCTTCGAATATACGGGAAGAACAGYCCAAGGATCTTGGGTGATGAAAGAGACGGCGCGGAGAGGGCTTTAGAAGGGCCAGGAAATGGTAAGTGCTCGTGCGGGACTGACGAGGGGAGCTGGGTGCCAAGCTCTGCCCCTGTCCTGTGGCTCCTCGGTTTAAAGGTCTGYGGGAGAGGTGCGCAGTGACGGGGGCTTTGCAGAGGGCTGGGCTGGACCCGCGCAGAGGAAGCGTCGGAGGTTTATAGACCAGGACCTGGGGGTTGCTTGCAGAGTGTGTAAGGCCAGAACGTGTCACCAATGTGTTTTATTCCATTCGAGGGGTCCAGAGCTTGTGTGCCAGATGAGTTTAGGTGTCATCTCTGTAGCACTGGAAGTGCTTTGGGCTCAGCCGGTTGGCATTTTTYGCCATTGAAACAATGAGATCTGCAGGCTTCTCCATAGGGTCCAACCCACCTTTTGCACTGCTCCCAATTGCACCATCTTCTCTGGTGTTTTCTGCKTGCTGCAAAGTTCTCAGGTCTTACCGAGTCCGGTTCCCTGTCTTGCAAAAGCAAAGCTTGAAAATAGAGTTTTCTGAAGGCACAAGAAGGAGAAAAGAGACAAAAAAACTTCTCAATTTGACTGTTTCTGATAGCATAATTTTCCTTCCGCTCCAGCATAGTGAAACCTGGACTCCGCAGCAGGATTTTGGACCACCTGCCCTGTTACTCAGGAGGGCCAAAGGTCCTCAATGAATAGATCAAAATGCAGACGAGCTCGCCGAGCTCCGAAGGGTTCATCCGTGGTCATGCTTCGTGCTGGCCGCTCCAGAAGGTAGCAGAAGGAAGGATGCTCCTCCACTCCCCCGCTCTCGTCCTCGGCGGTGACAGCCGCAGGGCCATCAAACGAAGACATCCATGCGCTCTCCGTGCTTGTTTGGGCCGCAGCACCCGGAACACGTGGAGCTCGCAGAGCCTCTGGCTCCTGGGGCGCCGCGGGAACACGAAGTGCTCCCTCTCACAACCCATAAATAGCACTTGGGGAGCAAAAAGAATAATGATAATTTAAAAAAGGCTATTTTGTTATTCCTTGTGGTATGCAAAAGAACTGTCCTGGATATTCCTAGGAGCAAGTAAAAAGGAATGTATCCTGCCATTTTTTTTCTTTTTTTTTTCTGCTTGGAACAACATTTGGCTCCTGGAGGTTTAGAAAGTTTACTGTGGGTTGAGTAACAAATTAAGGCAGTCTATTAGTCAGTGTCTGGCTTGAATGGAAACGCTTAGCTGACCTGGTTGATCTGTTTATCACTCTTGGTCGCTTGGACGGGTCTGTTTGCTGGCTCCTGGGCTTCTCCCAGCAGGAAACGGCTGGTGCTCTTTGCTCGCTCTGGTAGGCGCTTTCCAGGCAGCAGACCCTTGTGTGGCGGGCAGGGCGGTGCTGTCGGTGCCCATCGTGACCTGCGCGTGCGAGGTGGTTTCTGGAACAGCAATTATTTTTTATTAGGCCGCCAGAGGTGGAGACAGRAAAACAACAAAAAAAGGCAATTTCTTCTCCAGGTTTCTGCCGCTGACCTGAGCAAAAAGGGCTTTGAGGCCGAGAGGTATAAGGGTTTAATGCTTGTCCAAGTGTTGGCTGCTCCCATTAAAGATAGGTTCTTCTTCCTGCCCTGCCTCGTCTCGCTTGCCCTCCGCACGGAGCAGGAGGTGGAGGGGAGTGTCGGAGAGACCGGCGGGAGGACGACGGAGGTGTCGGAGCGGGCACGTCCTGTGCAGGGTCTCTACGTGCCTGTCCTTCCCCAGTGGAAAGGAGGGATTGAAGCAGACCCCCGCTCGGCTCCTGGGTGCCGTGGGCTTGGTCAGTGCCGGGTTTGCCCCATGGCAGCCGCGTTCCCGTTGCTCCGGGCTCGCAGACGGAGCCGGGTCTCTGCGGGCCGCKCTCTGCTCCTCGCCGCGCTTGTGGTGCCTCGTCTGCTGCCAGCCCCGTTCACCCTGTGGGCAGAGATAGGCTGTAATTGGAGTGGAAATGGTCTACCAGCACCCGGCTGGATTACGGCGTGTCGCGTCAGCAGAAGCTTGTGAAGAGCGAGGGTTTGGGCCTCGCCAGATCTCACCTGCAGCGTGTGCCCAAACCGTGGGGCCAGGGGAGCACCGTGGGGCTGGGGGAGCACGGAGCGTTGCCCGGCTGCATGTTCTCCTCCTGCCCCTGTGTCCCCTTGCTCAGCAGAGCGCTGCGCCGGGACCGGGGACGTCCCCCGCTGCCACTCGCTTTGGGGCACCCAGCGGTGCCACCAGCGGCCAGGACTGAGCCCTCGCGCCCCCGAAAAGCTGCTCCTGAACTGTCTGCATTGCCCAGCCAGCGCAGGAGAGCTTGCCTGGCAAGCTGATCAGAAATGAATTAATTCATATTAAAAAAAAAAAAAAAAAGCATCCCAACTAGGAGCTGTTTTCCTAGCACCGGCCAAGAAACGTGACCCCGAGCGAGCAGTAAAGCATAAAAATAAAATTCATGTTGGGTTTAGAAACGGGCTTATTATTTTCGGAACCTCCGCGTCTGCCTGCAGGAATCTTCCTTTGGGATGTGCTCCTGCAATGCCAACGTCACCCCGGCATCGGGCGCCCGCGCGCCCGGCCCGGTGCCTCGCGCCGTGGCCTCCCTGGCTCGCCGCTGCTCTCCGTGCGTTCTTGTCTCCCTTGGTGTCCCCCTGCGCTCAGTTGATAGTTTGGGGGATTACTGCTGCTTCCAAGATTACATGGGTGGAGTTCCCTTTATAGGGCTACGCTGGTATGCAGTGAATTTGAGTTGGCGCAGTCGAAAACTTGAAAATTTGGAACAGATAACTGTCTCCTATCTTTATATGGGAACATCAGAGTTCCTAGCTTTATTCTGGGGTGCTTGCCATTCCAAATATAATTTATTCTTTTATATAACTGTTTTCATATGATGCACTCTGAAGAGTGGATAATGGTTTGGGGAGGAATATAATCCTTCTTTTTTCTTTCTTTCCCCCTCTAAGGCTGTCTTCCCAATTAATAAGATTGGGAACACGTTCCAAAAATCCATTTTCCCCCCCTGGGCTTTTTATAATGCGCTCAAATGATTCTGTAGTGTGTCTTGTGCTTCTTTCATGGAGCTCGGTGCCTAAATACTTAGTGGTGGATGGAGGCCCTAGGAATGCCTCTTGCAAAGGACCTTGCTGGGTGAAAGRTCGGATGTTGGACAGTTTCCTCGTGCTGATTTAGGGGATTCGGGATTTCCCTGCGCGTTCCGCGTGGCGGGAGCTGCTGCACAGGTGATGCTTTCCGAGGGGAACTGCTTCCCTCTTCAAAGGGGCATCCTCATCCCTTTTCTCCTTTTTTTTTTTTTAATGTCCTTTCTAAATCAAGTAGCCTGGAATAAGCCAGGATTCCTACAGCTTAATCCTTGGAAAAGTTTATGAAACTTAAGTGAGCTTTCCTCGACTTTTCCTATTGAAGCCCTCACCTGTAATGTGTGTTAATAACATTTTTGTGCAATTTTGCTTGAGCAGTCGCTTTGTGTTGGTGTCCATAACTCTCTCAAATGTGCATACGGGGAAATAATTGCAGCTTTCTGCCTTGCTTGGTGGACAACCCTGAGGAGCCTCAGCCTGACTTTGGAAGAGGAGGATGGAGAAACGGGGCTCAGGGATGTGGGAAGCTCGGATCCGCAAGGAGCAAGGGCTGGCAGCACAGAGCAGGCATGAGGAGCATGGACGTCAGCGTCTGCTTGCAGAAGTCCAAACCGTATTGATTTCCAAGAGCCTTGGGAGACCCTTAGGTCTCCTGACTTGTTATTTATGGTACAAACGTGGCGAGGAGCTTACCGAGGGCAGAAGGCGTGCGGTGGGAGCAGGGCTGGCGCGTGGGCTCCGTTGGGCCGTGGAGAAGCCCACAGCCCTGCATGCACGTTGGTTTGCAAGTGGCTCTGGCCGTGCTGGAGGGCCCCGCTACGCCAAGACATACCATGGGCACGTGTGCGTCATGCCATGGAAGACGGGCACGGGGCCAGCTCTTGGGAGCCGGCTTCCAAGAAGTGATGATTTGTGTTTACATATTTTTGACTCAGACATCGTATAACCTCGGGGAGCCGCTTTCTGGGCCAAAATAACGAGAGACCTGCGCTCCGGTGGTGTTCCGAGCTCTGCTTGGAAGACATCCCGCACAAGGGTTGGGTTTTATTTGGTCCCCCACCGACAGCCCGGGTCAGGTTCCTGACGCTCCCTCCTGCCTAGTGATTATGAATAATCTGGAGTGGAGGGTGACGGACCTCTCGGG
Organism: Eudromia elegans; assembly: GCA_003342815.1. Classification (NCBI taxonomy): domain Eukaryota; kingdom Metazoa; phylum Chordata; class Aves; order Tinamiformes; family Tinamidae; genus Eudromia; species Eudromia elegans. The sequence goes on along the minus strand of PTEX01000031.1, from coordinate 1,031,530 downwards.
TCAGGTCGCTGCTCGAGCTGAGTGCCTCACGCCTGCCCTTGCGTTACTGGAGGAACACCTCTCGTGGCAGTGCCCTTTGCTGAGGGCCTTTGGGGCGTCTGCTGCCTGGTGCCAGCTGAGGGACCACGCCGCCCGGAGCCTGCGGTGTCCTGCTCAGCCCAGCTCTGGTGGCACTGCTGGGCAAGGGAGGTGAGGGCCGTGCTGAGCTCAGCCCTGGCAGCAGGGGCTCGGCGTAACGTATGGCTCCAAGGGGAGCAGGTCCCCACCTACCTTTGCTCTTGCCAATACAAGCCTGAGATTAACACTCATCCTTCTGCAGCCAGGAGATCTCGGGTCTCAGTCTGTGACCCAGGAGCACACGCAGGGGATGATGTTCTTGACGAAACCCAGACCTGGGTGCCCATCACCAGGGCCTCTCAAGGGGCAGAGCACTGGTGGGGCGGATGAAGATGGAGTGAGAAGACAAGGGGGATGCAGAGAACTCCACGTTGTCTAAGGAGAGACCCTAGCTGAGAAGAACYGTGTGGCCAGTGGAAGACAAGCTGCCTTCAAGCGGACCGGCCACGCTCAGCCTGCTGCCAGCCTCTGCAGCGCAGGGCAAAGGGTGGCCAGGGTRGGGGACGCTCAACCGTGGGCCGCGCGTCCCAAGGAGCCATCGTGGCCCTTGACGTGCCGCAGCGCTGCTCGCGGGCAGCCCCTTTGCGCTCGGCCACCTCGGAAGCGCCGCGGGCGGCGGCCTCGGTGCCGGCCGGGCCGTGGCCGTGGGTCACCCGCGCATCGGGGCACGCAGGAGCGTGCGCCAGGAAGGGAGCCCRGCAATTTGCCGCCCGGCACTGTAATTAGCTGGATTGGCGGGCAGACCTGCTGTCAGGATGAATGACACGCAGCAAGGCACGGGGATTGCAGTACAGCATTTAAAGGATATGCTGTGGAGCAGGGTGTAATTAGCTGTGGGCCCTTGGAGCTAAGACCTGACTGCATGACTTTCAAGCCCTTTTTCTTCCCTTTTTTTTTTTTTCCCCTTCTATTCTTGCAGTGATGAAACCTGTGGCTTCACCTGTATCAGCACGTGTAAGTGCAGCCATCCAAAGATTAAAACACAAAGTGTATGTTTGGAAATGCCAGGCAGGCTGTTAATGCAACATGAAGCTCTGTTCACTGAACACTCCCCTCAATAAAAAATGAGGCAGAAACAAAAACTGCGGTTCCTAGAGCAATGCTAACCCAGCCGTGCTGCACCCCCTGCATGTGCTCGGCTGAGGCTTTGGTGATATAAATAGCAACGTGTTCAGCTCTGCATTTAGGACCTGATTCTGCAAACACTTAAGCCCAAGCATAGCTCTTGCCCAACGTGCTTCGAGTTGCACTAATAGTTTGCAGGCTGCAGTGGGGAAAGAAGGCAGAAAAACAGAACATGCACAACGCATTTAATTGTACAAGCTACTGATGAGTGAATATAGAGCCTGTGTGAGACTTCTGCCCTACAACTTTTGGGCCGTTGTCTCCTGGATAAAGGATATGGATAGGTTAAAGCTTAGAGAGGAGGGGAGGATGCACGCAAGTGGGTGACTCTGTGTGTTGTTAAGCTCACTGAGTTTACAAGCTCCAGTAGTTTTGCCAGCAGTTTTACAAGTTCTTTGATCCAGGGAAGCTCTTCTGTGACCCAACAAGTGCGCATTTCTTTGCCTCTCTGTTCGCAATCCTTAGAAAAGCTAAGGGAATTCTTCCTAGAAAAGGATTTTTTATTTTTTAATAAARTGTATATGCATGCATATRTATATGTGTGTGCATGTATACGCTTGCACAAATTATTTTTTTGCAGGCACGTAGCAGTATCATAGACGTACAGCCCAAAGTCTTTTGAATGCAGCTGGTGCAAAGAAATGCCCCTGTGAGACCCTGGTTCACGTTAGCGTGGCAGCACGGCTTGAAGGCGCGGAGCTGGCGACGGCTGCGGCGCAGGGAGCGTGGCCGGGGAGCAGCCTTGGCTGCTCGCACGAGGGAGGCAGAAGGGCTCGGGAGGTGCAGAGGGGAGGTGCAAAGGCAAGAGAAGGCAACATAGGAGGGGAGTGCAATACTGAGTGAAAAGGACTTGTTTATAATGCTGCGGGGTGGCGAGGAGCTGTGTTGGCAGATGCTCATTAGCCRACTCGCTTTTCCTCCCGGTAGGACCGTGGGCTTAGGAAGGAAGCCTTTCCTCATTATCCCAGCTGATGAAATATCCAGTCCTGATTGTGAGGTTTCATGCTGCAGTGAACCCAGTTCTATGCCCTTAATTACCTTTTTACATGAAAATAAGCAGGGAGGTGTGAGACGCTCTCATGTGGCACTTGCAAGCTCTGGTGGCTTTGCAAGTGCTGTGAGTTGGAGACTTGATCCAACGGGAATGCCAGTCCAGAAGGTGGTAGATCTCTGCTCTTCTGTGCGTTGCAGCAGCTGCCATGATGCCTTCTTCAGATGAGGAGGAAAGGATAATGCAGAATGTTGTGTTGCTTGAGCAGTTCAGCACTGCTCTAGCTTGGCCAGGTCCTCCTAAAGACAATCTGCCATCAGAACCCAGACTGTGACACATGTGTTCTGGGACCCATCGCTGCGTTGCTCTCCAGGACAGCTCGTCTTTCCCTTGRATCAGATGTAGGTTGGGTGACCGTGAAGCTGGTTTTCCAAAGAACCAGCTTTGCTTTTGCATTTGGTCCCCTAGGGAAACTCAAGGTCTCCCTTTCCCCTGGTCTTGGATGCGGGGCTCCATGAGTGACCACGGGACGGCTTCCAGCGTTTGCTCACAGAAGCTGCTGAATCCTGGGGGTCCACGTGCTTTGGAAAGGCGCTGCATGGGTGCTTTAGTGGGAAGCCCAACCTGACATTTGGCCATAGCTTTAATGGCAGCGTGCAACCGCATTAGGAGACGGTTTGGGCAGTTGTGTTTGAGGGTAGAAGGACAATCCRCTTTGCATGCTCTCTAGCCTTGACATGATCCTGTGCTTAACCTGGGCTGTTTCCTTCCCTGGTATAGAGCAGAACAAATATGTTTCCATGATAAAACCTGAGACTYTGTTAAATTCAGCATGTTTTCTTTTACGAGGTATATCGGACTCCTACTGTTTCTTGAACGTTTATTGCCACGGTGTGTGGTATAACTATGTCTTTATTTTAAAATGGGAAAACAGGGGCAATTCTTTCTTCAACTTGACGTGAGGCGGGGGACTCATTCCCTGCACTCGTCCCTTCTGTGAACTACRGAGTAGCTGCAGTGCTTTCCGCTGCCTGGATTACCCCCCAAGAGCCTTTCCTGCTGCCATGGTTGCCTTCCCCCTCCTCCCAAACTGCTCCAGGGGGGTCTTCTCTCCAATTTACCGAATGCTTTTCACCTTGCATCAGAGCCGGAGCGGGGAAGAAGGGAATGTGTGTGAATACCCCGGCGCGGCATGCAGGCGGGAGCCCCCGCGGGGTCCGCCCCTGGTTCAGGGCTGGCGCTGGGATGAGCTYGCGCTGAGGAGCGGACGTGGGCCGCGTGGGCGCCCTGCTCTGGCTGGGTCAGATCAGCGGGGAGTCGTGCGCCCCGGCTCCTCCGAGCCTTGGCGTGAAGGCAAAAGGAGCTGGGCTCGCAGTGGGGACCGCCGGGCCCTCTGTCCCGCGGGCAGCGATGCGGCGCCGTGCGCTGCCCCCGGCCCCTGAGCTCGGTCTGCCCCCCTCGGCAGCAGCACAGGCAAAGGGCCATGAGCTTCTTCCTCTAAGACATGGCGTGTTTTTGTTGGTGCCTCTCAGCGTGCGTTATTCCTTCCCTCTGCTTGGTGCTGCCCCTACCACCTCCGTCCCACCCCGTGGAGGTGCGTGGCAGCCCTGCCCCGTCCCGTCCCTTCCCGTTGCAGCCCGGTTTTGTTCTGCCGTGCTGGCGGCCGTGCCCTCATCCCCGCCGTGCTCCGGCTGTGCCGGAGGAGATCCGCTGGGCAGCCGGGCTYGTGGGGGGACAGCAGCTCCCTCCTGACACCTCGACGAGTGGAGCCTGCCCAGCGCAGCCCCGGGCTCAGCACCAGTAGGTACAGCAACGCAAAGCTAGCGCCCATGGAGAAGGTGTTGGAGAGAGCCCATCAGGAGACAAGGTGCAGAAGCGGGGCTGGCAACGCCGGCTCTTGCCAGCGTTGGTCCACAATGCTATTTTGCAGTGTGCTCTTCCAGCATGGAAGAATGAGTGCCCTCCTGGTGGYTGTCTCTTCTGTTGTTCGTGTGGGCACTGGTTGCTCTGGGAGCTGGTGAGCCAGGTTTTATTAGAGAAACGCAGGGAGCCGCCACCTGCAGCAGCCGCTTGTCTCTGGGGGGCTGTTTTGGTGTAGTTTCTAACTAGGTCTACAAGGCTTCCTTGGMCTTGCGAATAGCTTCGTTCTCTTCGAGATGCCTTCCCCCTCCAAAAAGAGATGAGCTGGGATTACGCTTGGCAACGTTCAGGGGAGTTAGAAGTCCAACAGAATTGATGTCTGCTGTTGTGAATAAACAAATAACACAATCCTTCTGCCTTAGCCCCCGYGTGAGCACTGTTGTTTCCACCTCCTTGTCTGTTGTCCTCTCGGCTCTGCTGAATTTTGGAATCCAGAGCGGTCTTTTAGAGTGCTTTGGTCTCTTATGCCCACAGCATGTTGTGCTAATTCTTACCAGAGGTGAGTGAGGCTGGCCTCGCGGGTGCCTAGGAGCTTATATATACGGTATAACCTGGACTTCTGCAATGCAGAGCTTAAGTAACTTACGAAATAATTTGCTTAGTGCCTCTAACGTGCAATTAAACAAATAATTTTAAGTGATCGCATCAGTCCACATTCCTGTAAGATTGCAAAAGATGTGTTTGAACGCCCTGGGTTATGCTTCGAGTCAAAACTAGACMGGCCCTCAAATGCCGGTCTTTGACACCTTGTACAAAATCCAGTTCCAAAGCTGAAATGCCATTGTAGCACCAAAAKGACTCCAAGCTGGTGTGTGCGGGTTTTATTTCCTCCTGTTCTTTCTTCTTGTGCTGTGTCACGGTGAAGGGGGCGGAAAGGGCRGCGCTGCGAGGGCGGTGAGGGGAGCCCGCTGCCTTGGCTTTGCTTCGGCTCTGTTGCTTTGCTTTTGGTGGTGGTGTGCAGGCCGTGGTGAAGGCCTGAGCACAACTACGCCTTGGTCGACTGGCTCGACCGCGGGGCTGCTTTCACAAACAGGCTAGAAACAGTCTGCAGAAGGGCGGGTTTTGAGAAGCGGGGCCTGTGCCCGTGCAGTGTTTCCTCAATGGGCAGTAAAACCACTCCGACCTTTCGGTTGACCTTGTGTGGGTAAAAAAGGATACCGTGGAAGATGCTCTCTCCTTGTGTTCTTTCCCAGCCCTTGGCATTTCCGAGGGCTTTGCTGGGGTCTTGCACCGTTTTGCAGCGTGATCAGAGGATTTCTGCGTATCTAACCGAGAGGTCCTTCATTCAGCACAAGCGCAACGCCGGCCTGATTCAGTTGTTACACGAGGAGGGGAAGAGGTTACATGTGGTGAGGGACTTCGGCCGTGGTTGGGACGACGCCTTGATGGTCTGGGCAAGCAATCCATCATCCTTGCCAGACGGGCSCAGGAGTTGTGGACTTGGTTTTAGCATCCTGTTCTGCTGCTTCCTTTGCCTTGAGTAGTTACTTTGTCAAGGTGCTGTGCAGAGGAAGGGTGTTAGAGGACAGCAAAGAGCTGTGCTCAGAAAGACAGGCCCTCCAAAGACACCAAAGCCCTGGTGAGTGAGGGGTTCTGGGCATTGTCATGTTCAGCAGGATGTCACCTGAAAGAATGTTGTCATTTACCACCTGCTTCCTACGGCCCTGCTGGGAAGAGGATCATGAACGTCTCAGGGAGGGTCAGACACTTTTTGGTAGCTGCCCTGTTTGATACTATGAGCTGGGTTGGCTGGAGCAGCTCCTGCTTCTCCTGGTGCCCCTGTGCTGAAGGAGGCTGCGCTGAGGTCCTCCTCCTCCTCCTCCTCCTCCTCTTCTCCATAGTGCATGGCAGAGATGGGCGCAAGCCTCTTCTGAAATATTTGTTTTAAAAATACTTGCCGATAAAAATGACTCTCTCCATTATTTCATTAAGGGATTTAAAATGGGCTTCCTCAACCTTGAGTCATCAATGAAATGAGCAGGCGAGAAGAGCTGCGGCGGGCCCCGCTGGAGGGTGACTCATGCAGCGTGGTGAGGCAGGCTTTGGGTCTGCAGGGCCCTCTCYGAGTGTGGCGATGCCGACACTTCCCTCGGGGCCTCCCCGGCATCCTGAGCGGGAGCAGSAGGTCTCACGGGGCTGCTGCAGCTCTGGGATTGAATCTGAGGGCAGAGAGACACTGCGGCCCTCGCGCTGCAGCGTTGCCTTTGCGGAGACCTCGGCTACACGCCGATGCAGAGGAGCAGCCCGCGGACCGCCCTCCCAAAAGGCAGCAGGTCAACCAGTAAAACTGCATGCATGCATGCAGGTGTTCAATTTATATATATATATACATGTGTGTGTGCGTGTCTGGGTGTGTATGTGTGTGCCTGTGTGTATATGTCTATATAGATCCGTATACAAAAACCTGGAGATCCCTGATCAGGTCAGGAGAAAGGGAGAAGGGAGAAGAAAGGCCTAGGGGATTTTGGGGAGCCCTCTGCCCCTTTCAGTTCCCAGGCACAGACAGGGTTTGTGGCATCCCATAACTTTGGAAAGAAAAGCCAGTCCAAACCTCCTTYAAGTGCTTTCTAACCACTACCTCCAAGCTTTCGCCCACAACCGGCTTCCTCGGCTGGGGACATCTCTCCGGGTGCCACCCTGAGCTCCAAGCATTCCCGGAGCCATCACGTCGAGGCTTTGGTGGGATAATGTCAGAGTCTTGRGCAAAACTGCTTTGGCGTTCTCGGGTTTGGCTACACTGGGTGATAAGTTCCTGCACAAACTCAGCCGGATCCAAAGAACACTCTGCACCTCTGCTTTCCTGCTGCTCTCCTCCCACGGATCTATTTGCACTTCTGCTGGTTCCCTTCCATGAGAGGGTCTTACCTGCATTTTTCATGGTGGACTATCATACAGCTCATCATCTACGTCTTTGAGCACACCCTGCAGGATCCTTTTCTCTGCCTCTCTCCATGGTTCCTGTTACGATGCTACGTGTGCTTGTCTTGACATTTCCTTCCAATTACTCTTCACCGTCTTGCTTGGATGTGGTGGGTGAAAGCGCGTCCTTGGCCCAGGTTTCCCACTGGCCCTGACCGCTTCCTCCTCCCCTTGCGAGCTTGCAGCAAGTTGGGGCTCTTCACTGGTGGTTCATGAAGTCCAGGAGCTTTCCGGCGTCTCTCCGGGAGCCCTGTGGATCCACCACCATGTCACTTGCTGTGCGTGCTCAGCAGGAGGTAATCAAGTGTGGAGGGACTGACCTGTGGGGTCTCGTCTCATGTGCAATGTGACATCTCCTTCTCTTCTGGGAAAACAGGAGGCCTTTGCAGGGGAGCGGTGGGGAAACAGGGGTATCAAGAGGGATTAGAAGGCTCAAGATCAAACAGCAGCGTAGGGGCAGAGCAAGGAGCAGATCCAAGGCTCCTGGCCCGGCTTTGGGCCTGATTCCTTGGACTGTTTTGCTGGAATTCTTTTTTTTTCCTCTTTGTTTTCTGTTTTCATGATACGGTTTAAAAATCAGATGTTCTGGTTAGTCGTTATTCCAGTCGCTCCCCACTTTCCTGGTTTGTTTCTCGTCCCTGCAGCGTTGTGCTCCGATGCTTTACTCGGGATATCTAACACCGTCTCGGTTCTCCGTGACTTTTCAAAGCCAGTTGCTCCATAAGCTTGCATTAACCCCTTCCCTTTTACCCTGCTCATGTAAATGCTCCTGCCAGAGCCTTGCCGACTGCAAACCGTGCAGTCAAAGAGGGTTTGACAGCCCTCGTTCTCTTCCAGCAATCGCTAAACTTGTAGGAAGATCCTTATTTGTTTATTTATTTATTTATTMCCCTACATTTTCCAGGTGGTTTTCCCTCATGGGAGCCCGTGGCTGCAGAGACGTCCGTCTCTGTTCTGGGTAGAGGTGACCCCTGGTTAACGCTTGAGGTGGAGGAAGGAGTTGTCTTCGGCCCCGCTGTCACTGGCGGCAGTGGTTGTCAGCAGTGATTGTCCCGTTGGCATTTTGGGAAGGCGAAAGAGCGAAAACGTGGTTCCCTCGTGTTACTCATTGGTGCTCTGGGAGGGTCGGACCCAGCCTCGAATTGGGGACGAGCCTCCTAGGTCCTCCTGGGGTCCTCTGCTGTGGGCGCCGGTGGGGCTGGAGGGTGCCTGTGTGGAAGGCAGGTTCTCCACGGTCCTTCAGGCCATGGTGATGGTGGCCATGGGGCGCAAGGCAGCCGTGGGGCAGTGATGGTGGCCATGGGGTGCGAGGCAGCCGTGGGGCAGTGACGGTGGCCGTGGGGCGGCCATGGGGCAGCTGACGGGCGTGGGGCACGAGGCGGCCATGGGGCAGTGATGGTGGCCGTGGGGCGTGAGGCAGCCATGGGGCAGTGACGGTGGCTGTGGGGCAGCCGTGGAGCAGTGACGGTGGCCGTGGGGCGCGAGGCAGCCGTGGGGCAGTGATGGTGGCCGTGGGGTGCGAGGCAGCCGTGGGGCAGTGACGGTGGCTGCGGGGCGGCCGTGGAGCAGTGACGGTGGCTGCGGGGCGCGAGGCAGCCGTGGGGCAGTGATGGTGGCTGCGGGGCGGCCGTGAGGCAGCGATGGTGGCTGTGGGGCGCGAGGCGGCCGTGGGGCAGTGACCGTGACCGTGACCGTGGGGCGGCCGTGGGGCAGTGATGGTGGCCGTGGGGCGTGAGGCAGCCATGGGGCAGTGACGGTGGCTGCGGGGCGGCCATGGGGCAGTGATGGTGGCCGTGGGGCGCGAGGCGGCCATGGGGCAGTGACGGCGGCCATGGGGCAGCCGTGGGGCACACGGCGGCGGCGGAGCTCCGCGCCCTGGCGCCGCGTTCGCCCTCGTCCCTCCCGCTGTTTTGGCGTGAGCTCCAGCGATCGCCTGGCAACCGCCGAGCAGGAGCCGCCGGTGCTGGCGCGCAGGCCGGGCCGCCGGGGCCGCTGCGAGGAGAGGAGCGGCGGTGGCGGCGGCACCCGCCCGGGTGGGTCCCTCTGTGTCTGTCTGTCTGTCTGCCCCGGGACTCTGTGTCTGTCTGTCTGTCTGCCCCGGGATGGAAGCAACGGCGTCGGGGGCGCTCGTGGCCTGGCGGCATCTGCTCCTTCCCGGGGCCGGGGTGTCTGCAGGAGCCTCCTGCAGCGTCCGCGTTGGGTCCTGCCCCGTGCTCCGCCACCATGGGCCTTGGAGTGGAGCCGCGGGGCACCCTCCGTCGCGGGGCCCTGGGTGCCACCCCGGGTGTCTTAGGGAAGAGTGCGGTGAACGCCTGGGCCCGTGTAGTGCCTCCTGGGCCCGGGCGCCGGGACGGAGGGGTCGGCTCGGCGGCTGCTGCCTGTGCCCGGCTCCTGCTCCCGGGGACGGAGGTGCGGCCCGTGTGCGGCCACGAGCAGGATGGTCCCGAGGAGAGCGGCTGGCGAGGGGTCATCCGCCCCTGCGGAGGGTCCCCTGGGACTGGACCGTGTTGGTGACGGAGCTGGTGGCCCCTGGGAAGACGTTGCCATAGGGGAACCTCCGCGCAGCGGCTTGTCGCAGGCTTGCAGGCGCGCTTGGGGCTTGCCTGGGGTTTTCTAGGCACAAGACTTTGGTGGTCGTGTCCCCAGGGAGAGGCTGAGGGACTCGCGGCCAGTCCTGCGCTTTGCCAAGRGCTTTCTGTGGGCTCCGTCTCTGCCGACCCTCATCCTCCTCCTGTCCAGGCAGGCTCGAGGGGACAAGAGTCTCCCCCGACTGCAAGGTGCCACCCGTCTGCAACTGAGAGGAGACAGAAACCTGCCTGAYGAGATTAGGTTCAGCTCCTGCTTCGGGCTTTATTCTCTCTTGTTGGCCTGAGAGGCTGCGACATTGGGAAATGTTGTGTGCAGCTATTGACATGAGAGCTGGTGTTGTCCCCCGTGCGTTTCCATAGTCCCCTGGGCAGGTACTGCTGGCAGCAGTGGTTGTGTCCTGCCAGAGTGCTGAGGTCTGGGGTATTTCATGTCCCAGGCCAGCACAGGGTCTCCCTGTGGGACAGAGGGGTCCCATTCCCACTGCCCGCACGTGCGCGTCCTCCACTTGCTCGCTAAAGGGTCAAACCTCCGTTCTGTCTTTTGTCTTGCAGAGCCTGGGGTCAGCCGACAAGAAGGACTTTTACCAACCCAAGTAAGTGCCAGTAGCCGTGGTGAGTAATTGCATGGAAATTCCCAGTTGCTCCATATGATCGAGCAGCTCTGTGGCTTGCTAAGATTAGGCATTTCRGCGTACGAGAATAGCTGCGGCGATTACACAAGCGAGGATGGCGGTGGAAGGGCTGTCAGTCACTTCAGCTTCGTGGTGTCTGCAAGTGACTCGACGGGGTCGGGAGCAATGGAGACAGCTTGAGGGAGCCCCGGGGACGGAGCCGGTCCCTGGTGGCCAGGGGGCTGCAGGGGTGACCTCTGGCTCCCTTGGCCCTGGCCGTGCGTGGCTCAGCTGCTTCGGACACTTGACTGATTTAGTGCTGCGTTGCAGCTGGCTGGTGCTAGAGCACGTCGTCTTCGCCGGGTTCGTGCTTTGACGTTGACGCTTGGCTCYTTCCACCCGTTGCAAGCGGTCTGTAAAGTGGGGTGAGCCGTGCGGGTGAAAGGAAGAGGGCTCTGCGGAGCCCTCCGATCCGTGTGCGTGAACAAGAGCTCTGCAAATCACCCCAGTAACACCCTTGGTTACCAGTGCGCGTGCCCTTGGTCCTGGCTCGGGGCTGCCCGTAGCAGTCTGCAAGYGAGAGAGAAGGGAGCGCTTTAACAGGCTGTCAACCCCCAAGCCCCTGATTAAAATGCAAACCTAGTGTGCGCTCTCGGGCCGTTYATATTGTTGCACAAAGCATTTCCAGAGCATCGCTAGAGAAGGGCACCTTCAAGTCGAGAAGGAAACTTGGCAGGAAGTTTGGCATGAGGATTATTTGAAGAATGGCAGCCTCTCGTGAGGCTCGTGGTGAGGAGGTTTGGTTCTGGAGCGGCCGTGGAGCGTCGATGCCCTGTGCTGCTCGGCGTGCCCGCTCACGGCAGGTTGTGCTTCTCCCGCTCCTGTTTCAGGGAAGGGAAACGGCAGGATGTTCTTGGGCCTTTTCTGTTCGGAAACAAAAGTGCTGCGGGTATCTTTGTAGAGGTGGTTCTCACCACAGAAGTTGTGGAGAYGTGCTCTGATGTGCAGGATTGTCACTGGAGGTTCTTTCTGGAATATTCAAAATGAATTGATTGACGAAAAGGGAGGGAGAAGAAAAGGCTTTTCTCCTACAATATTCATTTTACTTCTGTGTTGGCTGTTTCCTATTTGCTTTCCAAAATATTCCTAGAGATCTACTCCTGAGCAGTGGACAGGGGGTGCAGTACGCGCAGCACGGTCACCTTCCCTCGCTGTCTGATTTACTGTTCCTCAAAACAAATTTTTCAGTAGCCTGCATTGGATTCGAAGCTTTATCCCAAAGCATCTTCTGGAGCTGTCCCTTTGCCCTCTGTGATGCGAAGAGCAAGTGCTGGGGAGCATGTGGTTTTTTTCACTTATCTGTTGGATCCTTTCTTTGAACCACCGAGAATCCCACCCGTTGCGCTCCCACACCGTCCAGCTCGGGTCTCCTTGCTCCATACCAGAAAGGTCTGATTTCAAAGAGCTCTTCCATACACTCGCCCCCGAGGCAGTGGTGATCATCAGCTTTCGGAGACCACTGGCAGCTCAAGACTCCTGAAAGTCAGGCTAAAGCCGTTCCCAAGGCTGTTTAATCCCACTGAGATTTCTGGGAGATCAGAGGGATATACCAGGAGTTTAAGGAATCAACGCGGATGCCATGATGAAATCAACACACATTTGGCAAAGGGTTTATAAATATGCTTTTATGATCTTTAATAATAGTCTTCCAAATGGTCTGTGCCTCTTGCTGTAGCACTCGTCGTCTTGCACAGCATGCTTAAAAAGGTTAAAGCGTCTTTAGCATCCCTAGGCCGGCAGAAGCTGTTGTGAGACTTCAAGGCAGAAGTTTGGAGGACATATGCTAGGAGCTTATTCCTACTGGACAATTTGGGAATTGGATRCAAATATTAGTCTTAGCATACAGCTCATCTCATTGGAGAACATGAGCTTCTCAGCCCACTGAGGTGCAAAAAATTGTTGGATCAGAATGGTGGGTGCTGGTGCAGGGAAGTCTTGTAGATAGAGGGTGTCTTACTGGAGCTCTCTGGTTCCCTGTTAGCCCTTCTGGTAAAAAAAAATGACAAACACAGAAAAGAAAAGTGCCTTTAGAGCTAATAGAGACAGGACTGAATCCTCTGTTCCTCGAAAGAGAATGGTTCTTTGCAATAGCTCCCACAGTGGCAGCAGCTCCAGATGTGCCCAGGTGCAGAGCCCTCCGCCCCAGGCCCTTCTCTTGCACGCTGTGCGTGGGCYCCGGGGCAGGGCCTCCTTGGCCGGGGCTCTGGGTGCAGGCGCTGACGGGAGGCTCGGCAGAGCTCAGCACTCCTGCAGCACCTTTGGGGGACGTGTTTTCTCTCAGCCCTGGGCAGGCCAGCTGTTTCTGGCGACCTGGCTGTGAGCATCAAGGCCATGGGAAGCAGCCTGCAGCTGGTTCCCAGAACGGAGTTGAGCACGGGTGTTTTGTGAACGCGTGTGTGCGGCGATCTGGCAATCGGATGGAAGTTTTGGCAACAGATGTCTGACCCTGTAGCTCCAAAATGCGAGAACAAATTTTATAATTCCTCTCCTTTTCCTGTTCTCTGCTTCCGAGACAGCAGTGGCCCTGCCAAACATACCCKTTTCACTGCAGTAGACATGTCAGAACAGCATCCTCGGGCTCTGGTCAGTGTTGGGGCTCCAAATTGCCTCGCATATGGCAGACATAGGTTGTAGGAGTGTGAGAACAATCAAGACRTCACCAGTTCATCTCCCTCTTACCCAAGGGAGAAACCTCATTGTTTCCAAGATATTGGTGATGTCCCGGTCCTTAAGTATCAATATGTCCTGGTCCTTAGAGCTTGTGGCYCACCTTCATACACATCAAGCACTGGAGTGAGGTGCCGTGCTGTCAGCCACACAGACCCCAGAAATCTCCTGAGCAATGCTTTTCCATCACTGCTTGTCCTGGGAGCGCAGAGGTGCCGATCTTCACCCATTTTTGATAGCTCTTCCCCACTGAACAGTCCACCCGAGAAGTTGTGGGGCAAAGATATCACAGTAGATTGCCCAAAGTTTAGAACTGCAAGCACTCGAGAAAGAGTAGTGAGCCTAGACCTTAATGTTCGGTAGTCAGAGGGGCCAGGAACTGAACCATCAAGACCTGAAATGGTGTTGCTRTCTGCTCTTCTTCTGGCAGCACTTTCCTTTCCTTTGGTGGTTGTGTATGTTCCTCCTGGAGTAGGCCACTGTCGGGCSTTGTGACTCCTGGCTTTTTGTGTGCCTGTGAGATAATATTCCCTCTTTCAGCATTAAAGCAAGAACGCTCCTTGTACTCACTAAAACTGAAGCAGCAATCTTAGCAAAATGCATCACCTGAGAATGGGGCAGGCTGGAGAGCAGCTTAGGAAGAACAGACACTCAAAGTTTCTGTGGCTAAACTTCCTGAGCAAGGAGTCTGACAGCTTGGGGATGACCAGCTCTTCAGGCCAGGTTTTACCACTTACCTTGGCTGCTCTGACCTTGTACTGTGTCCTCTTGGAGCAGGTGCAGACGTCTTTTCTCACGCTGCTTCTGGAGCAGCTTATTTGGGTGCCAGCGTGTGCATCGTGTCCCTTGCCTTACGTTGATCTCACCTTGGCAGATCCCCGTGGGCAATGTGCTTTCCGCACCCCAAAGCTCCTTGCAGGCCCCTCTGGCTGGGGTCCAGCTTAGCACCCCTAGGCTCTAGGGAGCAAGTGCCAGGTGGGCCAAACCAAGCCCCTGAGCTGCTCACTGGTTTCTTACTCCAATTTAGAAAATTGCCAATATAGCTGTAATGTTCTCAGTGCTTTCAAAGGTCAGTCTAGATTGCCGACAGAAGGCCCTTGTTTACTTTGTGGAGCAAATCAAGGCAGTTTCCTGAGCAATGGCTACTTGCTAATGACCCAAGGACCMTGCTCACAAAGAGGAATATAGGATCTCCTGAGCCAGAGGTGCTTCTGCTTAATAACAATCTTGGAAGGAGCAGTTGGTAGGCCCTGCAAGTGCCCCGGCACTGACCAAGACAGGCAGATGTGTTTGCTAATTCTCTGTAATATCTAGTTGCTCTTTGATATCAGGCAGTGATTAGAACTCTGTTTCTTCAATCCCGGAAAGAAATCTTGGTTTTAATAATAATCATACAACCTCTAGCAGAGGTGGTCTGAAGTACCTGGGTTTAATTAAAGTGCCCCTGATTTGYGGCATGAGCAGGAGCTGTTTGCTCTCACTGCCGGTGCTCTCTCCTCTGCTGAGTGCAATGCTCATCTGCCAAGAGAGTCTTCATCTTCAAGCAGTTGTTATTTGCCAGGCTGTAGCAGCACAAAGGTCCCTTGCCTGATCTGCTTGCTCAGCCCCTCGGGAWGACGTGACCATATTGAAGAGACTTGATACCTCAGAGCCCACACCTTGCTCCGGAAGAATCCCAACAGCCCCTTTTTATATGTACCTATCTTGTGGCTCTGTCTTCATTTCCGATTAAAGGCTACCAGTGGCCTTTTCTGCTTTAGCCTCAGACATGCATACATGCAGCAAGCCTTTGAAGCCACTTTCCATAAAGCAGCGTCTCTTGTTTATTTTGCCTTGCGGTGTCTGTTGCACCAAAGTGTCTCCTTAACTTATTGTCACCCTGCTCTTAAGATAGAACATTTGATCTCCTAGACTAAGGCCTTTCTGTGCCAGTGTTTGGATGAAAGTGAATGTTTTATCGAAGAATCGTTATCTCGTAAAACCTTGATGTTTTAAAGGATCCAGAGATCAGGATCTGCATTTTGGAAGCATTAAAGGGTATCATCACAAGCAGGACGTRCTCTTAGGTGGAGTGTTGCCTCTTTAATTCACATGCGATTATTACAGTAGCAGCAATAACAGTAATACACACATAGGCCACGTTTGACTGCTCTAGCACTGTCCAGGAATCACTGAGCTGAGATACTGCCTCAACTTCACTTGCAACAGGCCAAGCAATGGGAGGAGGAATCACACGGGGATAGGACAGGAGCAAGAGACAACACTGATGTRTGGGGAGGCAGTGGGGCGTGGGAAAGTGATGCTGAGTTCTAGGTATCTCTTCTGAAGCTGTAGGGAACTCTTTAAGAGAAATCACCCCAAAACCGTGTTCACTTTTGTGGAGAGCACTTCTCCCAACTTAGGTTTTGGGAAAAGGCAGAAGTACTGCTGCCAATCTCTGTTTTGGTAGTGGAGATTTGGGGTCTGCTGAGGCAGATGACCCCCAAACAGGCTGTGGATTGGCAATTGGAGGGCAGAATGGATCGTAAATGYGTGATCCTCGCTTCCAACCCCAGGTCCTGGCTATGCCAGTTTCCTTAAGAGTCAAGGAGTTAACTCCTCAGCACTCAATGTCATTAGGAAAAGCTGTTTACAATGCTGGCAAAGGTATCCTAGCAGCACAATTTGAGCTRCTGAAACTTTATACCGAGCTTAAAAACTATTTCTGTGGGGATTTGACCAGTAGATAGAGAGCCTAAGTTACCAGGAGGTGGAGGGCTTTTAAGCCCCCTTAAGCACTGGGGAAGGAAGGGAAGTCTTAAGAGATACTTWTGAGAAATGTCATGGTTCAACACATGCCAGTCTGGAGGTGGAGAGCAGGGCTGGAGGGGAGAGGAGAGTTGGCAGAAGTAGATGTGATATGTAGATATGTTGAGAGAGAGACAGCAGTGTGTGTCCTCCTCTAGGGCCTTGCCGTGGGTTCGGCTGCATCTCCATCGTCTCAGGAAGGGTTTTGTCCCCCTTAGATCCCATCTGCTTTGCTGCTCTGAGTGCCGGCGTGGATTCCGTGTCCTCTTGCTCATTTTATTCCTTGGGAAAACTCGTCTCCAAGCAACTGTGGCTGATACACAAGGACCAGGGCAGGGCGTTTCTCACGGATTCGTGAGGCCAGAGACTTCTCTCGCCGTGCCTGGATGGTCGCAGAGTCCCCGCTAGCCAGCCTGGGCTCCCGGGGGCAGCTGCTGTGCGAGGCCCTGCTGTGGCCCGAGGGAGCCCAGGACCAGGTGCCGCTTGGTCCCGGCTCTCCCGAGGTGCCGTGGGTGTTTCAACCTCGGACCTGCCGTGCCGCCTGCTCCTTCTGCAGCCGGGAACGGCGCCTTCTGCACCGGGTGCTGCAAGGGAGTTTGGGTTTCAGTTATTTCTCTGCAGCTTTTAATGTGTTAAGTGATACTGTGATGTAGGCTCCTGCTGTGCCAGTTGCCATAGAAACTCGAACGGCTTTTTTTCTCCAATCCCCCCAGCCCCTTTCCTTAACCCAAAGCAGTTTTTTTTCTCTATCATTCATCTCCAGGCCAATTAAAAACCTGCTTGGCGTTGATTCYCAGTCTCCAGCATTGCAACAAATGGCCTCAGCGTCTGTACTCCTGGTTCCCTTTGCCCCCACCCCAGGACGTGTGTTTCAGGGCACTTACTTGGCAGCACTGGGTGGCCTGAAGAGCCTCCCGCTGGCAATGGGRATGGTTTCCTGCCAAAACTGGCCAAGTTTTGGCAGAAAACTGGCGACCACCCTAACCCATTGAGTCGTTCCTCCTCCTGCCCATAGTTATGTTAGTTAACAGCCATCATGCACTGGTGGTTGATGTTTGTTTTCAAATGCATTCAAGCAGGAAGACGCATCCCAGAGCCTGCAGGCTCTGCGGATCATCACTAAGCCCCAAAGAAAGGGCTTGTTTCTCCTCAGCAAGGAGCCTCTGCAGAAGGGACGTGCAGAAGAACCTGTGCTACAAGTGAAAGCAGAGAAGAGCTTCCTGTTTTGCCCTAGGAATAGGGCATCCATGAAGAGAACTGAGCTCCTGGTTTGGAGAGATACTGGGGTGGGGGGAACTTGGTAGCCTAGAGAGGTTCCAGGCCCTTCATTGGAGCCCTTCAAGTGGCATCTGGCTTCCCGATTTGAACTAGGTGGCTGAATGGGTGGGTGATCCTGCCAACTCAGAGACGAGACCAGCAAAGAAGCCACCTGTGCCCCAGCTGCAGCCCTCTTCCACTTGCTACTCTCTGCATTAATCAGAAAAAAGGAATCAGCCATAGGAAGAGGGGCACTTTTTAAAGTAAAATGTCCAAGGCTACAATTCTAGGCAGGAGAGCAATGTGTTGCTGCAGTGAGTTGACACAGAGATGCTTTTGACATGGGAGGTGATGTTCACACACACATGAGTGATCACTGCCACAACGCATGCAGCCAGGGCCTGAGAGGGAGAAATGGGGATTAGGCATTTCCTGGGGGTTCCGGCTGTTATCTTCCACCATTTGGGGAGTTAGCTCCCATTTGTGCTGTTCAGTGGCTCCACAAGTTTACATTTTTCCAAAGGCTGCACTGTCTCCTGAGTCCCCTCTCTTCACCGTGTTGCTTGGCCTCTGAGCTCAAGTTATGCACTAGGATTCACTGTTCTGGGATTTAGGTTCAAAAGAGACTCTTAGACCACACGGCTTGGCCCCCTATGTGCTSCTCTCGGTATCTGGATGCTGCCCACCCCGTTCTGCTCTGAGCTGAGAAGACTGTGGCTGGCCTGGGCATCCCTCTGTGAGAGGCATCTCGTGCTGCTCTGAAGCTCATTTGAACTTGGTGGGCTTCAAGTCCTAATCAGTCGTTCTTCCTGTGTCTCTGTTAGAGCAAAGGGTGATTGACATTTGATATTTTAGTTATTTAATCATTAAACGCACTCTGCTTTTTGGTGGGTGAGAATTGGGGTTGCCAATAAATTGCACAGAGCTCAAGTCATTTTGCTGTGCGTTTTCTCCAACTTGTGGATCAATTTTGTGACTCATCTCTCCAGCCTCTTAGGTATTTTAGTTTCCCCTTTTACGCRTGGCCATTTATTTTAGTTTCCCCTTTTACGCATGGCCATTTTAATTGCAGCRTTGGATCAGTCTCATCAGTGCAACATATATATATCAAACACTCCTCGAAGAACTGTGTCATCTCTCTTCATCACAGCATCACATTAAGGGCCTTGGGTTGAGCTGTTCTCCCCCAGTGACCTTTGGGCCTTTCTGGAGTCTCTCTCTTGTCTGGGAAACGCTCTCATAAATACAGCCTGTAATCCATGTAAATGTATAATTTTGCGCCGTGCAAAATCTGTGCATTAACATACAGAGTGTTTGMCTGGGCCCAACATTGCTAAGCAAGCCACATTTCACTCTCCCCTCATCAATATCTACTGCTCCATCAATCTTTCTGTCACCTGCTAATTTCCTGAGCGGGCTTTCTGCTTTCTCTTGATCATTAATGAAAATATCGACYAGCTTGCTCCCCACGGAGCCCAGCTGAGAACGCCTCTATTTAGTGCTCCTCGGTTGGCGGCTGCTGTTTGAGATCTGTCAGCTGCTTCTTCATCTCTTTAATGTGCTTTATTGACACTCCGTAGTACTATCTGTTAAAATCAGTGTGTCATGAAGCACTTAACACCCTCACTCCGCAGATGTAACGTACCCAGTGTCTCCTTCCACTAAACCTGTACTCACTAAAGGAAGAAATTAGGTTCATTTGACAAGACCTCTTTTCCATAAAGGCAAGCCGACTGACTTTAATTATAACTCATATCCTTTAATTATTTCTTAATTTAATCCTAGATGAGCCCTGTCTTATAGGTCTTATGTCAAACTGGCCATTTTGTAGACAACTAGGTCATCTTAGGTTGGGGTTTGAATATTGCTGCAAATCAGTCATTTGCGATCTGGAGGTGGCAATTTGAGGTTGTTTCAAATGAGCAGCAGTGCCCAGAAGGCTCCCACAAGTCTTCTAAAATTTGGGGGTACAAATTACCTGGACTGAATATTTGATAATATTTGAGCTTCTTAGATGTAAATGAGGTTAAAWTTGGATTAGAAAAAAAAAATATCTTCCAGGATGTAACTCATTCTGTCTAATACAAAACACATATTTATTGACTGTATTTATATTTATTTGTATTTTGCCTCTGCCTAAGAATGGAGACATTGCTAGAATTTGTTTCTTTCCTAATAATAGATGTACTTAGTCCCGCTATCCAGCTGTGCGTGTCCCCACTATCTCTAGCTTCCCTTATCAATTTTCCACACATTGTAATTTTTCAGTTATACTGATCACTCTTTCCCTATTGCATATTCCATTGCTACTCTGAGCCTTCATTTAACAAGTGGGAATTTAAGTGAGCCGCTTGTTTTCCTGACTATAAAATTATGACTTTAGGGATATTCATCAAGCCCCCCTTAAAGAACTGTTAAAATTTTCACGCTGGTTTTTCCAAGTCTCTCTTTACAGTCAGTTTTACCCCGTCTCCCAGTCTGTCAAAATAGTCATTTTAGCGTTTTGAGTCTGCATACCAGCAGCTGAAAGCAACTTCATGCCATCCTGTGYCTTGGTTTAGTGTATGAGGTTCCATTCCTCTTCCCAGTCTGTGGTGAACATGCAAATCTTTGTTTCTTCTATTGTAAAAGATTTGTAATTCAGGAAAAAAAGAAGGCACGTATCTTAAGACAATAGTGCTTCCGTCTCTGCTTTACCCTTCCTACGCAGAGACTTTAACATTCTGGGCTCAAGAGTCATCGTAACAGGTTTCAGTCCTATCAGTTATGTTAAATATCGTCAGGAATGAAAATTTCCAGTTTCTTGTGCTACTTCCCAAACTTTTCTGCCTYGCCTCATCTTAGGATGATGTGCTGGTGGGAACAGCAGCCTGCCGTGTTGCGTGAGCAAGATATCTGATACTCTTTTCTGGTACRGAGGAGGGAAAGAAGAGAGATGACCACAGATTGTTCTGTCTGTTTATTCACACACCCAGTTCTGGAGTTTCCCCCTGCCGTGCTGGACAGGCAGCTGTGCCAGCAGGAATCACGTCAGCCTCGCAGTGCCCTCGAAGCCCATCCCCACGTGGGGTCCCGCACGGGCAGCCGGGCTGAGGTCCGAGCAGGTCTGTGGGGTGTGGCAGCACGCGGAGACGTTTTCCTCAGCTCCCTTGCCRGCGATGCCGTGCTGTAAGCAGCGTTAGTCATGCCAGAGCTTGTCCGCAGKCAGCGTCCCTTGGGAAGGACTGGCGATTTCCTGTGTCCTTCAGACCTCTCCCTAATCCCCCCTGAGTGGGGTTGTCTCCAGCARGGTCATCTCCCTTCCTCCTCCAGCAGTGATTCCGTGTGGAGTGCGGTGCACGCTGTGGATGGTGGCTCTGCAGCCCTCTTTCCAAGCCTGAGATCCCAAGAAGCRCATGGCAGAACTTGCCTTTGGTGACGGTGTTAGCCTGGGAAACAAGGAGCCAGGTCTCCGCTGCGGTTCCGGGCTTCGGGAAGACGGAGCGTCATCGCGCTGTGTTCATGGATTTACTTGTGCTGAGTAGACTGTGGGGAGACGTGTGGGTAGGACTGATTTGCTCAATGTRCATTTGCTTTAATGTACTCGTATCCAAGTACATTAAAGGAGGAAAATACCTTGGCTTTATTGTATCGTAACAACACGGTCTGCGCAGAGGTGGGATCTGAAAGCTTGGAGCCTTCTCACAGATTTCTGTCATTAAACAAGGTGGATCTCAGAATAAGAAGGTGGGTCCTACAGTGTGTGGAGTGGGAAGAGAAGAGGGCATGGTTGCTTATTTTTCTCTTTGGGCTTGGGACAACATGTAAAAGAGTACAAGCTTCAGCACCGCTCCTGGTGGCTTCAGGTCCCTTTGCASATAGGCCTCGTCCACCCTTGCGACCTAGTTCATGAGGAAATGAGCCGTGCTCCAGCGAGTGCTCCAGTCTCCACTGACTGCGGAGGGATCCTGGGCAGCCAGCTCAGACACRTCTTGGCCATCTCTCACGCCAATTGGTGACGTTCGGTGCATCCAGTACTGCTGGATAGCAGTATTTATACCTAAATAAAATGATGAAATCAAGCCTTGGTCACTGAGCCACAGGTTGACTGGGGGAGCCCTGTGTGCGCATTGGAGGGGACTTCCCGTGTTTCAGTGAGGGATTTGGGGGAGCTCCGTCAGGCAGAGGCTGAGGCCATTCTCTGGGGTTTCTGCTGCGGGCTCCGGTTCAGCAGAGGAGGTGGGATGGGGCGTCGGGTKGTGGGAGCATCCGGGAACCCTTTGGTGCTCACGGAGGTTCTGCCGGTATGCCTGGCTGACCCGTCATCCTCCTGCCTCTTACTGACCTGATCAGCCCACGGTGTCATGCTGACAGTGACAGGAAAACAGTTTCTACCCCCAGTAGCTGGAAGCGCACACGGTGCTTTGGGGATCAGGAAACAGGCAATCGTACTGATTCCACAAAAAAAAAAAAAAAAAAAGGAAACATGACACCCCAGAAATGTGAAATATCTTTTTTAAACTTAAAAAGTCTGAAGTCCAAGTTCTTCAGAAAGTTTGGGTGCCTCGAGAAAATCTTTGGCGATGACAGTGCTCAAGCAGGGTCTGCTGTAGGTTTTCCGTGAACTTAGTGTCGCTTGTCCTGAGGGTCCCTGCTCAGCCTGTGGTCTTGGAGGAGACGCCTGCAGACGCTGAGGCACAGGCAGCGCAATTCCACACGTTCCTGCCTTTTCCCTGTGCTTCCAGAGAGCCCCTCTGCTACACACAGCATCCCGCCTGGCTGCCTGGGGATGGATTCCCAGGGCTGCTTGTGCTGGATCCCCCTTGGGCAGCGCACGTGCTCGGCTCCGCCGCTCCCAAATCCGCTGCCTTGCCGTGAGGATGGGGGACCTCTCCTTCTCTCCCTTTAATTAGTTTRCCTCTTCCCCCCTCCGCCTTCCTGGCTGGCAAATGTTACTGGAAGCTGTTGCTGCCTCTGTCTCAGAGTGGTTTCTAACCATCTTGTTCTTGCTGCTGCAAATTGTTGGCTTCGCAAGCGGTGAATCAGATCTGTGAAGGCAAGGGAGGACTCAGCGGGACTTCCATTACAGAAAGGAACGCTGCTTGGCTTAGGGTGCTGTGTGTAGTGCCCCTGTGGGGCTTCTTGGGTTCTCTTGCGTCTTGACCTCGGGACAGCAAAGAGCAGGAGAGGTGTTTTCGTGGCTGTCCCTGGCTCTCAGCTGTGACTTCAGCCTTCGCTAAGAGCTGCTTCGTCCCTGCTGTGGCAGGGAGGGCTCGGTGTGTCCCAGCACACTCCTGCTCGCGGATCACGCTTGGTAATTTGCTTTCCCTTTTCCCCCCTGCCCAGTTTKCCTGCATTTTGCTTCCATAGCCAGTGTTCCTGGCCCTGCAGTGCCTGAGAACCACCAGCAAGGGATTTTGGGGCTCCCGCCGCCTTGCTGTGATCCGCGGTGATCCCGGTCTCCTGCGGCACCCCGTGCGGTGCGGGCATCGTCTCCCAGCGGGACGCCCTGCTCGGCCTCGCAGGGAGCACGCAAGGGAGCTGGGAGGCGGAATCCGTCACAGCCCAGCACAAATTCCACTCTCCCCACGCCAAATTGTGCCGGAGAAATCTGAGGGGGCTGCCAAGTAAATATGAAACCCTACATATTTGTACACAAAGGCTGGGCTGAAATCTGCGTCCAGTGCCAGGCATCAGAGGTGTCATTTTTGATTTCCCAAACACAGAGAGAGCCCTTTTCAGCCCTGGCCTGCTCAGACACTGCATCTTTAATGCCCAAGCACCCAGCATGTTTCCACTCCCCTCAAATGCATCAATCAGGTCTCGGTGAGGCTCTGAAAGAGCCAGTTTGTTAAACAAACACACTTAGTGTAAAAAGTTTATTCCAGTTAATTAGGACTTCATTGCAATGGAAACAAATTATCCAGCTGTCATCTGCCAAATCAAACAGCAATGGGGGAGAGGGGGTCCTGGCCAGCCGAGAGACAAACAGCCATCTCAGGCAACCTTATTTATGTCCTTTTTATGCATTTCTGTATTTATTTGGACATTCCTGCGCTGGAGAGCTGGCTTCTTGCAGAGCCGCCCGCCCCAGCACTTGCACAGTGTGGTCTGTCACGGGCGGCAGGTTCCCTGCCCGGGGGGCTCCAASACAAACAGCGGAGCTGCGAGGGGCAGGATGCCGCGTGTGGGAGCAGGGTTTGGCTCGAGGGGGGGCTGCAGTCGCCGCGTGGTCCCGGGAACGTCACCGCGGGCACGGCCGGCGCTCTGAGTGATGGGCTGCGTGGGGAGGGCGCAGGGCAAGGCCGGCGCCCACAGGCACCCCAGGCTTGTCCCAGGGCCGTGGGTCCTTAGCACTGCCAGCCTTCCCACTCTCCTGGGAAGGGAAAACGGAGAGCAGCATCCTCTCCATCCCCTCCTCCTYGCACACGAGCCGCAGGCTCTCTGGCACAACCCTGTCCTCCGCTTCCAGGCCRTCGCCGTTGGTGTCCCTCGATGGCTTCCATCCGTCTGGGAGCTCTAGCTCTCCGTGGGGGCAGAGGCTCTTCCCACTGCTCTCCTGTGCTGGGCTCACCCCTGCCCTTGCTGCTGGCTCCCTTGCCAGGCACGGGGACAGGATGGGGACAATGCCAGTGCTTGCAGTGTCACCCAGGCGTCCCTTGTCCGGGACAAGTGTAGCCCTGGGCACCGCAGGAACCCCGCGAGGATTCGCAGGAGGGTGAGGGAAGCATGAAGCACGTTCCTCTCGTCGTCCTCAGGCTGAAGTGACAGGGGGGTGGCTCCAGGGACGATTAATTACCAGCCAGCCCATGCATCATTCCCCGCCCAACAATACGGAGCTTATGCTTGCAGCATTCATCACTGTCGCACGGGCCCCATTTTGGGGTGTAATCGGGAGAGATGATTAACTTTGAGGCAGGAGAGGAGCACGTAAGCGCTGCCTGATGAGGCCACCATTCATTTCCAGCTCCTTTTATTAAGGCAAGCACGCAGTCGCCACCCTCTTTCCTCCCAGGGCCCTTATTAAAAAAGCAGGAGGGGTAGAAGGGTCTGGGATGGGGAGGAGAATAAAAATAAGGGGGCTGTGGAGCAATGTGGTGGGACAGGGGGAGCGGGAGGCTGGGCAATTCCCGAGGGCAGAATAAAGCAGCTGGATGGGGCTCGTGGGAGCTGGGCTGGATGGTGCTGGCTACCGGAGCCAGGCCACGGAAGTGACAGATAAACCTGTGGGATTAGCAGCAGTATCATTGCGGGAGAGCAGCATCCCCTTCCTGGAGTATTAGTCACCCACGGCTGGCGCTGGGGGCGGGGGAGGCCTTTGCAGGGAAAGTCGCTGTGTGACCTGCTCCGGCCGGCTCCCATCCCGGCTGCCGGGCGGCCGATCCCTGCTCGTACTTGGCTCGGCGCAGGGCTTCGTGACGGGCGAGCGGCACAGGGGCCACCAGCAGGGTCCCTCTGGGGCTCCTCCCGCTGAGTCCACATGCAGCTGCCCCAGCACTTGGCCTCCTGCAGAGACCCTCCCGTCCCCGCCGTGCCTGGTGGCCTGGGACGGTACAAGCCAGGAGCTCCCTGATGGCCTAGCAGGAGGTCCCCTTCTCTGCCGGCAGAAGTCCTGGGGTTCCCATGGGAAGCGAGGTGCCTGGCTGCCTGCTGCTTCCCCGGCTCTTTGCCCGTGTCCCCTGTCCTCATCCCGTCTGCCACCTTTGCTGGCAATGTCAGGCAAGGTTTTCTCAGGCCCTTTCAGGTGTGAGTGGGGCAAGTCCCTTGGCGTGGATGGAGAACAGCCACAGGCTTTTGCTTTTGGATAGAGACCTTGTCACAGACTTGACTTCCACTGTGCTCCTGGTAGAGGAACCTAATACTTCTATTCCTAGTCCTCTGAAGTCCTGAAATTCCCCTTTGAATTTCACATTTTGCACAAGTTGCAGTCAGGAGCCTTTTCTACCCTTCCCAAGGGGGTTTCTCTTGCCTTGGAGCCAGGGGCTCCCTTTGGCCCGAGTTCTGGTATTTTTGCCTGCGGTGACACTCGATCAGGGGCATGGAAAGCCTGCATGGACTCATGCCTGAGAAGGGCAGAATAACTGCCCTGAGCACGGGCAGTTACGGTGGGCACTCCTGAAGCTGGACYGATCTGAGGGAGACGGGAAAGGCGGCAGCCAGTCCTGGAGAGGACAGAGCTGCCTTGCTATTCTGGAGCTGGAAGGAAGCAGAGTGGGGACGGGGAGTTGGGCACACGCATCTTGAGATGCTTGTGCACAAAAACATGCCAAGCTGTGAGGAGCCTCCTTGTCTGAGGAGGAGCTGGGCTCTGCATKAGGGTTGTCACTGCAGGCCCGTGTTGTGTTCTCAGAGGCTAGAGAGTGACGGCCACGGGATGATGAAGGCCATAGGGTCTGTCATTACCTTGGGCAAGGACAGCTCTGCCACCCACCCCAACACACCCCATCCTCTSCAGCGTTGTCCCCATCCCTCCTGCAGCAGCGTTCTGGCAGAACCTTGGTTTGCTCGGCCGGGCCCTCTGTTCTCTGTGGGAAGCTCGTGGGCAGAGCCGGAGAGCCGGGAGCCCTGTGCTTCCCTGCCCAGGCCGGCAGCCCTCGGCCATTAGGGATTCTGCTTTTGTGCTCCTGACTTGTTTTCAGGGTCCTGTTTAGCTCCTTCGGTGCAGCTTCCTCGAGGAATTCTCTTTCTTGCTCCGTCCTACAGGTTTGCTTGTCGTGTTGCTCTGCCRACGKGAACTRGACTCGGGAGCTTTTGACACCAGMAGGRTRTGGAGCACTTGGAAAGCCAGTTACSCTTGTGGGGTTCCCAGCTGTTGCTCCAAATCCTTTTCAGGGTGTCCTGGGTGACCACTGTCCATACGTGTCTTTMTTTCCACTGCCCRKCAGGGCAAAAAGATCAGATCTGTGTCACTTTACTGGCAGTGTGGGAACAAAACAGAATAAAACAAAAAAAAACCCTGGGATCCCCTTGCAGTTCTGCAGCTGGGTCCGATGGAAAGTTTTGAGCAATTAAAAAACACGCGCAAAGTAACTCAAAA
The DNA here is from genome assembly GCA_003342815.1 of Eudromia elegans. Lineage (NCBI taxonomy): Eukaryota > Metazoa > Chordata > Aves > Tinamiformes > Tinamidae > Eudromia > Eudromia elegans. The sequence goes on along the minus strand of PTEX01000031.1, from coordinate 1,005,472 downwards.
CAAGTTTAGAATGTATTTTGGACTCCGCTGGTGCTGCCGTCGTCATTTCGCTTCGCCCACTGGCCGTGAGTGAGACAAGGGCTCACTTTGAGCGTGCCCTGGTGCCGGGCGGGGGCGAGGGGGGAGATGTTTTGATTCCCGATTTAGAGCGTCCGTCGTGCCGGGGTCCAGCCCTGGGTCTCCCGCGGAGCCGGGCGCGGAGCCGGGCGCCCCGAGGCTCCCTGCCGYGCTCGTACCTGCCCCCAGGAGCTCCGGGGATAGCGTCTGCGTTACAACACGTCACTCTGCTTGGACCTCGTCTCTTCCCATCGGGGTTTGTTCTGGGGGGGGCATATGTGTGGTGGGGGGTGAAGGTACAGCTTGTGCTCTGTTTTTTTTCCAAGATTTTGTTATTCCGTAGGGAAAGCGTGTTTATTTTTAAACACCCCCGCTATACGTTCATACTCGGTTTGCTGTTCTTCCTCAGTGGAGGGTGCCTTGGGAGGTGCTGTTCGGGCAGTGGATGGGCTCGCTGTCCTCAGCTCCRTTCTGGTGGCCCCAGTGCAGCCAGGTTGTGAAGCACTAATCGCCTTGGGCTGCTCTTACCCTGGAGATAAGCACGTGCTGAAGGGTTTTGTTGGACCTGGTCCTGTAAAAGCAACGTCCCTGCAGAAACATGGAGAACCAAAACCAACAATGAAGGCAAACCTGAAAGCCACTTTCAAGCCCACAAGAGTTAAATCCCCTTGCAGCTGTGAGGGATGAGCAGTTTGGGGTGACCACACTTCTTAGTCTCCAGGTGCAGCCAGCTGCAAGGAGGAGTACGGGGAACAGTCCCACATGCGGCAGAGGGGCTGGAGTGGGACGTGGTGAAGGAGAACGTGGAGGTTTGGCCAGCTCACGGCACTGCCTTGGGTGCTGTGATGTTTGCGGGTGACTCGTGATTCACAAAGTCCCTCATCAGCCATCAGCTAATGATGTTTTTTTGCTCATTATGTGTTTATGGCTGGTGAAAATTATGCTCAGGATGAGCAGAGATGCTCAGGGTACCTACRTGATGAGTCTAGTATCAGGCTGTGCTTTAATCAAATGACCTGTAGCTGAGGGTTCCTGCTGCTGCAAAGTGCTTGAGCCAGAGCCGGGGGTATTTTGTCTCTGTTCTCGGGCTCTGTTTTGCTTTAGGGTCTGACTGCAGCTTTTCTAGGGTTGAAATTGTCATTGAGGMTTTTCTGGTCTTGATTTCTGTAATGTTCATTAGTGCAGCTCTTATCAAAGAACAGCACGTTCCCTCACACTGTCCTCGTTTTCTCCTTGGTTAATAACCCTTTGCTGCTTTGGCTCATTTGGAAAGCGAGGCAGTAGCTCTGGGAACAACTCCTGGCATAATAGAGAGACGTCAGCATTTTCAAACCAATCTTAGAAGTGGCGTTAATTCAAAGAGAGGACTCGGTGCAATGACTGTGTTTTAGCCTGCAGAAGGCCCATGTTATGTGTCTGGGAGGCACTGAGGCAACCTGTATTAAAACCTGGCAGTGCAGTGTGTTCCTCTGAGCTCTTGAAAGAGTCTCTGAACCCATMATGTCTCTCTTCCTTGCAGAAGTGGGTTAGAACATCAGCCTCTCCCTTCYTTCCGTCTTTGAGGCCCCTCTTTGATAGCCACAGTGTGTTGCACTGGGGCTCGTGTTGTAAAGAAAACACTTGCAAGAGAGCTGAGAGGTGCAGGAGATGAGACAAGGTGCAGGAGAGCGTGCAGCAAAGGTCCAGGTGCTGCGTAGGTCATGAGTGCCAAGGCAGGCGGTGGGAGACCGTGCTTGGCTGGAGTCAGTCAGGAGGCGCTTATGGTTTCCCAGCATCTGCTCCCCTTCCGCGGCTCCCCAGGGATGAAAGCCAGCAGCATCCTGTAGCAATGTCCCCAATGGGGACACAAGCTTGGGCTGGCGTTGAGATGTGACAGCACCATTTTGAAAGGTACCCACAAGAAATGGAAATGCTCCCAAAATTGAAAGTGGACTCCTGGGAACATGTCACACGGGGAGAAATGTGCTAATGACACAGGGCTGATGGTTCTCAACGTGGTGATTTTGTGGGTATCTTTAGAAGGGTTGTGTGATCTGTGTTCAGTAGATGCAGACTTGCTTTATCTCAGCAGTCTTTCCTTGGAAATAGCTTGGGAACCCCAGCCTGGAATCCATGGCTCTGAGCATTCAGCATCCCTGGTGGTGTGTGTCCATGGGACTCTGCTGGTTGACCAACACGTGCCTACTCGACCGTCGTGTCTGATGACCCCATAAGCCCAGTCCTGGGCACAGTGAAGTAGAGTGGGCCTTTAGGCTCATCTGGAGCAGCAGTGGCTCAAAATCCAAGCCTGCAGCTCTGCTTTCTGTGAAATCTCACTGAATTTCAGATTATAGGGAATGTTGAGCTGTTGATTCCTAAGAGCAAGGTCATCTGATGTTGCTGAAAAGGCCTCTTTTTGCCAGCTACTTGTCCCCTGTCTCCCATTATCCTTTCTTCTTGCTTTCTCRACCCAGAAGCGAGCCATGTGGCTGAACAGGAGCATCACAGTTATTTGCTGGAGATAGTAGCAAAGGCTCTGGGAGTCTGCAGTTTGGAGGAGAGTCATGAGACTGTCCGAGAGCAACCACTCTGCTGTGGAAAAGGAGCATATCCCAAGGAGGACCAGGTCAACCTGGAGCAGTGGAGGAAGCTGTGTGTGCATTGAGTGTTGTCTAGCGGAGCCTGTGGTTGGGTTGCAGGAAGGTCCAGATTTGTTGTGTGAGTTTGGCAGTCAAGGAGAATGCAGTAAGAGGTACTGCTGTGCGGTCCTGCACCTGGGAGACGTGATCTGTCACCTCAGCTGCTGTGGCCTCCTTCAGGGCCTGTTCCAAGGCTTGCTTTCTCCTGGATGTGAAAAGCACTAGCACTCAGTGTTCTCCTCCRGAGCCGATGAGACCAGCTTTCCAAAGCGATGTCTTTCTGCAGAGCCTCCAGAAGCTCAACGCACAGCTGGGGACCCGCTGGCTGGTGGCACTGCAGGGTCTGCTCATTTGTGCCTAGACGCTGGAAGCCACTTGCTCTGAGACAGCCACAGGATCAGTGAGGAGTGAGGGGGTGCTTGCTGGTGGGTGACCTGCTTCTCGCTCTGTGCCCGTGCGGTGCCACGCACTGACTGCCGGTGTCCGCAGTGCTCCACGCTGCATCCTGTGCTGGCAGGCAGAGGGGAGCAAACAAGACACCTGCAAAGCATCAGTGGTGATACTGCCAGTTGGAAAAAATCCACCTCTTTGGATTCTTCAAGGCCACAAATTTTCTCTGAGGCAAACCACTCCTGTGGTTTATCTTTCATATGTGTTTCCTAAGTGTCTGAAACAACCCTTGAAGGCTTCAGGCTCTCAGCGGCCGATGCTTCGGAGCACACTACCCCTGTGGTTTGGAATCAGCTGATGTAAAGCGGTACGTCATGCCTTTGCCCTCCTGTTTCTGTGTCGTGCTTGCTTTGGTGGGCAGATGTTGTCCAAGGGCACAGCTCACAGTCTGGGGTGAACCCTGGGCCCGTGATGAAAGGAGGATGGTTAGAAGGTCACCCACCGTGGTTCACATCTCTCACAGCTGCCCTGCCAAGTGGTTGTGGTCTACACTCCAGGATTCCTTGCTTGGAAATGAAAGTGTACATCTGTGTTTACCCCAGTCCGGGTTTAAATCCCTGYGGTGCCTGAACGCTCGCGTTCTTAGTGCTCAGAATTATTCCTTGTGATTTCCAGGGGATGTGCTCGGGACTGCCCCACTGCCGCATTCCCATTCAGCTGCCAGGCCCTTCTGCATTGCCCGCACGTGCCGCTGAGCCCACCCTGCCCTGCCCTCAACCAGCCCCCGAGGTGGGGGGCTGGTGCTCAGGCAGTGCAAGCGGAGGGGCTGTGCCCCTGAGGACTGTCCCCATCAGCATCAGCGACCAGGACAGCAGAGGGGTCCAGCGGTCCCGTAGTTGGACTTGGGAGCGAGGAGGTGCCCTGCTCTGTGTGTCAGAGGGCCTTATGAAGAAGAGCATGGCCAGTGCTGCTTGTTTGCCTCGTGAGAGGTGACTTGTGTTCATGAAGAGGCTGCTGTGTTGGAATAAAATGCCTTTTGCTGGCCTGGCTGGCCCTTCAGTTTTTGGTGGGGTCCGAGGAAACGAGCGTGCTGGTGATGTAATGAAGCTGTGCACGGAGCAGCGTACGCTGTGTCTGAGGACTTGGCTCCCCACGGGCAATCAATTCACAAATGCCCTTCAGCTCTTTGAGATGTTAAGGTGGATGTTAAGAGTTAAGAGGGAAACTGAGGCACAGAGACTTGAACTCACTGGCCTGAGGGAAACCTGGACTGGCATCCTTTGAATTTTGTAGTGCTGGGTCCATTCATGGCTTGGCTTGGAGCAGAACGCGCTTCCATAGGGTTTTGTGCCAGGTCCCTTGCTGGGGTCCCAGTTGCAGCCTGTCCAGCTCGCCTGCACAAGGGCTGGGAAGCACTTTCCACGTGGATTGCATCTCATGCAAGTGTGGTGGAGGGTTGCCGGCCCTTGGGAAGCCCCGCCTGCTTCACCCTCGCTTCGGTGTTTTCTCCTGTCAGGTGGTTGACACTTGTTTTTTGTCACTGGTGCCATGGTGTCTGGGGCTGCTTCGAGTGTCCTCCTGCCTGCTTTTCCTTGAAGGCTGCAGATGCCTCCCTCTTGCTTCCCCTCGCTCTGCCTTTCTGGAATCCCTCATGCCCCAGACGCCAAGGAGCTCTCCCCTCAGTTGGCTGCAGAAACGTGCTCAGCATCCCAGAATTTCAGACTTTCATGTGGGAGCCAATAGTCACACAGTCTCCATCCAGAAACTATCATTATCGTCCGCTTGCTTTTTCTTGGTTTCTTTGAACTACAGCTCCCAGGATGCCTGAAGATATGCAGACATCCGAAGACAGTGGTTTCACATAAACTTTTGGGGTTTCATGCTTTGCAGGCAGGAATGTTTTTATTGCATCACAGATCCCTTTAAGTCCCTCAAACCTCTGTGGCACTTCCCAGCTGTGGACAAGAAACAGTGGCTGGAGGTTCCCATCCAGGACGGAGGAGGGGACTGGGAGGACAGGCCACAAGGAGCCAGAGCCCTCCACGCAGGCAGCTGCGAGGGTGGCAGACTAAGTGCTTTTCTCTTCTGCATTTTTCTTCCTCCTCCTCCTCCTCTTGGCTCTTATTCCAGAGGGGACCTTTGTAAATCCCCTCTGAGTCCGAAGGGACTGGGGGGAAATCTGAGTGAGCTTCCAAGCAGCAGCACGYGGGGATCCGTTTCCCTTGCTCCTTGTGCCTGTCATTTCCAGGCTCGGGGATGGTTGGTGAAGCAGGATCGTCCCATTTCCCACATTTTGCTGGAGCCTGCCATGTCTAGCAGGCTGGATTGGTGACTTTGCTGGTGTTCCCAAGGCAGGGGTCACTTCACAGAGCACAAACCCAGGGCTCCGGCTCCTTGCTGGGCAAAGCCAGGAGTAGCCTGACGCCGGGGCAGGAGATGCAGGGCATGGGGATGCGGGGGAGCAGGCAAGCAGGGAAAAAGTATGGATAAGAGAAAACACTGATCCAGTCTTATGCCCCTGAGAACAGCCTATGAGGAAGGTGACGTCTGCCTCACGAGTGAGTCGAAGCCCCGTGTCGTGATGCTGGGGAGCCCTCGGAGCGCCGCGCTGCTGCCGAGGAGCCCGGTGCCAGTGGCAGGGAAGGGACCGCCGTGCTACACTGCTCATCCCTCCTGGGAACRTCTTCCTACATGGGAAGGGTTTCCCATCCCCCTTTGCACAGCTTGCCCTGGCTTTGAGGTCAGTGCTGTGGGATCCAGGTCTTTAAATCCTGGAGCTGAAGATCTTGGGATCCTTTAAATGCAGGATTTTAGATCAGGGACATGCTCTTAGAGCTAGARGAACACCAGAGAGGAAAATCTTCCTCCACCATGGCGAGACATGGTTGTATCAGTGACCCCGTGTCTTCCTGTCTGCCACAGCCTCTTCTGACCTGCCAGGACACAAGCAGAAGGAGCAGACGAGAAGCAGGGCAAGACGTGTGCCTTGCAAGAGCTGCAGGAAGACTCAGGCTCAGCATCTTCCTGCTGCCCATCTTGGACCTCAAAGTGCTGGGGTCAGCGCTGGGTCCAGCCTGGCTCCCCAGCCCCACACTGGTGTGGTGGAAATGCTGACAGTGGAGCAAAACCATTGAGTGATGTGTGCCGTTTTGTATAGTTCCCTGACCATAAAAACACTTGGATGAGTTTTGCCCCTTTGGTTGCTGCTGAATGCCAGTGTGCTGTTGTACGATCGGATGGGTGGCTCTTCTTCTTTCTCCTTTTTCCCTTTTGGGAAAGGAGAAGGGAAGCGCTGGCGGGCAGGAGGGCTGGTCCTGGAGCAGGGCTTCCCTCCTGCAGCTCTGCCTGGCGCCTCCCGCGTCCCCGTGTGCCTCCTAGCTCTGCAGTAGCCAGTGGAGCCGGTGCTGGCGCAGGCTGTGCTGGGCAGCACGTGCCGAGCAGAGGGCGTCCCTGCCGTGCCGTGGACGTGGGAATCGAGGCTCCCGGCGCGCCCGGCCTCAGGACTTTCTCAAATTCCCGCCATGCTTATTACTCTCAGTTTGCTCCTCCCTTCTCCGGGTGTCAGTCTSCCCCGCTCTGTCTTCTCGTCCTTCCTCCAGCCCGGCTCGTCTTTCGCCGCATCGGCGCTTCTTGGGCGCGCTCGGCCATGCCTGGCCCTTCCTGTGCCCCCGCTGCTCCCGGCTTCCGCCGGCCTCCCCGCAGAGCGTGCCGCTCTCCTCCTGCCCTCCCTGCCCTCCGCGAGCGCGCGCGTCCCTGCGGACGCACACACGCAGTTCCTGGCACCTGCCCGGCCTTCCAGATAGTGCCTGATTATATCAGGCAGTGTGGTCCCGCAAGGACCTTGATGCCAGTCCAAAAAGGAAAACCAGCGAGGCTCTGCGGCCAGCGCACTCTAACCACATCACTCCTCTCCTGCACTTGGAAAACTCCGGCCGACTGGAAGCCCAAAATAACAAGCTTTTCCATTCCTGCGCGGAGCATTGGACGCTTGGCCATTTAAAACAAGAGCCGGCTCCAGGGCGAACGCTGTTGTCAGACTAAACAATAGCAGAAGCCCCTCCAYGGGGTAGTTTTTCTGCCTGTGAAGAGGGAGACGGGCTGGAGCCGCCGGCGCTGGGGCAGCTCRGGGTTGCGCCGGGCCGGTGGAGCGTTGCAGGCTCTGAGCAGCAGGGTCCATGCGTGCTGGTCGGGCACGCGGCGGGTGGCYGGCTGGAGGAGGGCACGAGCGGGGCCAGCAGAGGTGAATCCCTCCGTGCAGGGTGCAGCTAAAGCAGCAGCAAGAGCTGCTGCAGATGGGTCTTGGAGGAGCATCGGCCGCAAGGAGCCACCTCCACGATGGCCTTCGACTCCGGCAGCCGCTCGTCTTCGCCCGCGTCTCTGCCTGCTCCTGGAGCCAGCAGCAGCAAGGAGATGGAGATGGTGATGTGCTTGCTGCGTGCGCTGCGTTGAGCACACCAAGGATGTGCTTGGATCTTGAGGGATCTGCCTTCGGGTGCCTGGTTCTCCTTGGGGACCTCCTCACTCATCCATGGAGACTGAGGGAAGAGATTTGTTGGTTTCGTTGCTTTCCTCTTTTTTATTTTCTTTCCCCAGGCCATTGGTATTTTTAATTATGGTAAAAGCTTTAATTACTATAGGGAAATTTTTGAAAATTAGCTGCCAGAACTTCATGAGAAACTCTCTCCTGGCAGGAAGAGCAGGAGCCTGCGCGTTTCCCTGTATTGACAGATGTATGTTCAAGCCCGCTTCTGCAGCCAGTTTGGAAGAGCCTGACGTCTCCGTTCCGCTGCACAGGAAGGAATACGCCGTGGCATTTCTACAATATCTTCATTAGAGATAATAGGAGAAGGAAGTGCTAGAAGTCTTAAAAATAAGCAAAATGGCATGGATTTTTCCCAGGGGGAAAAAGAGAATCCAGCCCATTTTGTTTTGTAGGTTTGATTTGGTTGTTAGCTCTACTGGATTGGCCTTGTGTTTTAAAAGTGTGTTCAACTGATTTGGAGGCTGTGACAGGCTGGCACATAACCTTCATAAAACGATACTATCCCATAATGTGTTGTATGGGAGGATGGCAGTGGGAGATCTTTGTTTTCATCYTCTTTTAAGGCATTTTACACATTACAAAGGAGATAGCAGGACCTGAAAGTAACTGGGTTGCAGGCCTGGAAGTCTCAGCCAAGGCTGACAGTATTGCTTTGAGTTGCTAATCCCACATGTTGGAAAATATACATACAAAAATAAGTTGTGTTTTGAAGTTCTTTGTGCTTGCCATGAAGTCTCTGAATGTGGAAATCGCAGATGGGCTTTTTATGTCCAAGCTTTTCCCACAAGCACAAAAAATGAGAAAACTGCTTGAAAATAAGCAAAAGCGGGACCAGACTCACAGAAGCGCCAAGACAGGATGTTAAGAAAAACACCAGCTCTCCCAGGCGTTGTGGTGCGCTGGTGAGAGCTGGCAGCTGTGGGATGCTCCGTCCATCCCTATCCTCTGGCGTGGCTGGCTTGCAATTCCTGTGCTGGTGGGAATTGGTCATAAATACAACCCAGACCCAGGCGAGTTTTTGCAGGAGCTTTGCCACTGGTGTCATTGGGAGCAACACGGAGCCTGGTCTCCGGCTCAGGAATGATGCATGGTTTTGCTCCTAGGGTGCCCGTTCGTTTCCTCCATGCTGGCCTCCCCTTTCAGAGCAGAAGGAGCGCTAGCAGCAACAGCACGCGCGCACCGAAAGAGGAATCACCGAAAGGCCACGTAGTCCTCACAAGGCAAGGGCTGTAATCCCTCCTTCTAAAAGTTCAATATATTACTGCCGCCCAGCCATTCCTGGCTAACATTTGCGTGAACTCAGGGATACACGATTGAAGCAGCACACAATACGCATTCCGCAGAAATCAGGAAAGGAACTAAATCATTAGGACTCACTCTGGGAACTGCCAAGCTACTCAGGTTCCAGCTTTCCTGGTGCTCTAGCTAACAGGCTCAGTTTCTGTCTCGTCCCATCATCCATCCCCGGGGAATTTTCCCGTAGCTTTATTCCATGGAAACAGAGTTCTCGTCTCAACAAAATGTAGGATTTAATGATGAATATCCGTAGCAGAGGCTTTTCTGTGTGCTGAAGGGATGCGTATCAAATTCTCCCAGCCAAAGGACTCTTCTTCCTTTTTCTGGTCAGTATCATCATGTTGCTTATGTGATGCCTTTGGTATCTGAAGAGAGAAAAATTCTAGATATTTTCATCCTCAGGATCCCACGTCCTCCATCCGTTTGTCTTTGCTCCCTATCAGGCCCATCATGCTGTGATAGCCTCAAGGAAAGCCTGAGGGTCTTGACCTCACCTCCCTCTGGCACAGCGGCATAGCTTGGTCTTGGTAAAGATTTCCAGGTTTAGTCTCCACACATGCACCTTTAGCACCTTGCGTGCTGGTGAGGTCAGGTTTTCCAGCCCAGGATTGTGAAAGGCAACTTCTTTATCCAGGAACACTGGGTCTCCAAGGAGTCAACACTTTCAGTTGCTTCCTCACTATGCTCTTGAACGGATACTCCGCAACACTTGTTGGGATGAGTATCTTGACTCTGTTTTGATGACTCCTTTTATCATCTCCCCGGGACACTCAGGAGTTAATTAGAGGTTAGAGGCTAGATATACCTGCAATGAAGGCAGATCATTGTGAAGCTGAGAAATGAGGATCCTTAAACACCAGACACCTTTAATCCGTGGAGCTCACTGATGTCACACACAGATAAACGGTGTGCACAGTGCGTTCACCATGGTCCAGAAAGGAAATAATATCAGTTTTGGCATATGCTGTTTCCACACATTGCCTGTCTGGAGGAAAGCATCTCTGGGGACAGGAGCTCCTCTGCTCCACCACGTGAGACCTTAGGCACCCTGCACTGAAGCAGTGTCTGCTCCTGCAAGAGGCCACGCTCGGGGCTGCAGACCACATCCCTAGCGGTTTCTCAGTTGCTGTTGAACAAATTCTGCCTCAACAGATCTCCTGATGTGCAGCAATGTGGTTCAGTTCTCGGGTCAAGTCTCCTTCATCCTGACTCCCCTGCCTCCTTCTTGTCCCGTGTCACTCTCTTCATGGGAAGCGATGCCGCACAGAGCAGCACAGCCTGCCAGCTAGCACCACGTGCATGGTCAGGCTTCTTCCTCGTGTGTTTTACCACTTCTGCGCCGAGGAAGAAGCCCCGTGGCCCTGTAGAACTAAACCAAAAGCTCCTCTCCTGCTCTTCACAACTCYGCTTCGTTTAACCCTCCTCTCCTGCTCCCTAGGAAGCCAGACTGCCCCTCTCTGCCTCCCAGACGGAGCACGAGGTGCACAGACGCAGTGCTTGCTGTGCAGGCACGGGAGAGGAATGCACAGCACATCTTGAATCATAAGACTGTGGGTGCACGTGCCCAGCATCTCTGTTACTGCAAGAACAGTGAGAACAGCTGTTGGTCAAAAGGGGGATAGCTGTTAGCAAAATGCAAATGAATAAAATCATTATTTTGGCAAAGAATTTTTATGGGAATGACATGCAAATTTACCTCCAGTTCAGAGCATATCATTGTATTAAAATGCATTTTTTTTATAAGCAAAAACAAAGGAGCAGTTTGATTCGGGACTAATCAGAAGGTTCCTTCTGCTTGGTTTTGCGTCATGTTCTTTCCAGCAAAACTGGTAAATTTGACAAAACTTTTTTTTTTTTTTCCCCCCAATGAAAACAAGACAGATTTTTAAATGCCATCCAGTTCCAATGATTATTGCTTCTTTGATTCACCTCCACCATCATGAAGCAGCTGGCCTGGTATTGAAAACTGCACGCAAACCCAGGTCAACAGGGATACCTTTGGTGAAGTGCAGGTAGGACATGGACTTCTTCCTGGACGCTGTATTCACCCAACATCTAAATAGCGTGTGAAAGTCAACCCAAGGGGGTTCCTCAGGCACTAGGGAGGGTGACAGYGCCGCAAAGTGGCCTTGGAGGGTCCATGAACCTCTCTTCTGCCTCGGACATGAGGTTAGAGGACTGGCGGAGACCTCAGAGTCCGCGTGGGAGATGCTCACAAATCTCAGTGGAAGTGGGTAGGCAGCGGGGCCACAAGGCTGCTGAGACTGCTGGAGGCAGAGGCTGCACGGGAATGTCACYGGTCTTCTTTATAAATACCCTCGGTCTAAAACCTGCTCTCCCCTCGTGCCCAGGAGCAGCTGCACTGGTTATTTAACCACACATGCAAGGTATCTCCGTCCTCCTACTCCCTGCGTCCCTTCTCGTGTCTTTCATCCTTGACTACACCTACTGGCCTTGTGTCTGAGGTCAGAGATAGAGAATATCCACCGACTTGCTAATTCTAATGCGTCTTGATAATGCCAACTATAATTAGCCGTATCTATCAAAGCCGTCTTGCTGGCGGAAGTTTTTGTGACCCCACTATGGTGCTCTCAATAGAGGATCTTGTGCAGGGACTTGTCTGCTCTGCCYGGTTTCTCCTTGCAGAGCCAGTCCTAGCAGAGTCCAGGACGCTCGCCTGCCTTYGTTTTAGGCGTGTGCATCCTGTGCCTGTTAAGAGCCATGCCGAGCAAGGCAGYGCTCAGCTGTAGTTTTTGAGTGCTGCTTAGCCCCTGCCTGGTGCATGGCGAATGTCAGCAAGCACTGAGAGAGGAGCTGCTGCAAGGGCYGTGCCTGGGAACCCTGTCACCGCAGACTGATGGGCTTGCTGGGCCGGCGGGAAGGGCTTGCCTTGGGCTGCTGTCATGGTGGTTTTGCGGCTCTGACTCATCTCTCATATCTGGCTTTGGGGCAGTCATCAGCCAAGAGGCTGCTTGTGTTGATGGGTGCTGTGGGGAAGAACAGCTCACACCTTCTGATTTCAGCGGCTGGTCTTGAGCTGCTGCMGCTAGTCCCAGGGTTGTCAGATCTCCCTCCTGACTGCCTCTTGTCCAGATCTGTAGCTTCTTTACTGTTCCCTCCAATTTCTGACACTGCAGCTCTTCGCTCAGCAATGCTGTGATTCACCTGGACTTTGCACATTGTGCRCCTGACAAGGTGACAACTACGTGACCATGCTGCATCCCAAAAGACTTTGGCTGATTAGGTGCAATCGAATTTATCCTTTGCTCGTACTGTGGCTGCCCACAGCTGCTCCGTCTCGTGTATCTTGAGCTCACCACTGGGGTAAATGAGTGCCTGTTCCAATGCCAGTGAGTGGCATTCAGCACCGTGACACTCGGGGAGAAGTGTCTCCTAATGTAACAGCCTGCGGGCAGACCTGAGGCTGCAGTGTCATCAGATCTCACCAGCTAGTTATGCCTGAGTCAGGGCAAGAGGTGGGACAGCTGGCGTAGCGAAGGGAGCCCGGTTACTTGCAGACCGCTGCAGCGTGGCCGCGGGGCTCTGCCCTGCAGACGAGAACGGACCCCAAGCACCAACCTCGCGAGATGCCTCTGCGGCCTTCGGGAGGTGGAAGCCCGGTAGTGTCCGTGTCCTAAGAYGCCTAGCTTCAGTCTGGGAAGGAGCCTCCGTGTGTTAGCATCCGCACAGGATGTAGGATGTGCCCCTGGGCACGGCCCCTGCCAACAGGGGCCCTGTCCGTGCCTGTCCCATGGTGGCCCAATGTCCCCTGAAGAGCCCGGCACGTGGCCTGCGGGCCTGGCGGCAGACGTGGCTCGTGGCCGCGGGCGATTCGGACGGCAGAGCTGCACGTTTGCAGGGCGAGGGCGCGCGTGACCATTGGCACACATGGGCTCCGTCACCCGCGGGCCCGAGGGGCCCGGCAGCGTCTCCAAGGCGGCCTCCAGCTGAGGCCTTGCTGAGGCGCTCGGCGGCTCTTGTTGCGGATGGGCTCCGGGGCACCGCTGTCCACAGAGCCACCCTGGAGGGCGCCCACAGCTGCGGGGCCAYTGCGGCACCGTGCTGGGCTGCCGGGAGCAGGGCCGTCTGCCCCATCCCCGTCTGCTGTAGGGACCTCGTCCCAGAGCGGGGTGGGAGCCACGCCGGGGTGGTGTGGGGAGCGCGAGGGCAGGGCTGGTGGAGAGGGGATGGCGGTGGCGGGCAGGGGTCCCGGGGCTGAGCCGAGGGGCCGCCCGCTGCACCCGGCGCTCGGGGCTCTCCTCAGCGCCCGCACAGCAACTCGTTGTTATGTAAAGCAGCAGCCGGGGCGAGGGAGACCGAGAGGGAGAGAGTCTGTAGTGTCGGCATCTGAGTCACATGGGGCTGTTTTATTTCCCCCTCTGCTAATCTCGTTTCTATAGAAA
>PTEX01000031.1:929142-991872 GCA_003342815.1 Eudromia elegans | reverse complement strand
GCTGCACGAGGCGGGCGAGCCGCGCTTGGCTTGGCCGGAGGGGCCTCTGCCTCCCGCACCTGCCCCGAGGGCGGCTCCGTGCGCACGCGGCGCTTCCCCTCACCGAGCCTGCGAGACGCCGCAGCCTCCCCGAGCGCGGCGCTCTGCTCGGGAAGCAACTCTGCAGCCCCGCTGCCTTTTTGCCCCTCTCTCACGGTGACTACACCTGGGTAAGTAAAACGCTTCGCTGAGGCAAAGCCCGTCGCCGCGAGAAGCGCCCCGAGCTCTGCTCTTCCCCGTCCCTGCCTGCCCGGCGGCAGCATCCCCTTCCTCACAGGTGGGATTTGCCTTGCCGAGGATTGACCTCGGGCTCTGCAGGGCGATGGGGGCTCCCGGCGGGGCGAGCCTGGCTGCTTCGGCAGTGGCTGTGCCCAAAGGGCAGAGGAGCTCCATGCGCGGCGGCTTGGCGTGCTGCAAAGCGCCCGAGCCGAGCGCAGGCAGCGCGTGAGCCCTGCCTGGGACTTTCGCTCGCCTGTTGCTAATTCAGGAATACGCGAGCTGCCTTCCAGGAACGGCAGCAGTTCAGAGCCGTGCCCGAGCACGTGCTGACTTCCGAGCCGCAGGATAGCGAGTGCAGCGTGCGTGTTTCCTGCCCGGGTTACGAGGTCTCCTGCTGTGCTGCGTGTCCCTGGGCATGTCCTGAGCGGAGGGGCTCGCCTGCCGGGGTCAGCTCCAGCACAGGGGCGCTGCTGGCACTGCTGTGGTGTCCGTGCTGCCGGGTACCTGCTGCTGCTGCTGCTGCTGCTGCTCGCCTGCGCTGGTCTGCAGCCCTGTGAGCTCCGAGCCCTACGCGGGCATTGCTCATGCGGGCACTGGCAGCTCCTCGCAGGCCGCGGGCTGGGTGAGACGTCGCGTGGACACCTGGGGTTGGGTCACTGCGGTCGCTGCAGGTTGTGGGGACGGGTTGACGTTTTGTGGAGGCAACTGGAGGTGCTTCCTGCAGGGCCCCTCTAAAGAGTGCTGGGGACAGCAGAATGTGCTGGTGGACGTGGCCCTGGTGAGATGGTGGCTGCGTCTTCCGGGCAGCTGAGGAGTCAGAGCAGGCTTGTTCTGGTATTGGATTTGTTGAGATTTCACTTTTCATCCCTCTCCTTTCCTTGTCCATCCAGGGGGAACAGCCTTTTCCCCCTTGTGGCAGGGGGAGCGTGACAGCCCCGCTGCGACATTCCAAACCCCCGGGCCAGAGCTGCGCCCAGGGGAAAACACTCCGCACCGGGAGGCATGAATTGGGCCCTGTGTGTTTGTATTCTAACTCAGCTTTGTGAAATGTCATTGCTCATCCCTTCACCCGGCCACCAAGGGGGTGGACCAGGGCATTTCACACTGTTGCTGTCCCCATGATAAAGGGCAGCTGGGCGGGTTGCTGTGCTGGGACGCTGTGTCYTGTGATGATTCAGCAAGCTGCTCGGAGCGGATGGCAGGGGCAGAGACTGGGTGCCAGCTTGGGACCAGCCTTGTCCCCGCTCTTTCTGCCACCTCAGTGTGCTGGGTGCTGKGGGAGCCATCGGTGCAGAGGTTAGACCCCCAGCAAACTTGGCTGCTTGGGAGACGAAGCTTGCTTTATGCGGTGCCTTCAGGAGAGGAGCTGGAGCCCGGTCGCTGGAGGGGGAACCCAGCCCCTCGCTGAACCCGCAGACCTCCCTTTCAGCTTGGAGGGCCTGGGGCTGGAGGAGAGGTTGGCGAGCGCCTACCCGAGTGCCCTCCACTAGGCCCCCAACCTCCCCGGGGACACAAAGCAGAGCTCGCCCGGAGCAAACCCAGCAGTGTCCCCAGCTGCCCATAGGCAGCGAGGGCCGCGTCTGGCTGCCCCTACCTCCTCTGCAGCTATTGCAAGACTCTGAGCCCGATGCAGAGGGGCTGTTACTGCACCTGCCACCTCCTCATGTACACGAAGCTGTGGTTTCATCTGAGGGACATGACGAGCTCCCCTTGCTGCCCTGCCTCACCCGCCGCCAGCCATCSTGTTCTCATGTGCCCCGTACGTTCTCTGCTGGCTCTCGTGGGCACTTTGCTGAGGTGCTTTGAAGGGAGGGATGAGCCATGGTGCTCAATAGGTGGTGTTGCAAGAGTCTCCAGGGCCAATAAATTATTTCTAGGGAAAAGATGCTGTGTTCTGACTTAAACGCTGCCATGGGACTCTGTAACATGTGTAATCTGGCTGACAGATGGCAAGTCATAGAGGTGTGATTTATGATACAGCACAGTAGCTGAACAACCTTCTCTCGTTGTCAGGAGACGGTTCTTGCCATTGCTGCGGTTGCTGTTTCAGCTGACGGCTCTCCCTGCGCGTCCCCTCCTTGTCTGTGGCACTGCAGAGCCATGGTTGGTGCCCGGGCGGTGGGCAAGCTCTCTCCAAGCCGGCGCTGGGCTGCGGGCAGGGCAGGGTGGCCGGGATCGAGGACCTCACTGCATTTGTCCAGCCCAATGGCAGCAGCGAGAGAGGAAAAGCACCAAGCGAGGTRTCTGAGATAGGTCTTCTGMCRCCTTCCCCTAGTGGGACCTGCTTGRGACAGGGTSCAGARCTGGAGCAAAGCAAGTTCAGAGGAAACTGTCACAGGGCAGCTTCCTCTGAGACAACCCGTTCTTTATTTCTCTGGCCAGTATCTCTGCTCTTGGGTGTCTTCTCCCAAGGCCAGCACTGGATTCATGCACGCTCACACCAATGGGGAAAGGCAGGAGGACACTGCTGTCCAGGGAGAGCAGTGTGGCACCTAGGAGGCTGGATGCTAACAATGGCTGAAGYACATGGCTTGCATGTGCTGACTCTCCGTGCCTCAGTTTCCCTGTGTTTGCCTTAAGGGTCTATGTTAGGGCTTTTCCAGTGTTACAGCAGCATTGAGGAAAGCTTGGAAAGCAGCAGGAAAATGCAGATGTGATTAAAACAGCCTCCTTGCCCTAGAGAGAGGARCAGGCTCACCTTCCTCTGCAAGGCAGTGTGTCACGGGGAGTGAGCACAGACACACAGGCGCGAATCCCGACACAGGAGCACCCCAACCTCACCGAGAATCAGGGGGCTGCCCCGGAGCTGAGCACCACGCGGGCAGCCTGCGTGGCAGGAGGGTGGCCCTCGTGGCCTTTACGTCCGCCTCGSTGGCCGGCTGGGGCTGCGAGGGCGCGGGAAGGAGCCGGAGCAGCCGGCCCGCCGCAGGCTGCCTTAGCGTGCGTGCCGGCAGAGCAGAGCGGAGCGGAGCGGAGTGGAGCAGGTATGATTCATTGCCTGCTCTGCAGCACGGTTTATGTAAAGCAGCGCTGTATAAATAGCCAGATGATACTATAATGTGCTCCCAGCTTCCTAACTAAAAGAGAAGGTAAAGCCTCTTCTGGAGTGTTTGGGTCCYCTGTAGGTAAGAGGAACCTACTGAGCGCTGGCGCAAGAGGAGCCAGTGCTATACTGAGGATGGGGTGCAGCCAGGAGCTCTTGGTGAGGAGGTAGAGGCCCTTTAGAGAGCGTTTGCTGCCTGGGCTGTTGCATGGCTCTCGTGGGTGCTGTCTGCTGAGAGGCTGTGGCAGGTTGGAGCACAGGTAGGCAGGCAGGTTGGACTGGAGAATGAAAATACCGCCCAACATCTGGAGATGTGTGTTTACCTCCTGGGTCATACACAACCCTTCACGTTGCCTGGGTCAGGCAGATGGAAACACCAAGCGCCACTAGCTGCAGGACATCCTCTGAACCAGCTGGAAGGAGCTCAGCACCTTGCGTTTGTCCATATGCCTTTCTTTCCAGAGGGCTTGTGTCTTGTTTTGGAGACCTCGAGAGCTGGAAGCGCTGGCCCTTCCTTGGCTGAGTGTCTTACGCACCGAGGTGGGGCCAGACTCTGCATTTGCTTCTCGCTTGGGTTTGCCTGAGCTCAGCTGCAGAAACCCACATCARTGTTGACCAGCAAAGCAGCAAGAAGACCTGCACCTCATCCGAACCTTCAGTACGTGCCGCCCCTCCTGCCCAAGGCTTTGGCTCCCAGAAAGGCTCAAAGGGAGTTTTGCTGGAGTAAGGTCAGGAGTTGGGAAGCAGACACAAGAAGGAAGCCAGAGCAGGCAGGACTGCCCAGCCTGTGCCTCCCAGGCAGCTCCTGCAGCGCCCTGTGGCCTTGGCGCCTGTGCTGGGGTCTCCAGTGGGGCAAGGGCCTTGGCTGCCCTGCTCCCGATGAGCCCTTCTCTTCCCTAGCTCCGTGTTGCTCCTTGAGTTTAAATGCACACACAGCTTTGATTCCTTGTTTTCTCCACATGCTACGCAGAACCTTTTGGCGTGTGACCTTGTTTTTCCCAGTGTCGAGTCTTCTTGGCAGATGCTGCTGGGTCTCTCAAGTGATTATTCCTTCCYTGCTTGGGTGAGGTGCACTCTTTGGAGTCTGCGTCCCAGAGCGCAGAATTTTCCATGCTTTGCTGCTCATAAGAGGCGTCTGCCTTTTGGGTAACCTCGCCACCTCCAGCACCTTCCCACCTTGGGTGAGATGTGCCTGTGCTGGGCAGGCTGGAGGCAGCACACAGGAGCAGGACCTTACCCAGCTGCAGGGCAGGATTGCCCTCCTGCCCGACTCTGCGTCCGTGCTCCACAGGGGAAGGGTGCAATGGGTGAAGGCTGGGCAGGGTGCCCTGGGCGGGTAGCTGAGAATGTTAAAAATGAGCAATCCGAAGTGGGATCATTGGGCATTTCCCCAATCTCAGAAGGTTACTGTGCCAGGTGTCTTTGTAGCAGAACTGCTGGAGACAGAGCTCTCTCTCATGGACGATGGTCAGAGTCCTGGTCCTAGGGAGATTTAAAACTGGGTGACCTTAGGACTGCGGCATGGGGACCATTTGGATACTGGCAAGGAGATGCTATAGGCAGCCAGCAGCACTTTTCTGCCCACCTCCAGAGATGCCCACCCATGTCCTAAGCTGCTGGGCTCCCAGATGGGCCATCGACTCGGTCCGCTCACACGAGGCCTGAGCTCCTCACGACGCCTGCACGCTGAAGGGCAGCGTGACGGAGCCTCGTAGCTGGGCTGGCTCCTGCCTTGCCGGCTTTGAAGGCCAGAACTGCCTCGGAGATGAGAGATGGGTAGAGCGCGCCTCCTTTAATTGAGAAATTATTCATTAAAACTTGAGCTTTGACATGGAATCAAAGGAGYGACTTGGTGGCAGAGATGGTGTTTGTGCAGTGGGCTCTGCTCAATGGGCTCTAACAAGACTCCAGTTCTTCCTGTTCTAACGCCTTTTCCTTCAGCTCTGAAAGGGAGAAAACTGAGCCTCGGGTTTCTTGCTAGAGTTTTCTATTGTTGTTGTTTTTTATRTGTTGTTTTTTAAGACAAACCTCATCCTTTACATCAAAGTGATTTCTTTTTCTATTAAGAATGTTAAGAATGACCCTGGAAGGTCTGAGCGGCTCTTTCCCAGTGGTGAGCTGAGACGAGAACCCGCTCCAGAAAGCTGTCTCCACCCTGTCCCAAGCAACAGCAATTCATAAGCTGAAAAATAAATCAATAACCAGAGTTAATGAATTGAAGATGTCTGTGCTTAAAAAGTATCAGGAAAAAAAAAGCACTAGCTGTTCGTGGTTTATTTAATTATTGTAAGGAAAGGCGGGGAGCTCTTGTTTCTGAGAAATACCTTCGTTTTATTTTTTTGAGTTTTTTTTTTTTGGTTGAGATCAGTCGGGAGAAACGTTAGCTTTCACACTGTATCTACGTTGCCTGGTGGCAGCGCCAGGAGGGCAGTTTGGTGTTTCCTTCTCCTTGCCTTTGAAGCCCTGTTAGACRCATCGAGCCATTGGGATCTCAGTGTGGTGATCCCAAATCCCCACCGAGCCTCAACTGCTTGTCCCAGCTCCTCCATGGTGGCTCCTTTGTCCAGCCTTGAGCCTTTTCTCTCTCCAGCCCAGGCTCTTTTAGCACACGTGGTCAAATAGGTGGTGAGGCAGGAACCCAGCAAAGCCTCCTCCAAAGCGTCCGTGACACACAGATCACTCATCATTGCGAGTCTTCAACCTGGGGAGTTGAAGGATCATGCTGAAGGGCCTGGGGATCCACGGGATCTCCTGAGCTTTTGTGGATGAGTGTGTGGCTGTGATGGAAGCTCACGGAGGTGCCTCCTTCTTGCCTTTGCTTCTCCCTGTCCATGCTGCTCTGGCTCCCTGGTCCCTTCTGTAAGCAGGCAAGCCAAGGGGCCAGGAAGGAGCTGAAGCAGCCTGTGTCTCTCCAGCTTTGGCCATTGCCCTCTGGCATTTAAGCAAAATCTTTTGACTTACAGAGGTGTTCCTGCTACAGCAGGAAGCAGGACCTGAAACCAGCTTGGAAACTCACAGCTCACACTAGTGATTCTCCCTTTTGGTCATTATGGAGAGTTTATCTGCTCCACTGAGAGCTTTTGCCAGCAGCGTCCTAGGGAATCGTGCGGGTCCTGGCCTGTTGTTGTGCCGCTAAACTTGCTTGCTGCTCCTGCACACCCTCCTCTTCAGCATCTGTTGCTTCGCCCAGGTGCTCCTCGAGGAGCCACTTTTCCCCTTTACCTCCGAGTATCACTTTGGCTTTGTGCTGCAGTCCTGACTCCAGCATCCCGGGTGCTCCAGTGACATTAATGCCTTTCCTCTCCCCTTCCTCAGGTCGGAAAGCAGCCTCTCTAAGTTTGCCCACCGCTTGTCGGTTAAGCAGAAGCAGGAGAAGAGAAGGAAAGCTGAGCATGTCTCGGCCGAGCTGTCTGCCTTCCGGCCCAGGTCTCTGAGCATTGAATGGTAAGAGCTGAAGGACAGGGCTGGGGCAAAGGAGCTTCTGACTTTCCAAACCCTTCTTCTGTCCTCTGTCTCCACCACTGTCACTCAGTCCCGTACAATGAATGCCCAGTGGGACAGTGCCTGCTCAACCCGCTCAATCTGCTAAGAAAAAGCCGCGCCATGGAATGAAACCAAAATATTCCCCCTTTTCGTTAGTTCGGGAAGCTCCTAATGGGCTCCTTCCTTGTGAATTTGCCTCCTGACAGCCGTGGCGAGAGGCAGCATGGCCTGATGGGCACGGGATGGCCCTGGAAACCAGACCACCTCTGGCTTGCTCGTGTGGCACGAGGGTGCGATGCCCACCCTGGTGAGTCACCTTCCTCCGCACTGAGGGCAGCCCAAAGCAAGGCACTCTCCCGTTGCCCATTCCTGCTGCTCGTGGTGGGGGTTTGTGGCGTGGGCCGAGCTTTATTCCCAAGCTACAGCTCCCCGCTCATATAGGGAGTAATTTATCCCCGGTTTCTAGGCTCTGATGCAACAGCCTTGGAACCAGATCACAGTCAGTGATCTCAGCATTAGAGGTGACCTGCTAAGGATATTTAAAAGAACTGGAAATTGCATTGCTTTCAACTTCCTTAGATGGATAAAGGAGGGTAAAAATAAAAAAAAAAAAAAAAAAAAAGCTTAGAAATTGCAAGAATGTCGAGTTGGGGTTTTGCTTTCCCTGCTTTTCTTGGAGATCTTTCTGGCATTTATTATAAGTTCTAACACTTCGCTTGAGGATATGGAGCCCTTTGCAAAAGTTTCCTCTATCTGTGAAGTTAGTTAGGAATCAAAGTTACATAGGTATTAATATAGACAGGCTAAGAATTTCAGCTATTTGGTGACAAATTGCTTTCTCCTCCGCTTGCACAATTTCCTTCTCTTTGCTGAAACAATGACATTGGAAAAGCTGGTCTTCAGTTACTATGAGTCTTCTAAGGAGACAAGCATGCGGGTTGATAATATACCAAAGAGGAAAACAAACAAGGAACGCATTCAAAACTAACAGTATTTCTCTCTATTCATCATAAAAAAAAAAGAACAAAACCCCCTTCAAATCTCTTTTCTCGCTTTAAATACCTCTTTGAGCCCCCAGTCTCCATTTAGTCCTGCTACGTCAAGGTAGATTTGTGATATATTTTAGCTTGCTCTGTAACGTTTTCCTCAGGGAAACCATCTGTCTTGTATTAGCTTGCAAAGTACCTTGTCCAGTAATGACACTGTAGCGATAGTAAATGATGCTGTTTTATGGGGTTATTTTTTTGGTAAGCCAGCCCGGAAGATAGTTCTTAGTAAGGACAAATCATCCTTGACTTGGGCTTGCCAAATGCAGTCACTTTGGAGACTTGAGGCTAGAAACAGTGAGGCCCAAAGGAGCAGTATCTCCTGTTGTCAGCCCTGCGAGGAGATAGACACACGTGGCTGGGCCTGGCCTCGCCACGGATGGGACAGTGGCCTTGCAGCCAAGTCGTTTGGCTGTGCTGTGCAGCCCCTTGGCCTCGGGTTGATGACTTGTCCATACACGTATGCGTGAGGAGCCAAAGGGAACATGCTCCCCGGATACCAGGAAGCCCCACGGTTGGTTAGGGAGCCTGCAGGCAGGGTCTCAGCTGGCATGGCTGAGGTGGCCAGACCAACCGGGCCACGGTGACAAGCAGCCGGCTTGGCACAGAGCAGCAATAGGATCTTGTCCCCAGCTTGTTCTCTGACCATCTTAATATGTTTGGATCAGCTGCTAAGCCTTTTCCCTGTTACCGTGGTTAAGGAGAAAACCCAGGAGCTGTAATAACTGTGTTGGTTCAGCACAGGAATTTAATCTGTTTTCAAATGTACGTAGCCAAATTTCCAAAGAGTTCCTTGGAACACACAAACCACAGAGCACTGACACCAACGCAGCCTTCCCCATTGAAACGGGCCCATTGAAGATATGTTTATGCATGCAAAGCTTATAGTCTGAGCACGCCTGCCAGAACTGCGTGTGTCCGTGGTACATCCATGGATGTGCTCAAGGCAAACGGAGCCTCTGGCCCATGCGGAACAAGCATTCTCTGCCTAGTGAACGTTCAGTCTTTTCCCAGGTGTAAAACAGGCATCTCGCAGCATCCCTGTGTGTTTCCAGGGATCTGTGCTCTTCTTCACGGGATGGACCTCCTCGGTTATGGGCTCTGAGCCTGCAGGAACACATGTAAAGGGCCTTTGGGGTAGTGATTCTCTCCATTCTCTGATGGTCCTGGACTGCAACCCGGGCTCCAGGGCAATACAGTCAACAAGAAGCATACAAATGTCTAACGTAGCTTCCAGAGCAAATATCAGAGTGCCTCGAATTTGTATTCACAAGCTTAACCCAAGGTTTGAGGCTGCCTCGTGTTTACCTGCCATTGTACAGAGGGCAAATGTCCACTCTGCGTATGAAGGGGAAGTTTTCATTCACCTCAAGCGTGTAGAAGGAGGATGGAAAACTGATGGATTGTGTTTTCCCCCATGTGCTGTTTTGGAGAATCCTGCTCAGCTAACCCCGAGGCTCCTGAGCCTGCTCTTCCTTGCTGCCACTTGGACTGTGTCACGAGGGGAAGGTAGTGGTTCCAATACCTCCATCATCAACCATCACCAGAGGTTTGAGAGGCTGCGTGGCAGCTCAGCAGGAGAGCAGCTCCTGTCTCACATCCCTACGCACACACGCTCAGTGCAGCCCTGTGATTCTTCCCTCTGATGCCCACAGGGGAAGACTTCCCCGTCCATTCCAGGCACTCAGCATTCAATGGAGTTGTGTTGAAAGAGAAGGAGCTGGGCAGCATCGCAGCATCTGCTTGACGCTGCATCCCCCACATTCCCCTGTGCTAACGCGGTGGGCTCAGTGGGGCTCTTAGCCTCCCTTCTGCCCTTCTGCTTGTCTTTCCCTGCCCCTATGGACACCTTTAAGCCCTGCCTGGCATGCCTGGGTGCTGGCAGCACTCTAGGCTAGGAAATGCAGGTATTTACTCCCACCGTAAATGCGGTCCCGTCTGGCTCAAGCCGCCTACCGAAAACCACATGAATAGAATCATTATGGCTGGAAAAGAGTCTTCCTCAAGATCGAGTCCAGCTGTAAAGCCATCCCCACCGTGCCTGCTGAACCCCGCCGCCGGGTGCCGCGCCGGCACGCTTCTGCTCGTGGTGGCGGTGGCCTTGCTGCCGGCACAAAGCGCGCCTTGTGCGCCCGGCGCGCTCRCCGCGCTCCGCGGGGCAGCAGCCGGGCGCTGCACACCCTGCTGCCTGCCTGGTTCCACTGATTCAAAAGAACTGTTGGGCTGGGGGCAGGGAGGGAAGGCCGGGAAAAAGGCAAATCTTGAGAAAACACTTGTTTCATTCATATGTTGTTTACTGAAATAAATACTTCATTATTAGACATTCTTAGGCTATTTTTTTTAAGATCCAGCACCACAAGGTCCCCACTGTTGGGCCTGTAAGTGTGCCATAGCACCTCAGATAGCTGCTGCACTGAGCTCGAGGCCTCACAGCCCRTGTGGCTCCAGGCCACGTAGCAGCCCCGTGCAGAAGAGTGGGGACAGGAGTAACGCGAGGAGCAGCTTATCTCCAAGCATTTGCAGGTCTAGTGGAGAAGCCTGTGTGTAAACCTGCATGGTTCCTTATTGGGATGGGTTTCTCTGATCCCTTTCTAGCCCTGTTTGCTGGGAGATGTGCTCTGCAGCCAACCGAAGGCCAAGGGGTTGCAAGTTCCAAGTACAGCAAAAATTGGCAGCAGAGGACAGGGAAGTATTTGAGCTCTGATTTGTTAAAGCTCCATTTTCCACAGAGCTGTGATACCAAGCTACCTCCAAAGCAGGACCTGAGTTTTATTTATAGTTTGATGCCAGCTGGTGTTGAGAACTAGAAAACTGACRGCTCCCTTGGAGATGTCCAGTTGTCCCTCCAGCAAACCCGTTGAGAAGCTCTAGCTCCATCCTTTTCCTCTCTCACTCTTTCCAGGTAAAGGCAAGGAGAGAGGGCTTTTCCCCTTCCGTAGGTGTCACCTCAGATCTGATTGTGTACGTATTTTCTCTTAAGTGGCTCTTAATCAAATGCAAAGGCTCTTCTCTGCAGTTTCCATCTTCAAGGTGAGTATGAGGAGCTGGGGAGAGGTTCTGGGTGCCTCTGTGCCACCCTCAGATTTGCTGTGTTCCTCTCTGGATCTGGCACCCAGAGGGAATTTCAGCCCTGTCTCATTTGTCCCTGTGGCCCTGATTTCCTTTCCTTTCCTGCCCCYCATCCCGGTTTTCCTTCTCCCCTTTGTTTCCCTCTGCTTGCCTTCTCCTCTGCCCTCATTTCGACACATGCACCTCTTGCTGCCTTACCTGTTTTTTCCCCCTCTTTTCATCTCGTTTGCTTGTCTCTAGTTGCTCCCCGTTTCGATCTGTTGTTTGCGTTGGAAACCTCCCCATGATCTCTTGTCGGAATAACGTATTCCCCCGACGGTTCCATAAAAATGCAGCAAATTCCTCGCTTCCCTGTTCGTTATCTCAGTTCTGCTCTTTGGCTGCCCACCACAAGCCGTTACAGCAACGCTGGCAGGAGAATGTGCTCTGGTGGTTAGACGCCTGGAGAGAGCAGCCAGCCGGCCTTGGTTCATTCCTGCCTGTGCGTTGTTTTGCTGCTTGACCCCTGGCAAGTTGTTTAATCTCAGCTCTTCCCTTCCCCTGTGCTGAAAAGGAGGATACACAGGGACTTGGGTCCCGAGCAGGCTCGAGGAGAGACCGGGACAACGCGGATGGGAAGGCGCGGGGTGGTTTTCCTGCGATGTCCCAGCATGTGTGGCTGCTACAAGAGCTGGTGGGCATCTGCCTGAGCAGGACCACGGTGTCAGCAAGGCAGCTGTGACAGGGACCCTTCACCTTTTGGCTGGAGGATGTAGCTCTGGTTTCAGACACATCTTGCTGCTCTTTGATGGGATCACTGCATTGCTCCTCCCTGTCCTTTAGGTTATCCAGCCAGTGTCTTCATGAGTTCCTGGTCGTGCTTTATCCATCCTTTGGGCACAGCCAGGTCCCTCATGCATGGAAACCGCTCCAGGATCATCAAGCTGACAGACATGCCGGAGGCAGCACATGTGATGCACTATTATTATCCTGCTGTTATGCTGCCCCGTGTTGCAGGTTTGGGCGTAAAGCAAAAAGTTTTTAGTGGAAGTGTTCCTATGGAAGTTATTTGAAATTTTATAATGTGATAATATTTCTCCTTTGGGTTTAAGCAATCTCCTGCGGAGCCAGAATTGCCCTAAAATTGCCTGCTGATGCTGGGGCATGAAAGGCAGACCACGGAGAAGCCTGGTCTTGCCAGCACATGGCTCAGGCTGCTTCTGCTCTTGCTGTTGCTGGTGTGTGAAGGCCAGGAGGACGCGCTGTCCCCATCAGCAGGCGCCTGACTCTGGCACTCAGCTCCCACCGTCCCAGGTGGCTGCAGAGCCCACAGGACACGTGGAATCGCTACGTGAGCAGTCTGGTTGTGCCCATGCCAGTGAACTTGAGGGGTGCTACTGCATGTGCTCCCTGTTGTTACTCCCAACTTTGTAGTCCACTTGACCAATATGGCTCTTGGCTTGGTGGTTGTCTGTTTACTAGGGAGGGAGACAGAGAGCAACAGYGTAAGGACGGAGGGCTCAGTGCTTCTCCAGGTTGCAGTTATCCTTGTCCCACAACTGACTTAGGCTGCGTATCCGAGAGGAGACTCAGATCCATTCCTCTTGCAAACTGAGGAAATGTTTAGTTTGAGCAAGGGATTACTAGAGGGGGAAAAAGGCCTTGCTCCTTTGCAGTAAAAGAACAGGAGAGATGGTGAGGAGCAGCACGAGTGTGGCCTCCCACGTGCATCTGTGAGTGGGGGCAACGCTCCTGGTGGACACCCCGACTCCGTGGCATTACTGCCGGGAGCGTTTCTGCTCGTCTCAGCCATCCTCTTCCACGAAATGCAGCTCTTTCTGGCTGGGCTGTGCCAAGCGCAGGTTTGGATGGGGCAAGCGAGCGTGGAAGTGAAACCAGAGGCGCTTTGTCTCGATTGGGAGCGCTTTGAGCCATGGCTCAGGAACAATGGCCAAGCCATGGGGTCATTTGTTCTGGTCTTTCAGCAGCTTCTCCTAATTTATGGCATGTTTTGTTCTGCCGCTTGTCTTAGCTTCCCCCTCTCCACCCTGCCTGTCTCCCTCCCTCCTCCSGGCTGCTCCTCCTCCCGTCCTGCTCCCAATTCCCCTAATAAGTGCGGAGCCTCTCTGCCGCATGAAGTCATGGTGTCTGGGACGCGGTGAATTAGCTGTGCGGAGCTGGGCTTTGACACTGCGCTTGCGGTGCTTTGGGCATGCTTGCCTCGATACAGTAGGTCCCTGCCTAAGGGCTCGGGGCAGGCGCTGAGGGACTTGCTGATGCTGACGGCGGGGGAGAAGCAAGCCCTGGAAATATCTCCCTCCAAGCGTGATTTGC
The DNA here is from genome assembly GCA_003342815.1 of Eudromia elegans. Lineage (NCBI taxonomy): Eukaryota > Metazoa > Chordata > Aves > Tinamiformes > Tinamidae > Eudromia > Eudromia elegans. Next base: position 978,660 of record PTEX01000031.1, on the reverse strand, counting down.
CTTTAGGAAAGCTCTGAAAGGCATCATCTATTTGAGGAAAGCCACCTTTGTATCCGTGTGGTGTGAGTCATCTGCAAACAGAGAGACGCGCGAGTGTAATTGCTGTTTGCAGTGACAAAGATGCATTTGTTGCTGCCGATCCTTAGCCCGGAGAGGTCTTCACGCTCGCGGGCAAGTCACCGTCCGTGCAGCTCCACCTCAGCAGTCTTGTGTTTCAGCAAAGAGCTGGGGATGCCCCGGCCCTTGAGCGCTTGTGGGAAGCAGATGCAACATGGGTGTGAGTTCTGGGGTACTCAAACCTGCAAGGTCTGCGTAGGCAGGTGCTCACTTCTGCCATCCCCTCCTGAGCCCGGGAGCCTCCAGAGGCCTGGGTTTTCTTGGCATCTGGAGGAAGTCAGCTCAGCTTGCAGTTAGGATGAGTTTGAAGAGTTATAAATAAGGAGAAGACCAAGAATGCTCTTGGGCGACCTGGGCAGTAGACATTGACTCCAGGCAGATTCAATGGTCCTATGMTGTTGTATCAGCTGAGGATCTCATAGAAGGAGCTGCTGAGAAAACAGCCCTTCAACACCTCTCTGCAAGGAAGGCAAAAGGAAAAAAAAAGACTTTATATTTGTTTCTCATGTCATTTCAACAGGAAAAATTAGTCCCTCTGGGGAAATGACAGAAGAAAACTTTCCAGAGAAGACTGATTTCCAGGCTGTCCCTRCTGGGCCAGAGACCTGTACTGAGAGCACAGGAAAGGAATATCATTCATTTCAGAGACAAGTGGAGAGGAAACGAATTTCGAAGTATTGCATCGGTGCGTTGTTCCGGATGCTTCCCTCTGCCCGGAGCTGACRTCACCAGGCCCCGAGAGGAGTATTTCTCACCGCAGTATATCCGTTATCCTCAGAACACTTTGATTCAAATCACCCATTCCTCTGATTGCTTTTGTTTTATTCTCATCATCTCTCTGACACTTCCCATGGTCTAGAAATGGCAGACAAATATTTTGGTCTGTGCCTAGGAGTGTAGGAGATGTTCTTGGTCCTGCAGGAGCTCCATTGGTTCTTGTCCAAGGATGTGTCCATGCCCAGAAGGGGCCAGTTGCCTGGATGCATCTAGCAGTGTTCAGGGGGCATCCCAAATTCTCTGGTTGTTCTGGAGGCAAAGTATAGGAAAGCTGTAATCCTTGGCGTGAAGGGGAGGTCTCGTGAGTGTTTGAATCTTAGCACCTTGTGAGTCGAGCCTTCCTTGGCAGCTCACATTTTGCTCAGTTGCCATGGTCTCAGTATGTTGGATTTGGTGGAGAGGTTTTAGTTCTCCCAGACCTAGACCTGCAGGCGCTGAACGTGGCTTATCCGTGACCAGTTTTGACYCAGGGAAGGATGATGCAGATAACTAGTGTTCCTGGAGCAATCCCAGCAAAACAGCCCGTTGGACTCAGGCTTTGACCTGGCGGGTTGGACCACAAGCTTTACCCTTTCCAGACAGGCTGTTAAGCTCAGTCCTGACAGCCAGCAGMGTGAAGGTATTTAGCTATTTGGGTATTTTTATCCCTCTCTTTTCCCTTGAGTGGGGGTAGTCCCTGCTGAACAGCTTTTCCGTGCTATGCTGTCCCATGGACTGAGACAGTTCTGCCTGCTAGAGCTTTAGGATCCTGCTGTTCATCTTCCTGGAGAACGCATCTCAGTGACCAGTCGGCACTGGTCCTACTGGCTTGGATGCTGTYAGGATGGGCAGCACGCAGTGGGATGTGATGTTAGAGATGAGTCGGCCCAGGGGCACACACTGAGACACCAAGGACCAGGTCGTCTGGTGCATTGCAATCTCTGCCCACCTTTTCTTGAATCATTCCTGCCCTCTGCAAGCCCAGTCTTCTCCATTACTCTGCTTAGCACCCATCCCTCCTATACACTTTTTTTTCTGCTCACTCTCGTGCTTTCCAGAGGAGATTTGTAAGACTAAATGAAGTCAAAGTCTGATGAACCTCATTCACATGGCTGGTCAGGGAGGAGCAGGGATGTGTCCCTCTCCTCCTCTACTTCCAAATTTCCTTTCTTCCTAATCAGATACTTAGAGGTTTACTCATTTACTCCCCAACATGCTGTTGTATTAGGAAGCGAGAAACCAGGGTCTTCTGCTGGCACCCGCAGCCAAAGGCACAAGATGCAGGCAGGCTCCCCACTCTCAGTTATCAGCTCAGACTAATGCGGCCTTCCAGAGCTGACTCTTAGGAGTCATAAATTTGGGATCACAACCTGAGCTACACTTTCAGCAAAGTGCTCAATTTTAAGGTTGCTGCACTCTGTTCATGCACTGTGTCCTGAGCTGCTGAAACCTGCTCAGTCCAGGCAGCAGCTGCCAAAATTAGAAAGCCTTTTTTGTTTAATCCAAATGCTGTACCCATTCACCAGCATCTTCACAGGGGCAGAGGAGGCAGTTATTCTGGTCCGAGGCAGTGGCAGGAGAGGAGGTGGGTGGACAGCTCGCTCTGAGTCCGGGGAGATCTGGTCATTCTTTCAGGTTTTTTGGTATTAAATGTCACCGTGCATTAGGCACAGGAAGGAGAGGATGCTTATTCCTGCTATGTGATGGAAGATTTAACCTTTCTTAAAAGCCTGSCTTCCGCAGAAGACTCATGCCCTGAAAGAGAGATCCGTTTTTGTGCATGTCAGTATTTGTTACGTTGCACTGGGGAAGAGCTTCTAGGGCAGAGACTGCCCAGAAGAGGCTCAGCTGGATTTCTCATGCTGGAAGGGACCCTTGATCAACTGGATGCAGGTTCTTGGGTTTCCTGGAGCGAGGAGGTCGATATCCCTGTGGAATGCCTGCCTGCTTTCTGTGCTAGCAAAAGCTTCRTGGTGTGGAGCCGTCTCATCCTCCCTGTGCTTTGCTGGCCCTGCTCTGTCACACGTACAAGCTCAGGAAGGCTTTTTGAAAGCAGCAAAACATTTCTTTTCCTGGCATGGGYCCCTTTTCTCAGGCCTTATTTTGTTTGCAGGGAGTCGTGGTCAGCCTCATGCAGGATGCTAGGTACCCTGTGGCAACCGCACAAGTTGGGTGACTTGCTTGGGGTTGCTGAGGTGTTCCTCAGGTGACAGGAGTGCTGCGTGCTTTTGCCTGCGATACCATACCTTCTGGTGCCCACATCTACGCGCGTGCTGCATCGTTACCTCCTTCAGGAGATAAATTGGGGGGAAAATAAGGTGAGAAATTCTTGGGAGCGGGTGATCTGAGGCCTTGTTTGCACCGTAAATCCAAAGTGGTGACTGCAGCCTGTCCCAGCTTGGGCTGGCCTGTGTGGACCTGGGGACAAGACGTGGCCCGCACCTGAGGGCACTCAGGAGTGACTCCAGAGAGGCTGTCCAGGTTCATGGAGGTGCCCAGCCTCTTCCCCTTGGGTTAACTGTTGTGTGTAGATATCGTTCAGCATGAAGTCAGAAGGAACAGSATYGSGAGCAGGGTGAGATGGGCCCTGGCTCTGTTCTCTGCTCCACTTTCTGTTCAAAGGATAGCGAGGGGGAGACAGGCAGAGCGCAGCAYGTGSCGGGTGTTGGAGCAGCACGCCCAGYGGTGGTGAGAGGTTTCCTGGCATCTCAGTGATTGAGAAGCCCAAACTGCTTAGGTYTGTCTCAAAACTCCCACACAGTGCCGCTATGGAAATGGGTCTGATCAGGAGGTCTGAGGTCAGCTCTGAATCTGCAAGGGCTGAGAGGCACCTCTGGGCAGAGGAGAGGAGGACAGACCTTTCCTTTCTCTGGCCAGTGACTCKTCTCCATTGCAGCGAAGCGTGCGGGTCATGCCGGGCGAGCTCAGCTRGAAATGCTCTGCAATTGCTCACGTGAGCCCGTGGCCCGTGCGCGTCACAACCCGCTTCCCTGCTCCCTGCTCACAACATCTCATAGCCTGCGCTGAAGCCCGGGGCGCCAGGGCCGCAGCGGGCGATGACGGCGACGTCCAAGCCCGGGGCGCCGGGGCTGAGGGTGCTGATGGAGCGGCCGCCTCGGGAGCCGCTTCGTCTCTCGCCGTGTGACAGCCTTCCGTCTCCGAGGCCACCTGCAGCTCTTGGCTCTCACCCACCGCGGCGAAGCCATCCTGTGTGCTGAGCGCTGCTGTGGAGGGGAGGAGGGCAGGGAAGGTACCTCCCGCTCGGCACGTTTATTGTAGATGGAGCCAGTAGATTGCTTTTGTTAAGGCCATATAACACTTTCCAGCCTAAGTTTGTTTGCTTATACCTTTGCCAGACTTTTAACTGTTTGGTCTGATTTTTTCCATGCTCGCTTACTGCCTCAGGCTGAATTTTCTCCTCCTTCTTCAAGTTTCAGCCGAAAGCTGTGGAAAAAAAATAAAGGGTAGCTTTGACGTGGGAATGAAGCCCTCCCCAGCTTTTTCTGAGAACTTGTGGTGCCTCCACGCTTTGGGAAAGAGACTTCGGCTTTGGCAGAGTTGGTTGGAAGCCGRCTTGTGTTTGGTGAAGGTGTGAGCTCCTCAGAGCTCCTCGGTGGGCAGCAGCTCCAGCCCCAGCTCGGCTGGCCGGCCAGGGACGGCAGCATGTGCCGCACGCCGGCTGCATCACGCTCTTGGCACCGTGCAGAGCGTTCCCAGCACCGGAGGCGGCACCGGAGGCACCCCCGTGCCCACGTGAGCCCTGCTCCCCAGTGAGGACTCACATCAACCCTGGCAGTTATTTGCTGCTCTTTAACCTCAGTTCTCACGATGGGGGAGGCAGTGGCTGTTGATGTGACCCACGTGTCACCCTCAGTGGTGGAGCTGGAAGCAGAGCTCAGATCACCTTGTGCAGAGCTCCTGGCCACAGGGTGGTGGTGCGGGTGCTGCAGTGGCGTTTCCAGGTGTCAGGCGTTGTCCRTGACTCCCGTGGCCTGTGCGGTTGCACGTTGGAGGTGGTGGGCAGGAGGTTCCGCCAGGTCTCCTGGGGAAAGCAAGGAGGCAAAAGGCAAMGGACTTATTGTAGAGCACAGGCCTTGCAAGAGCAAGTGCTTGCAGGAGACGAATTGTGCAGCGAAGGCCGCCCGCAAGCTCCGGGTRCGTGAGAGCCACTGCTTGCTGAGAGACTTCTTCTACCCAAGTCCAGCAGGGCAGAAAAGCTGAGGAAGAGCTTTGTGTTCCCCTGTAAGACCCCGAGGAAGGGCATTTGAGGCCTTTCCTCTGCCAGGGGTGTGTGYTGTGGTCGTGGTCCCATCCCTTGAGATGCCTGGACACATCAGCATGTCCCAGTGAGACCTGGCAAGTGCTATGGTTTTGAACATTAGGAAAGTTGAAAAAAATACGTGTTGACTTTTCCTCTAGGATCGCTGCACTTGGGCCCTGACTCCACTGGAGATGCCCCTGACAAGATGAGTGGGAGGAAGGTTGGGGTACCTCAAGGGTGGCAGCCATGGAGCTGGAGGTGGAGCCAGGCCGGAGCAGGACACAGTGCCGAAGCGGGAGCTGGGCTGGGAAGCACTGCCAGCAGCGTTTGTTGCGGAGGCCGAGGATGCCCTGCCGGCATCGGGATGTCTTGGGCAGTGATGTCAGGGACAGTGTGGGTAACGGTCGGCGTGCCCAGCGCTGCCACTGGGCCCTCTCGGTCACCCTCCGAGGGGAAAGGGCTGTTCTGCCTCGGGAACGCCAGGCAGCAGCTCTGGAGCCAGGGCTGTGCCGCCCGCCTGCGCTGCCCTTGTGCCGTGGCCGTGGCCTCCTCTGCGCAGGCTCGCGGTGCCTCCTGTGCCCACCCGGGCGCCCAACACAGGTCCCTGCGTGCCGCTGCTCGCCCTCCCGTGCCCCGCGGCACCGTGGAGTGCGGCCGGGCTGGCGGTGCCGCCAGCAGGGACGTCCCTTGGGCACTGCAGAGCTGGACGCAGGTCCGGCGGCCTGAGCTCCTGCGGCCTCCGCAGGGCCTTCCTGGGCCCGCGTTGCCCCATCTGGGGCTCTCGGAGGAGAGGGGCTGCGCAGTCAGAGCCGATTTCACCGTGAATTCGTCCTCGTGGCACAAGGTGGCGCAGGCGGTAAAGGATTTCCTCGCGTGCCCTCGGCCTCAGCCCCGTGGCCTCTCACGGGTGTCGCGAGTTTGGAGGCCTCAGCTGCCGCGCTCGGGGCCCAGGCGCCAGGCGGCCTCGACAGCCGCAAGGGCCCCTTCCCTGCGGCGAGGGCACCCCCAGCGCTGTCCCCGGCRGCCCCTCTCCGTGGCCGTGGCGGCTCCCGGGTTAAGCCGCCGGCTCCAAACAGCCTGGCGTCACCACAGCAACTCCTACAACAAGCTGCCCCGCGGCCTCCGCCGCCTCCTCGGGTGTCGGAGCGGGGCGCTGGGAACCCCGGTCGGACCAACGTGGCCTCGCAGGCGCCACGCTCCTCCCCGYGTCCCGAGCACATAGCGAGAGCCCCGCGCGCCCCGGCGCAGCCATTACCCCGCGCTGCTGCTGCTGCTGCTGGGGCTGGCAGGGCTGGTGCCTCCTCCGGGCAGGGTTATCCACGCGCTCCCTCTTGGGTGAGAGCAGGCGTCGTATGACTCAGCTCTTCATTTGATCGCCGCCAGGAGCAGCGCGCGCRCTTGCGTGTGTGGCCCAGCCCGACGCCGGTCCCTGGCAGGCAGAGCCGGGATAGGGTTTCTTCCTGCAACGGGGGCACTSAGTCCCCGCTCCTCATCTGCTTTTAATATGTGGGAGTCTGATTTAGCCCGGACGGTGCCAGTGGGTCGGGTCCGACTTGCGCCGCGCCGCCGGCCTCGCTCGCGTCCGCAGCCCGCGGTGCCCGGCGGGCGAGCAGCAGCGCTCGGTCTCCGGCGCTGCCAGGGCTGCCGCCATGCCTGGCGCTGCCCGCTGTCGCCATTGATCCCTACTGCGCACCGTGCTCGCTCGTACGATGCCTCCGAGCCTTCCTCCCGGCCYGCGGTGCCGTGGCGCCCGCGCCCTTCCCCGAAACCCTGGTCCTGTTCCCGCGCGTTGCGATTCCGACTGCGGCTCAATTAGGGCTCATTCCCAGCGCGCTCATAAACCCTCCAGTAGGAAAACAAACCACCCCGGCAAACCACATCCAAGCCTGGCAGCATCCCCTGGAATGCCTTTAACGTAACGGGGGGGCACAGAGGGATGAGAAGCCGCGCGGCCGTGGCCGGGAAAGGGTCCTGCATCCCTGCCGCGTTGCACGGAGGAGGGATGCGCTCCCATCAGACACCATCCTGAGGGACCAGGGATGGAAGCAAGGGCAGCCGTGACGAAGAGGAGGCTTCGCAGCATGGAGGAAGGGGCAGCAGGGACTCCCCGCGGGATGGGGGCAGTGCGGGAGGGCCGGCGAGCTCCCCGCGGCGCCGGGGGCTGCGGCGCGCGGCCGCGGCGCGGGGCCGGCGCCTGGAATGCGTGTCCCTCGTAACCCCGGCTTGCTCCGCTTCCAGTCAGTCTGGTGCCGCGCTTCGGGTTTCAGCGCGGGCTTTCAAGCCAGCCATATTTAGCGTGCGCCCGGGCTGGCCCGGCGGGGAGGGGAAGCCGCAGCACGGCTAATAAAACAAGCCAAACAAAAACAATGTAATTAAAGAGACTCAGCACTGCGTGTTCCCGGCRCAAGAACATTCGCCCAAGACTTCCTCGCACCGATCCTCAACGTCAAGCGGCAATTAAAGGCTGGCGGCGCGTGGAGGCTCTGGGCAGCCGGGGGCTGCGGGCGGCTCCGGCCGCGGCGCCGCGGCACTGGGAATGTGTCGGAGAGCTTGGGGTGCCGGCAGGTACCGTGGGGACGTGCAAGGAGCTCTCCTTCCCCGGCGCGGGCAGCGGGCGCTGGGCTGCGCTCCACCGCACGGGGACATCCCCAGTCTGCAGCCCAGCGGGCTTAATCCCGCAGGAACTGGGTTGTGCTCCGGCAGAAACACACGCTTTTTCAGTCTGGAGCCRCCAAGTCCGGCCGAGTGCAAATTTGCTGGGGCAAATAATCAAAATAACCCTGAAGACTGACRGGTTCTGCATGTTGACTTTAACTCTCACCATACGGCATCTCCTTTTTGTCCTCGATCTGGGGACGGAGCCGGTGAAAGSCTCCAGGATTTCAAATTCCCTCATTCCCCGGGACTGATTTATGGTGCCCGGAGTCAGACTGCTCTGCAGGGAGAGAGGTGTCGAGGGGAGGCTTTGCCAGCCACTACGTCCTCCCAAAGAGCTCCCCGATGGACGGTCTCCTGGCAGCTGCTTTTAGCAATTCTGCCTGGTTTGAGGAAAAAAAACTTAAAGAAAAGCCCCCGACCCCGATCACTGGGGAGAAATGCCTGCAGCGTGGTGGGAACCTTGCCCAGTGTGTGCATGTAGGGACAGAGACGCAGAGGAGGGGACAAGCCGGAGAGGTGTCACTGCAGAGCRCACAGTAGCGGGGCCGGCTCTGCTGGAAGTCGGGATATCGTGGGCGCCCAAGGAATCTAGAGCCTGAATTTGGTCATGTCGTAACGGGACTTGAGCCACGGGCTCCTTCTGGGCTTGTTTAAAAAAACCCAATCAGAATGCTTAATTAGGGGAAAAGAAAAAAAGAAAAAAAAAAGGAAAAAAAGGAAAAGCGTTATTGTATTGCAACGGGATTTGTTTGAGCTCCTCTGCTCCCATCCTCCCCCAAATTTACTGCTTGGCCTGCAAAAATGGTGTGTTTTATGGGAGTCCAGGCCTCCGCAGACTGTCAGCAAGTGATCTACTTGGTTGGCTCRGAACCTTTCTTAGAGTCCCGAAGTTTTCCCTAACCTAAAGGCTCTGTCTTGCTCAAATTTAGAGCGTGTGAGTTACGCGGTCTCGGCTCCCGGGGGTTGTGGCGCGGGGCTGGAAGGCCACGCGGGGAGGCTAATCCCGGCTGCGCTGCCCACGGGCGCCGCGGGGCCGGGGACAGACGCCCGGACGGTGCCCGGGCCGGCACGGGGCTCCGGAGCGCTGCGTGTTCCCGCGCTGCTCCGCCAAGGAGCAGCTCCCTACTCCCAGGAGGCCCAGCGAGGGAGGTCTGCAGCCTCCTGCAGCCTCCTGCTTGGGAGAATGGGCTCTCCAGGGCGCTTGAGACCCAAGGGCATTTGCTGTGGTACAGGGAGCTAAATGCAGCCGTGATGTTGAAGGTCGTCTCCAAACTGCAGCCTTCTCCTCCGTGTCCATCMAAGCATCCAGCTTCTAAAGGGCTTGTTCTCTCTCATGGCCTGGAGAGAGTTGGGCTGCTGGAGCCCAAACAAAAATGTCCTGGCAGGAGCAGCTTCTCCATAAGTTAGAGTTGGTTTTGCTAAACAAGAGAGGCATACTCRTTTTCAGCGCCATTCAAAACAAAAACCAGGGGCTTTGCCAAGCGGGAATAAAGGAGAAAAGCCATAGGAAGGAAGCGCACCAAGCCCCAAGTCTGGCGTGCTGCCTTTCCTCAGCCCAGGATGGGTTAAACAGGCGTATTTTCGAGGTGGGCAGATAGTTCTGGTGCAGAGGCAGGGCAGTGCAGCCCAGCTCCGGGCACCGTCCCTGGGACCTCTGTGCAGGGCAGGTCTCCTCTGCATGTCTTGGTCTGGGTGAACGAGAGGAGAAATCTGCTGTCATTCAGGCGAGGCAGCGCTCCGTGGCCCTGGCTGTATCCTGCATCCCTCCATTCTCGCATCTCGTGTTCACCGTCCTGATACCCACACCACAGGGCTGGGTTGTGAGTAGCATCTGGCAGATATTGGTGGCTCATTCACTACTACTTTTCTTTTGGTCCGGCAGTGCCTGGTCATGCCCCCTCCGGCATCTCCACCTTAGGGTTGCGCCTAGTGGAAGGAGATCCCTCAAACGAGGGCAGAGCCTTTGTGCRCTCACCAAAGCAGCATGCATGGCTGAGGGGCATGGCTCATGCTCCGTGCTGGACCTAGGGCACCCTCAAGGAGCAAAATCAGGTAGTCCATAGGGGCTTCCCGGAGGACTTCCCATAGTGCCCATCCTGCTGGGGAGGGACCTGGAGCTGCAGCACAAAAGCTCATCTAGTCAAGATATTTTGCAAAACCACCACAGGTCTTTAAGAGGACTCACAACATGGGGACACGGGTGTCAGCGGGATGTTAGTGCAGACTKTGGTGTCCCACTGTTTGGGGAAGAACTTTGCCACTCCTGTGCAGCTTCAGAGCCATACTTATACACAGGCATCAAATATAAGCACACCAGCAGGCCCTCTTTGTGCTGAAAGCTGCATTTCTGGGTCACAAGAGCCAAAAAGGGCTTGTTTGTGCGCTAGGTCAACACCTTTCATCATCTGCCTTTGGGATCCGTTTTTCTTGTGCACAAAGCCTCATGGCTTGCTTTTTTTTTTCTTTTTTTCCTCTACTGCGTAAGGCTGCAGAGAGCCAGAAACAGTTTCTCTCAGTGACAAGCCACCCACATTGCTCCTGGGGACACTGCTGAGCTCATGTCTGCCACTGCAGGCTGGAAGCTGCCCTCTTGCTGCCAACATGAGTAGGCACCATGATGAGCTTGTTCTTTCCAAGGCCARCACTGGGTGTAGGGAGCTAGGAGAGTATGGGGAGAGACTTTGGTGAGGTCTTAGCAGCCTCAGGCTTGGCTTTTGCCTTGAAGACCACTGCCAGCACTTGCAGTGGGTCGTGTTACCAGCCGTGCCRCTGCCCAGGCTCCTGCTGGTGGTAAACGGCTTGGGTTGTTGTGTGTGTGTGTGTCCCAGGCAGCTCCAGCTGCTGACCTGCGGGCAGGACACGCAGTGCCAGCCCAGTCAGGTGCCTCCTGCTCCTCTGCCCGAGAGGGCCCTGCTTGGCAGCAAGGAAAACCTGGGGGGCAGCAGACCCGTAGGTRTCCCAGGCTTGGCTTGGGGCGCATGGGGGTAGTTGCAGGGAGCTCCATCCAGGGGCTGCTCTTTGCTTCTCGGCTAACAGGACAGAGCAGCCCTGTCTGACATGGACTGCTTCTCTGCTGGAGTCTCAGAGAGGCTACGCCCTTAAACAAAATGCACTTAAAATCATATAATTACAACAATTATTAACACGGCTTGCTAGGCCAAGATCTGCAGCGCTGGAAACATTAAAACCCAGGATATGCTGAAACCACAACATTATAAACTACCCAGTGGATTTGCTTGTGTTCATTACAGGAAAAGAGAAGGATAAAATGAAGTTGTCTTATGCACATCCATCCTCATGTGTTTTTTTTTTGTATAACAAACAAATAAACAGAAAAGCATTGCTTTAATGAAGTGGGTCTGGCCAACCCTRCTGCATCCTTTGGAGGTACCTCAGCCTTTTCTGTGGGTTGGGCAGAGTAACAAACTCCACTGAGTTTGTTAGTAACTGCTTGCACGCGGCTTTATGGCAGTGTGGTCTTGTTGTCCTTGCCATCTTCCTCACGGTCACCAATGTGTCCTGCAGCCAGAAAGACGCATGGCAGTGGCACAGGAAGATGCCCTTCCCCATGCACTAGTGCTTGCAATAGTCTGTAAGGCAAATCATGAGCTGCAAGAASTAATGGTGGTGGAAATAAATTTAGTTCAACTTCCCTGAAACCACASGGGCGGATGAGCTAATTGTAGAGCCCCTGCTTCCTCTGACCTTCTCCCACCACCTCCCTGGCAGGATGAGCCTTTGCCACCGGGATGAGCTCGTGTTGGCTGGTCAGAGCTTAAGCACACGGCATCCGCGGGTGTTGTTTGCAGCTATCAGTTGCTCCACCGCACGGTTTAGCGCTAGATAAATCAGGACCACTTCACTGAGGCCAGATGAGTCATAACCACAGGGCAGGAAACTCTTTTATCTTTGGGGCACTGGTTTAATATAGATTGATGCTCACTCCTGAGCTCTGAATAATTTCCGTCTCTTTACTTCTCATTACAGGCAAATCAGATGAGGGAAAATGGAGACAAATTTCTCTTTTGTTTCTACTACCTCTGAATAACTTCCTCCACACTCTGGAGTCTGTCTGTACTGGATCATTTGCCATCTATATTATGTGGTGGAAAAAACCTACCCTGCTTCGGCTCCAAAGCACAATCTTCTTTTGAACGCKGCTTTTGCAGGCTTGCAGGCAGCAGTGTCCCGTTACACCAGGACCTCCAAAGTCTAACTAAGGGTCCAGAGATGAAGGATTATGTGGCTTTTAAAGAGCTTTTAAGTATGAGAGAAAGGGCAAGATTTTGCATCAGAATCTTTTGAGTCTTTGGTTATTCCTTTTACCGAAGTATATCAGTTAACACTTTGCCTCCATGGGCTTTTTGGGCCAGGACCTCTCTTCCTTGTTCACTTTTCCTGTGAGAGTGCCATTCCTGGAAGGGCATCACTGGGTTTTCTCTTTGAGTTCCTGTCTGCCAGTGACAACAGAGATATATGAAGCTTCTTAAGTCGCTTGATTTGTAGGTCTTGTATTTGCCAGGTGTCAAGTCCCAGCATCTTAGTACTAGAGGTATTCAGCTAATCTGCCATGCCAGTGTTGGCCATGCCAGGAGCTTCTTTTTGTCCATGATGAAATAAGAGGAGGCATGGCTATAAGGTGAGGATTCTGCATTCAGAACCATATGAACTCCAGCTGGCCCACAACTGCTTCTGCATCTGACCATTCCTGTGTTACACAAGGTCTCTGCCCATGTGGTCATTCCACTCCTGMCAGCCTCTTCCATGTGCAGAGCTGCTGCCCTTGGTCATCTGTTAGAAACATTAGGATGCTGCATGAATTTCACTAACATTTGTGCTGAGGCACGTTTGGTCAGGTGGTTGAGGGATCATGGAGATCTGACTTGTGCTTGGTGTTCTCAGTATATGTGTTGGGTCCGTTTCCATAAACTGGACTACACAAAGCCCTACTTTTGGAGAACATTTCATCACCCCCCAAAAAATCCAGAGCAGCAACTCAGCACTGCAGCTCAGGCCTAACTTACMTCCAACTCTGTAGGCTGAACCCAGTGAGATGAGGTGACCAGCAGGAGCCAACCTCCCCACCATTTGCTGCATCTACTTATCTCAGTAATAAAAGCTAAAATTGTTAAAGCACTTCTGCAGCCCACTGCGCCTAATCCGAAATCAGGATGATGAGGAGCACGTAGTGAGGCTGTTATAAATGTCCTGCTCTCTCATGATTGCTTTATGAACATCATCATCGCAGTTGCAGCTTTGCAGTAGCATTCTGACATGACCTTCTAGACAACAGTCCTGCTTTCCATCATGCTCAGCCCTTACTTGATATTTAACCAATGAAGTGGCCCAGGGATGACCTTCCCTCCAAAATCTGACCTTACACACAAAGGTATGGGGCCAAAAATGAGAAAAACTGTGTTAAACTTAGTTAGACTAAGTGCTTGTAAGACCTGTTGCTCCTTTCCTGGGAATTGTGCCACTGGCTACAACAATAAGGGGATCAGATGTTTGACGCCAGTAAAAATACTTGATTCTGTAGCAGATGGCTCGTGAGCAAAAGCCTCATGTAGCAGTGAGACAAGAGAGCTCGGGGTGGTGATAAACAGCAGTAGGCAGGTTCCCRTTAGAAAGACGAGGCGCTCAGATAATGCCACCGTGAGCTGACGGCAGTGGGCAGTGCTCTGCTGGAGTGTGTCCAGGAGCCACACGGGCATCCTGTGACACTGGCRCGTGCMGACCCTGGATCACAGAATCACAGRCTGGTTGAGGTTGGAAGGAACCTCTGGAGATCATCTGGTCCAACCCCCTGCTCCATAGGGACACCCAGAGCACRGGGCACAGGGTGGCATCCAGGTGGGTTTGGAAGATCTCCAGAGAAGGAGACTCCACAWCCTCTCTGGGCAGCCTGTTCCAGGGCTCTGTCACCCTCACAGGAAAGAAGTTCTTCCTCACATTGACATGGAACCTCCTGTGTTTCAGCTTGTACGCATTACCCCTTGTCCTGTCACTGGCCACCACCGAGAAGAGTTTGGCCCCCTCCTCCCTACATCCTCCCCTCAAGTATTTGTACATATTGATCAGATCCCCTCTCAGTCTTCTCTCTTCCAGGCTAAACAGACCCTGCTCCCTCAATCCTTCCTCACATGGTAGATGCACCAGTCCCTTCATCGTCTTCGTTGCTGTGTGCTGGATCCTCTCTAGAAGCTCCATGTCSCTCTTGTCCTGGGGAGCYCAGAGCTGYCCCCARTACTCCAGGTTTGGCCTCCCCAGAGCTGAGCAGAGGGGCAGGATCCCCTCCSTCGYCCTGCTGGCAAYRCTCCTCCTGATGCAGCCAGGAGCCCATGGGCYKYCTTGGCCACGAGGGCCCATTGCTGCCTCATGGTCAACCTGGTGTCAATCAGGACTCCCAGATCCCTCTCCACGGAGCTGCTTTCCAGYAGGKCAGCCCYTRATCTGTSCTGRKGCCTGGGGTTATTCCTGCCCAGGATACCGAGTGGGCCTGCATAGCCTCAGCTGGCAAGATGCAGCTTCTCTCTGCATGACCTGGACATGAATAGACTGGGAGTAAAGAAGCTTCTTGCTGGTTTGGTGATGGGGGCCAGTTGCACAGATGAGCTCCCTGAGGTGGCTGCAYAAGTGGCTGCACATGCCTGCCTGGGCTCCAAAAGCAGGGCAGGAACAGGCAAGCCCTTAGTCYTGGCCTGGAAGGAAATCTCTCACTTGCAGGGCTTGTGCAGATTCAGATCCCTATGGGACCAAGAGACAGTGAGGATGAGGAGGGAAGAAGCAGCTTTTTGTGATATGACACATGCATGAGGACATTACGGGTGTCACTTGCCACCTTGCACCTTCCTTGTGTTTGGTGGCACCCTGAAGCAGARGTGGTCATGTCTGGCTTGTGTGGGGTTCTTCTCTGGTGTCTTAAAGCAGCCTTCCTGCCAGATTGCTTGCCCTTGGCTTTCTGGTGCGCTCTTGCAGCTGAGCTAGGCTGGATGTTCACTTGCCTTCTTTACCACTCATTTCTTCTCCATTTCCTAGGTCATCCTCCCCGAAAATGACACAGCAGATGCGGGACCTCCAGCTGGCGCAGGCCAGGAAGCCACCGGGCCCTTCTTCGCCAAACGCTGCCAAAAGGCTCTACCGAAACCTGTCGGGGAAGTTCCGTGTCAACTACACGTCCTTCGACGAGGGCAGCCTGGTGGGCAGGAGCGAGAAGGAGAAGCTCCGCAAATCCTTCCTGGTTAGTGTCCCAGGAGCGATGGCACCAGCCCTCGTAGTGGTCACTCCATGACCCTGCCCAGTGTCCCACTGATGGGAAGAGGCATGTGGGTGTGGGTGGTAGCTGCTCTCTGTGGTGGCCTTGGGATGGAAGTCCAAGGTTACATGAAATGAAGCCCCACTTCAACAAGCTTATCAGGAGCTGGCCCAGTGAGTTCYTCAGCTCGCTGTGTCTATGAGGAACTCATGTCTTGATGCAGGGACAACGACCCTATTTGGTGCCTCTGTGGTGCTGGTGATACTGAGGTGTTGGGTGGGATGAAGGAGTGTCCCCTCRTGCTCAGCCACCCATGCTCAGAGTTTCTTGCTCTGTCCAGATCCAGAGCAATGCTGCTCTCTTCGAGGCYGTGGAGCTGCAGGATCTGGACAGGGTCCAGGAGCTGCTGAAGCAATATAGCCCTGAGGAGCTGGATCTCAACACCCCGAATAGCGAGGGGCTGCTTCCTCTGGACATTGCTATCATGACCAACAACGCTCCCATAGCCAAGGCACTGCTACAAGCAGGAGCAAAGGAGAGCCCACACTGTAAGTTGGTATCGGGTGAGCTTCTGTGGCTGCATTTCTGGGGTGTCTAGCTCAGCACAACAGGGGACGTTGTGTAACGGAGCCTGGGTGAGGCAACTGCGCCCGGGGAGGGAGAAGCTTCAGCGCTTTGAGCAGCCAAGAGGACATTCTCGGAGCTACCTGGAGCGTGGCTGGCGTCTCTGCCCTGCGTGCCAGGGGAGTTGCCAGCCACAGCTCCCAGGCAGCACGGGCCACGTCCATGCTGCGTGAGCCAAACACTGGCCAGCCAGCAGGAAAGGGGAGCTGACAGGGACTTGGGACCTACATATTATGGAAGTTCCCCTGGAGCCTAAGCTTGTGTTGTGGTCCGGTTCTCCCAGGACCAGAGCAGGGCTGGGTCTCCCTTGTGCTGTCCCCAGGTGCTTGCAGCTTGTGCAGGTTGTCACTGGGTGTGAGCCCCAGTCTCCTCCTGGGAGAGCAGTACACTGTGGGGAAGAAAGGGCACTCCAGTGCCAGCAGGGCTGGGGCACGGCCTAACCCTTCTCTCCCTGTTGTCATCGCCTGGGACACGCCATCCTTGCCTGCATGCTGCCCCAGTCGTGAGCTTGGAGAGCCGCTCCCTGCACCTCTCCACGCTGGTGCGGGAAGCGGAGCAGCGTGTCAACGAGCTGACAGCACAAGTGGTGAACGAGGCTCCCAACGCTGACTGCTCTGAGAAGGAGAAGCAGCTCAAGGCCTGGGAGTGGCGGTACCGGCTGTACAAGCGGATGAAGGCTGGGTTTGAGCATGCCCGTGAGTGCTGGCTACAGGGCTGGGGGGCAGATGTGTGGAAGGGGGCGATATGTGGGTCTAGAGATGGGGCGAGGGTGCTGCAGCATCCAGCACCCTGCAGTCTGGGGGCTCGCATGGCAGTCCCTGACTCTGGGAATGAGACTCTGGTCTGGGRAGGGAAGGCCCAAGAGGAACACGAGGCAATGAAGGGCCTGGAGTGACGGTCATCGTGTAACCGTCCTCGCGTTCTCCATCCCCAGGAGTGCCAGATCCCCCCACCAACGTCCACCTCTCGGTGGCTAGCAGCTCCTCCGTGCACGTGACCTTCTGGGAGCCCCTGAGTGTCAACTCTGCCGTCGTCACCAAGTACAAAGGTCAGYATCTTGAGGGCCCCAGGTCGCTGCGGCGCGTGCAGATGAGGGCAGCACCCCAAGTGTACGAGCAGGTTGTGGATGGGGCACGCTCCCTGTGATTGTGGCTTGCCTGGAGGATGTGCCACAGTGCTGCCAGGTCCTCAGGGAGCTGCGTTTGTACCCAAGCATGGGAGGGACCAGGGCTGCACACCCCGGAGATGGTCTGGCTGCCATCCAAACTGTTGCATTTGGCCTGAACCAACATCTGGACCAAGCCAAAGTTCAGGATGCCCCTTGTTTGCCACTCTCTTCTGCACACTGCAGAGCTTTGCAGTCCTGCCACTTCCCATGCTGGTCTAAGGATCCTGCCGGAACAAGGCCTAGTTGGTGTTAACAACTGTTGCTGCTCTCCCCAACCATTTAAACCTAGATATGTTTGGCTTCTGGGAAAACTCCCTTCTATCAAGTAGCACTAAGTCCTGAGCCATCATCTGTTTATTCAAGCTGTATCACTCTCACCTTTCRCTGACTCATTTTCTCTCCCCTTCCACCCTTGGGCTTGTTCCGTGCCCATGAAGGTGTTGACCCTGTCTGACGTGGCTCAGGATGCTGGATCACAGTCCACAGGGTACCAGACAGTTCTCTGTGCTGTCRCTTTCCTTGTGCCTCCGACTCTTTCCTGGTGCCTTTGCTAAGCAATGTCCTGCTCATGCAGATGTCCAGGCCGGAAGCCACGCTCAGCTTTTCAGGCGGTCCCTTTGCAGCCGCTGGGCTCCGAGACCCTCCATGGGCCCACGGTAGCCTCTGGCCTCGGTGCTGAGGCTGCCCAGGGATACACGGGGCCCTCTCTCATTTCAGTGGAGTGGAGCTGCTCCCCAACCTTCTCACCACCACTGGGAGAGGCTGTGATAGACAAGCTGAAAAACCTGCACTTCACCATCCGGGGACTCATGTCGGTGAGTTGTTGTTTGCTGATTGGCAAAGGTGGCCTGTCTTTCAAGCAGGATAAATAATAATATTAATAATAATAACAACTTTATTATTATTATTATTGCCTTGTGTATGAAATTCCCTGCAAGAGCTTGGGGCCAGGAGAGGTGTCTGTCTTTCACCCCTACTCGGTCTGTAGCTGCCTGTGCGAGACCCAGTGCTAGCAGCAGGGCAATCCCCTGCAAACAGCRTCTAGGGAATCCTCTAGAGAAAGGAAAAACAGCCCCTTTCACTAAGTGTCTGATTTATCTCCTGTCCCCTGGCCCGCTCCTGTCTGTACCCGTGCTCCTCTTAGCCARTAAATCAGCAGCTTGTTCCTCTGCCACCTGCAAAGATCAAACCCTCTTGCTAGTTCCATAGCTAATTGGAGAGGAGAATCAGTCCATTTCCATCTCTGAGAGCTTAACAAGGTCAACAGGCTGGATCGGGCCAGGGCCCCCCACAGTTTTATCTCTCTGAGAGCTGTGAGGCTCGGGCTGCCTGTCAGCTCTCCCCTTTCCCGGAGGGCTGCAGTCCTTCTCCATGCACACACACGGCAGCAGAGCCTTGGAGCAGCTCCCTGCCGCCGGCGTGTTTTGTGGAGGAGGCAGACGAGGCGGTGACTCTCATCTTGCAAGGAAAACACAATAGAATGAGGAATCGGATAGGGAGAACTGCAGGCTGTAGTAGTGTGACAGCATTTGGACCAACCTGGAGCATCAGGTGGCAAGTGTTAATGCACTGGGCAAGGTCAGTGGCTCAGGAAAGAAAAACAAAGCCCCGGTCAGGCAGGAGAGCAGCTCTGGTGGGGCTCGAGCAGAGGGTCTGAGCAATGCTGCCGCAAAAAGCTTGCTCCACACGCTCCCATCTGCATTCATGAGCATCCTAAGACCTTGAAACATCTGGCAGCTTGGCTGAGCAGTAATCAGGGGTTTTAATCACCATCTCGAGACCACAAGCTCTTGGGAGCATTGGAGCAATGCTCCATCCTCAGAATCCTTGCACACCCCAACTGGGAAGGTGGCTCTGCCATGCCACTGTGCTGCAGGAGCGCAGAGATTTGGGGCTGAAGCATCTCCCGGCACTTGGGCATCCTCAGATTATCTCATCCTTCCTCCTCCTCTCTCCAAAACACCCACMAGAGCCACGCAGATTCCCAAGAGTCCAATAGCAAGAGCTTTCTGCTGCTATGAGAAGAGAGGGGAGCTCAGTAAATGTGATCTGGGCTCTGAGGGTCCCTTTGAGCACTCTTCGTGATGCACCACGGGAGGTGAAGGGAGGGAGCAAGGTTCTCCTTGCACAAATGCRATGGAGATGCCAGTGGTACTGAGCACTGCTTCCTTCCTTGCAGGGCACGGCGTACTACGTCCAGGTGTCTGCCTACAACATGAAGGGCTGGGGCCCCCCGCAGAGCTCAGTACCCCCTTTTGCCATCCCCTCAAGTAAGTCCAACGAGGACGTGCATGTGGAAGCCTTTGCATTGGGCTCGGGGTGCAATAGGGTTGGGGAGGCCAAGGGTTCCTGCTGTGGCAGGGGCCCATCAGCTGGGGAAAGTGCAGAGTGGCCTCTGGGACAGAGATACAGGTACTTAAACTCTGGGCATTGTGGATGTTCAAGGAGGGCCTTAAAGCTGGAGAGGGAGGCTGAGTTTCCCCTTCAGTTGGTGCTGCCTTCAGCTGATGGGAACTTGGTTGAGTGTAAATGAACTTTTTAGATTGTGATGTCCCTAGTGAAAGCTGAATGATTTTAGRCCATGTGGATTAGCCATTCCTGAGAAGGAGAATAGGAGAAATAGAGTATTTTGCATTTTTCAATTAAAAGGAAAACAAATTGCAGCAGTTCTCTTTGTGCAAAGGGCAAACATCACTTGGCATTTTAGCATCGGCTTCTAATTTAACAGGGGACTGCTTCGGGAGGAGGGATTGCTTAGGAGAGTCAATGAAATCTGCCCCAGAGTGGCCAGGCTTTGGTGAAAATCACTGCCAGCGTTGAGGAGCGATGTGCTAGGAAGCACCAGCCGCATCCTCAGGACCTCAGGGCTCGGAGCTCTCCTCGCCCTGCAGGTCAGCGGGTCCAGGAGCCCTCGGGCAGCACCACAGYGTGTCATTGCCCCACGAAGCCCGGGGGCTTCCCCAGCGCTCACCTGGGACGGGCGCTCCGGTTCTCCCTGTGCTGCCAGCAGCTGCCTCCCCGTGCTGGCACCAGGACACGTGGGGAAAAAAAGAAAGCACCCAATTCCAACTCAAACAAGACAGCCCCAGAGCATTCGGGAAGACAGGCCAAGAGAAATAAATTGGAAGGAGCAGCCTGCAAGGGTGAAGCATGGGCCTGTTGTCTCCACTGCCTTGGTTCAGCAGCTGTGGGGCAGCAGTTCCTGCTGGCGTGTGCATCACGGCTGGGTTGGAGCTGGGGAATGGAGGGTGATGTGGACAGGCGGGTCCCTGMCCCTCGTCTCCACCTCCCTGGAGACCTCTTAGAACCTCTCACATCAGGACACAAAAAACATCTGGCCAAGCAACAGATCCGTCTGGTCAAAGGGCTGGACATGCAACCATGAGTGCAGTCTTCAGCGCAGGAGTAGCAGCACGGGATTGGATGGGCTGCTCTATCCAGACCACAGCGGAGCTGTCTGCTAGTAGCCAGCCTGCAGCATACAGATCTACAGCTAGAAATATAAATGGAGATTTCTAGATGTCCATCTAGAAGTATGCAAGTAGGTACAGATGGAGAAGTACGTCTAGAAATACACGGATGGATGTGGATCTCAATCTGGATGCATACACACTATATATAGAAATATTATCTAGGTCTAGCTGCGGCTACATGAGCATTATTGCMCCTATAGGGAAAGGAACACGTTTCTTTTTACATGTATCTTAATGCATATAATGAGCTGACACATAGATTCACATTAAGGTGGCTTTATGCTGGCCTGGCAGTGGGTGTCAGCTGTGTCTGCACCCGCCTTAAAGCCCCTTTGCTGTCCAGCACAGGGCAAGCTCTCTGTGAGCAGCGTCTACACAGTGCAGAAATAAGAGGGAAGCCAGAGTGAATCAGACCTGACTGTTGTTTTTTTATTATTTTTATCTGCATTAATATTTCTCCCTGCAGTAAAGAGCCCTCCCTGGCCCAGCAGAATATAGTCAGGCACCTCCCCGGGTGTTTTTAAAGTTCCTAAAAATAGTGGCAAGTCCCAGCCAAAGTTAACAGAGCTGAACTTTCCATGGAAAACAGCAGCAGGCAGGATGGGGGGTGTTTAAAGCAATTAAGGTAAAGCTAGTGTAAAAGAGCCCTCAGGCCCCATCTTCAGGCCCTGCTGCCATCTCAAGCCTGGGTGGATCTGGCTGGAGAGCTTACTTATTTTTTATCTAGATGAGTTAGGGTCTTGCCGCTTGCCTGAAGAGAACTTCAGCTCCAGGGAAGACCTGGAGGAAGATGCTGGGGAGAACTTGGCTTTTATAGTTTGTAAGACACGTGAAGAGCAGCAGGGATGGACACARCCTCACTGTTACCATGTTCATCTCCTCCAGCTGGCCACTGCTGGCCAATTCCAGCTTGCCTGCAAGCAGCAAGTGCTGCTGCTTGTCATGACGTGGCTGGTGGGCTGACAAGTGCTGCTTGGATAGGTAGTGTTGGTCTTCAGTGCTTAAGAAGAAGAGGACAACCCAGCGAACTCCGTAGGGTGCTGTAGACCCCAGGCCCATGGCAGCATCCATGCTCCACCCCCGTGTGCCACAGGGAGCCTTTCTGCCCCACGCAGCCCCGTGGGGTGCGGGCCCYGGGGATGCAGCCCGGCATGGGGGTGGCTGGGGAGTAGCGCTGGGGCTCTCTCCGCAGACTGGCGGGAGTACGACGGCAGGGCCCCACGGCGRAGGGGACAAGCCGAGGCCTTGGACCAGCTGCTCAGCCAGGTGAAGACCGTCCACCAGCACTGTGTTTGCCACGGTGAGCCTGGGGCCAAGGGCACCTGCTGGGGTCCGCTCGGCTGCTCCTGCGGGGAGGCTGGCGGGAGGCAGCAACCGTAGGGCAGGTTGTGTGCTGTGGGCTGAGGGGCTGGAGTGGATGGAGCGCGGGGAGGGCACGACTCCCCTCCTGCAGAAGGAACCAGCCTCACTGGGGCGCTGGCCTCCCTGCATGTGCAGGCCTGGGAGCTTCTTAGCACAAGAAGCTTCGGTTTGGTCACGTCACCATCACGGCGCAAGCAGCCAACGCACACAGGGCTTGTGGGCATCACTCCATGCTTCATCTCGTGCTGTAGCATCCTCTGTTCTCCTTTTCCCAGAGCCCTGCAAGAACCAGCCGCAGAGCCGGAAACACTCGGTCTCCAAGAGCCTCAAGCACCTTTTCCACCCTGGCAGCAAGTTCCTCAAGACCCTGAAGCGGTGAGAGGCTCGGGCGCGGGTGCACGGCAGAGCACAGCCCCCAGCAGGGATGTAGGGCTGCATGGCTGGGGCGTTGCAGGGTGCTCAGAGGTGGGTGCCCTCTTTGGGGTCGCTGGCTGCTGCTCCAGGTTGGAGATGTGGGCCAGGYTCATTGCTCACAGGTTGTGTGGCTSCCGTGCTTGCTAYRATCTCMCTGTCATTTCCAATCGGCAGTSCCCAGGCCAGTCTGGGGGCACACRRTGCCCTACAGCCTCTTCCACATYCCCAAGCGTCACCCCATGMCCCCTGCCCTCCACAGAGTCCAACCACCTCCCTCCACCCATCTCTGCACTCAGCCTCCAGATGTTTCTCTGCCTCCAAATCAGRTCCATCATAGCTGGTTGCTGAGACCTGCCGCTTAAGCCTGTGCTGCTGTGTGCCTGTTTGATACCAGACACATTCCTGCCCCTCTGCTGCTCATGACACTGTCAGAGAAAGAGTTCAGACCCTGGTTCAAGACTCTGGTTGAGGACATCTCTGGAAGGAGAGCCCTTTGGAAATGCAGCCATTGGCAGCAGATCTGCCTGTTCTCTCTGTGCAGGGGTCTCTACCTGACAGCCGTCTTCTACAAGGACGACAACATCCTGGTGACCCATGAAGATCAGATCCCTGTTGTGGAGATAGACGACACCTACTCCTGCCTGCTCATGCAGGATTTTCTGTGGTTTACCAAGGTACCTGTCCCAAGGGCCCTGTCATAGGCACTGGGGGCACAGCAGCAGCTGGCACAGCCCATGTCTGCCCTACTGGTCACCACCCCACACATCRGTGAGACGAGCGCAGAGCACTCGTGTCCCCAAATGTGTCCTGGCGTGCAGAGCACCCTCACTGCAATATCTTAGCGGGTGCTTCTCCACCCTTCTTCACCGCAGGCAAGTGCTTGGCCAGGCTCCTTTCTCCAGCAGGTAGCACAGTGCCTGTTGCAGAGCTTTCCCTCGGGGCTGGCTGGGTTTCCCCAGGGAGCTGCAGTGCAGTGGGGCTGGGAACAGCTGCTCCGCGTTAGTGGACACCCTAGGTGGATGAAGTAAGCCCGAGCTGCTTCAGTAACTCGCACCAGACGACAGAACATCTGGCAGCTCCTGGGCTTCCCCACGTTGCCTCTGGGACCTCCTCTGTGCTGCCGCCCTCGTGCGCACTGCCGAGAGCCTGGCGCAGCGCGGGGGTCGGCGGGGAACCGAGCTCCCAGCTTGCCCCACCGCTGTCCCCTGCTTGACAGTGACCCTGGTGCCAGTGCTGGCCCCGGTGCTGGCGCTTTGCACCGTGAGCCACTCGCAGGCTTGCGGCTTGCCAGGGCTCTGCAGGGCTGGAGATGCCACTGGGGAAAGACGTTTAGAGCCCAGCCCCATGAAGCCTGAGAATGGGAGACAGCCACAGCCTTTGCTTGCAGGGGCAGGTCGGGTGCTGCTCTGGGCAGCCCGAGTGCCACTGCATGCAGTGTGTGCCTCTGCGGGGACACTGGGCAGCCTCTTATTCAACTGTTTCACCACAGGTTTTTGTTGCAATAGCTGTGTTTTTCTATATGGAGCAGGACCTACATACTGCTGGGTCATCTTTAGCTGTTACTAGACTTGAGAAATGGCAGGGATGGGAGTTCAGGCCCAAACTGAGCTCCTGATGAATGATTTTTCTCTACTGGAGGGGGAAGCCGCCCCTTGACTCTCTTCTATTTAGACTTGAAAAGGTCTCACTCCTAGATAAAGCCAGATCTGTGGGWGGGCACTGGGCACAGACTCTGGGGACACCCCTCTCAGGCTGCTCATCAGGTGTGTGCAGCCCGGGACCGCACCGCTCACGCTGGAAGGGGCTGTGCACCTGTGCGTGCTCCCAGTGCAGCTCCCATGGAAAGGAAGTGGGATTTCCCCAAAGCGCCTCCGCGCGAGGCAGCTCCCGGCCCTGCGCGGCGGTGACGGCCTGTTGGGTGGGTGTGCTGCAGGTGTCGTGCATGTGGGACGAGATCCTGTGGCTGCGGCAGTGTGTCACCGTCTCCCAGTCGTCCTGTTCCTGCGTCCTGCAAACGCGCTTCAAGATGCTGCTGGCCACCTCGCAAATGCAGGTGAGGAGAGGTGCAGGGGGGCACAAAACGGGGAGCGCAGCCTCCCCCATCCCACACTGCCCGGCACGACTCGCACCAGCTGTGGAGGTTGAGAAAAGCCTTTGTAGGTGCCACTGCGAGCAGGGATCCCTTTGCAGCCACACATGGACACTSTGCATGTGGGCAGATCCTCAGCTGCTGCCAGCTCTCATTGCCAGAGCAGAAGGGCACAGGTGCCCCTTCTCCCTGCAAAAGGGGTGGGTAGGTGAGGGGCAATACCGGCCACCTTTGCTTTGTCTTCGTTGACATGTCCCTGGTCACGGGGATAACTAGGTATCAAGGTTAAGGAAAACCTGCTGCAGAGGGAAATGCAATTTCCAGTGTTGTGCTTTGCCAGGAGAGGCTGGTTTCCAGCAGGCAGAGAGATGAGACCGCTGCTCTGTCCCATCCCTACCTGCTCAGATCTTGCAGCACGCAGCTACTTAACGACATCCCCTGACCTATTGCTTTTCTTTCTGCTCTTTCCTTTACTCTTTACCCAAAGGGGCTGCTGGGAATCCAGGACCTGGGACAGGTCTTCTTTGAGCCCATCAAAGACAAGCAAGGCAACATCCTCATCGTGACCCTGAAGGAGGTGAAAACCAACCAGACTTTCGAGAGCGTCCGCTGGGTTCCCATCTGCAAGCTGCAGACGAGCCGCAAGTCCGTGTCGTCCCCGGAGGAGCCCACCGCCCTGGACACGCTGCTGGTCACGGTGCAGGTGTCTGCTGCCTTGCCGAGGGAACGGGYGGAGCGGGAGGCAGGGTCCTGCCCTGCTGCAGGCGTTTCCCCCGTGGGCTCGTCCGGCTCTTTTATTATAGCTGCTCCTTTCGCTTCCCTTTTCAAGGCTGGCAGATATTGTTTGAGTGACAGGGGATGGCAGCRTGGGGCTGGACGCCCGACAAGGGGCTCCTTTGTGCGGCTGCCAGCGCTTCCCGCTCCCCGTGAGGCTGGAGAGGCCAAAGCAGAGCCCCGGCCATCGCAGGTTTGGTCCTTGGCAGAGGAACCGCTGCGCTCAGCCAGCCTGCGGGAGCGCCGCTGCTGGAGCAGCCGCCTGGAGCCGGCGCAGGATTCAGCCTGGAGGCACCAGATGGTGCCCGCTCTGCCACTGCCCCATGCCGGCACCCAGGATGAGGGCAAGAGAGAGAGTCCTACTGCAAGGGGTTGCTTTCTACAGCAGTGTCCTCTCTCCTCAGGACAAACTGGCTTACCACCGGAGGAGCAGCCATGCCCTCTCCCCCGGCCTCTACCTGGGCTACTTGAAGCTCTGTAGCGCTGTGGATCAGATCCGAGTGCTGGTGCCAGAGCGGCTCCCCAACATCCTGTGCCACGTGAAGATACGCTCCAACCCCAACATTTCCAGGTGGGGCTTGCAGGGCCGACTCACTCAGGGCAGTTTGGTTTGGCAGCCAGGCTCCCGTGTCTAATCCAGCCTGAAAACACCCCTCGCAGCTGCCTGCCGCATCTTTTCTTGGGTTTCTGGAAGGAGCTTAATAGTCCCTTTCAGCCACCCTCCCTGCCATGCAAGGCAGTGTAGAGCCGGACCGCACCAAGGTCCCTTGCTGTAGCCTCAGCTTCTACTTCCTTTGGGACACTCCACAGYGTGGGGGGAACAACTGAGCAAACCCAGCTTTCATAGTGCTTATGTCTTCAGGGCTATGCCAAGGTGCTCCCTTCTGCATGTTTCTATCTCTGCCCTTCTCCAGGGAGGAGTGGGAATGGCTGCAGAAGATGGTCAGCATGGACGAGCCTGTTCCCACGGAGCCAGAGGCTGACACATCCCAGAACTATTTGTTTCAGGAGCTCCAAGTAGCCATCAAGGAAYTGATGACCCTGGTCAACATCCCATTGCAGGAGGTACGGGCAGGAGCTGGAGTCTGGGTACTGGGGAAATGGCCATGTAGCACCAGGCTTGCCTCTGTGATAGGCAGGATACCACAGTTCCCTGAAATGGAACAACTGCCTCTTTGGAGGCTTAAAAAGCTGACTAGTCTTTTGTGCCATGCMAATAAAGAGCAAGTGGTGTGTAGCAGGCATAGATGGGACAGATCCCTGAAAGCCAGGGACAGTGTGTTCACGAGAGCTGTTTGTCTGACCCTCACCTGCACCTCCAGAGCATAAGTGTTGAATTTGGGGTTGCTTAGTGGCCTGCTAGCAYCTTCATGTGTTTTGGTCAATGGCTCAGCTCTTACAGCAGCAGACAAGCCTACCCCAGCCCCTTAGAAACAAGAGGGTTCCTAGGCAGCTTCAGGAAGGAGTTATAGCCCATTGGGCAAGGCTGCATAAGAAAATATTACTTCTTCACCACACTGTAAGAAAACGTGGGAAGGTTCCCACCAGCTCCAGTGGCAGAGACACCTGCTTCTAACTGGAGAGCTTTGAAAGCACCTTCCTGGATGGGGTTGAGAACAGCAGGGGTGGTTCTGGAAGGGCTTCCCTGAGACTCTGCTTAAAAGAAATGGACTTTGACCGGTAGTTTATAGATTGTTAGGAGAAATAGTTGGATTATTACAGAAGCAAGCAGTGCCTCCCAGTTGAGGATGGTCACTGATGCCTCCTCTATGGATGAGGACTCAGTGGGGAGCCCCATCTCACCAGAAGCTGGCATGGTCAGAGTGGCTCCCCAATGTCTGGCACTGTTTGGACCTTGTACAAACAGCTGGATTTTGTGCCAGTGATCTTTGCAKCTCTAACCTGTAGTGTTTTTTGGATGGGCTCTTTCAGGCCAAAGATTTCCGTCTGTACAGCCAGGAAGTGCTGGATTTTGGGGGTCAGGTCTCCTTCCTCCTGCTGCTGCCTCCTTCAGATGATGTCTGCACTGCTCCAGGCCAGAATAATCCCTATACCCCTCGTTCTGGCTTCCTCACACTGCCGCTGCAGATATTCGAGCTAGGTAAGAGGAGGAATGRCCCATCCTGCAATAACTTCTTTTCCCGTCTCCTTTTCCTGCAAGAGCTTCCGATGCTTGGGAAGGGCTGGTGAAGTGGGCTGATGCTGCATTACCTCCACCAGGATGGAGAGGAGGGATGTTCAAAGCTTCCCAGCTCTCTTGCATAGGCTAGAAGAGAGCAGTGYTTACCTCCCATGTTGGGTGGGCAGCAAGAACTGGGACTCGTGAGGRTGGAGGCATCCAGAGCAGGAAGCCTAGTGTTTTTCTTTCCCCACCTTACCCCTTTTTTTCTTTTTTCTTTTTTTTTTTTTAAGTCCACTTCTTCACGTATGACCGGGAGTTCATCACCCAGTACTGCCAGGTGTCTGCCCTCCTGGAACTGGAGTCGCTGCTGTCTCAGCAGAGCCTCAGGGAGGCCTTCTCTGATGCGGAGCTCACCACGGCGAAGCAGAGGCACCAGCAGATTCAGGACTACATCCAGGTACACAGAGGAGGGACACTGCCTTGCTGCCATGTTACCACCTTGCCCTGTGGGATAGATCCATACTTGTCTCGTCCCAGGAGTAGTCTGGGACAGAGATGCAAAAGGACACGTCATGGTTCACCCTTCTTTCCAGCATCCAGAGGCAGGTCCTGCTAAAGGGGAGCGTTGCTCCCTCCCACTGAAGCTGTATCTTCCCACCTGGCGGGAGTGTCTTGGGATCTGCTGGCTCGGTAGTTTCCCATTGCTGCTTTCACTCCTTGCGAAGGTTGCGTGGGGGGAGCCTGTGTTTTGCTGTGGATATTTTTGTTTCCTTGATTTTTAAAAGGAATCCCTTTCRTTTCTGATTTTGGCAGCAAATGGAGGAGATCTGGCGTGAGATGCGCTGGATTATGGATGCCCTGCAGCATGCCCGGTACAAGCAGCCCTCCTGCGGAGTGTCTCTCAGCGGCTTCCTCAGTGAATCCAGCAGTGCAATGAAAGAGAAGACACGATCCACCTCATCCCACCTAGACTACCTTCCCTCACCAGCACCTTCGCCAGAGAACAGCCGTAAGCTCAACTCCGGTAAGGAGGCCTAAGCTTTAGATCTGGTCTGAGAACCAAAGCTTTTTTTGAGGGGGTTGTATGGTTGTGAAGATGCTGCTGGGTTTTGGGCCAGGTGTCTCCCTCACAGTCACCCACATGGTACTGGAAGGATGAGGGTGAAGTCGGCTTTGGTTGCCAATAGCAAGGTGTTAAGACTCTGCTTTCTTCTCGTATGTTCCTTGCAGAGTTGCATGGCTTGTCAGACGAGGAGGGCTCCTCGGAGGTCTTCCTGGCCACAGACAGTGACTATGATTCCAGCAGGGCCCAAAGCCCTAAGGAGCTAGACCTGGTTTACTCTTCCTCGGGGCCTGAATGCTGCAGCAGAAGAATTGCCCGCACGCTCAGGGACAGCGCCCCTGATGTTCTGCAGACCCACGAACTCAAGACCCCGCCGCTGCCTCCGGAGGAGCCACGGCCACCCCCTGAGCTCTACGACAGCGACTTCGTCCTGCCCAGCCGGCAGATCGAGCTGCTTCGCATCACGGAGAAGCGTCAGGCCTACTGCGTCCGTACCAGCAGCCTGGACTTCCCCAAGCCGCTCTGCCACGTGGCCAGGAAATCCTGCCCTGGCTCCGTCGACAGCTCGCCAACGGAGAGCAGGACAGCAGGCCCCTGCAGCCTGCTCAGGCTGGGGACTGGCTCCACGCTGAGCCCCGAGCACAGCCAGGCTGGGCAGAGCTCCGAGCCCGTCTTGCGGACGCGCTCGGCAGAATGGACTCAGGGCTTCCAGGAGCTGCCAGAGCAGCCCGGGTGCCTGGCGAGCCGAGGAAAGAAGCCGGGCTCCGTCACCTTGCGGGTCTGCCCTCAGTAYGAAACTGGACTCTCTAAAGAGACGAGCGTCAAGGTATCAGAGTCCCGCACAGAGCAGGAGGGCAGCCCGGCCRCAGCAGGACGGGAAGGGCTTGCAGGGGTCGGGGAGGGAGGCAAGGAGGACTCCTGTGCCTCCTAGCCTGGGGATGCCCTCTCCATCCTCCACCCACCTCRGTGTGATATTCAGAGAAGGCTTTTCTTTCCCCCTCCTCAGCACTTGTGCTCCATTTCCTCCTGTGTGGTGGAAGGGTCCCAGTGTGGAGCAGCTCCCAGCAGTGTTTGCAAGAGAGCCAGACGGGGTGCGTGGCTCGGTGGCCTTGCTGGTCAGCCCGAGCAGCCTGCCCGTGCTGTGCAGGGGGCCAGGCCCCACGGCTGCCRTTCTAGGAGGTTGGTGCCACCACACGTAGGGCAGTAGGCTAGCAAGGTCATGTAGATCTGCTTTCCTTGCTGGGTCCTGCAGCACAAGCTCCTCAGCCTCCTGGCTGGAATCCAGCAGGCTGGACCAAGCACCGTAGTCATCATCCTGCCCCGGCCACAGCCTCTTCCCCGGCTCTTTCTGACCGTCTTTTCTCTGCTTTGCTCCCTTGAGCTGTGTGTTTGGGAAAAGGAGCACGGGGGAGCCCTTTTCTAGAACTTAAAAGATGTCAGCAAAAACTGCACGCTCACTGTAGGCGTTGGGACGACAGGAGCTGTTTCTTCTCTGGTTCAGCAATGGGCTTTGCTGCTGAGAGCTGCAGAAGTTGAGCTCTCTGCTGTCCTCTCCACCTGCTCTCTTTGCTTGTGCAGGCTGGATCTCCCGTGGCTGAGCAGGGTCATGCACCAGGACGCAGACCTCAGCCCTTCTGGCTTCTCAGGCTCCTTTGCTTTCATCCATGGAGCTCCCTTCCTGGCTGAAGTCTTCCTTTGGAAATTCCCCATGTTCATTGCCTAGAGCAGAGGTCTCACAGAGCAGCCTGAGTGTGGCTCACCCATAAAACTGGGGAGAAAGGACGACAGATGAAGCTGTTGGGCTTAATATTTCATGCTGGGCTTAATATTTCGTTGCTGGGAAGTCCTGAGAGCCAGTTTCTCTTTCCCCAACAGGAACACAAGCAGCAGAGGGAAATTTGACTTGCAGTATTTATTTTCCATTTGAAAAATTACCATAGATTTCTATGCAACTGAAGCGCAGCCCTCGGGATGCTGGCAAGGTGCCCGCGTGGCTTTTGATGTTGCAAAGCTCTGGACACGCCTGCTTGAAAGCGTTTTACGATGTTCTCCTCCGAGCAAGCCGAGTTCAAAGGAGAGGCTCCTCGGCTGGCGTAAATCAGCTGAGCCCTGCTAGCGCCTGCTCCGCGCTGGCAGAGCCCACGTGGGCTGAGGGCTCGGACCACCCTGCCGGGCACTGCCTCGCGGCGCTCCACAAACCCTTATGGATGTGCCAAAGGAAACCGTCACTTTGCCCGGGCGAGGAGGAATGTCCTGGTTGAGGGCCTTTGAAGCCAAGTATCACGCTCCTGACAGTCATTAACAGCCCGAGCACAGATGAGCTCATTCTCTGGTTCTTATGCTGGATTCAGAGGGCAATCCTCAACCGAGAGAAGGGGGAGAGCAAAGATAGCTGCTGCCTGGTGAACCCCGGACCTCCAAACGCTGTGAACAGGACTAAGTCTAGTGCTGCTTCCCAGAGGGCTTCAGCTGAGTACCACTCGTTTGGCAGAGTGGCTGTGGTTCAGCTAGGCTGAAGGTCTGGATCCTGCTCACGAGAGCAACCTGAAACAGATGCCCAAATGCTGGCGAGAGCAGAGCAGAGATTGCAAGCCGAGCCTTTGAACGCTGCAGGTGATGGGGAGGTGGGACAACCTGGCCAGAGCAGGCGAGACGTAGGTAGGACACGCRCAACAGCGAACCCCGGTGTGAGGACAAACACTGAGATTGCAGTGGAGAGAAGAAGGCCGTTCTTTGAGCAGTGGCCCTGGCACAAGCCGACCAGTCCTCTCGGCACAGCTTGGACATGGCTATACCACCTATGGGATGGGTTGCCTCCAGTGTCCCTGCCTCTTTGCTCGGCACCTTTGGTGCTGCTCTTCCACCACCCCAAGGATCCCGTGCAGGTGGTGGAGAGCTGCCTTTGCACCTCTTGCTCTCCGGGGCACACCGTGTGCTGCCTTCCGGCTCGGGGTCYCTCCTCCCTCCCCGTTTTCCTTGCTTCTCCCACTTACGGTCCGTCTCTCCCACCTTTGTCTCTCCGCAGCTGCACATCACCAACCAGACATGYGCTGGGGAGATCGTGAGGCTGGTGGTGCTCGAGATGAACGATGTCTCCCGGCGCGTGCTCGGCAGCGGGGCYGCGCTCTGCTACGGCGAGGAGCAGCTCGAGCACTTTGGACTGGTGTTTGCATCCAACGGCAGCGAGCAGTGGCTCCCCGATGACTTCCTGCCTCTCTCGCTCCAAACTTCCTGGCCCGAGGGGCAATTCTACGTGCGGATCAAGGAAACCTCCCCTCTGGTGTTCCAGTACGGGCCAGCAACCACCGTGTGAGAGGAGGAGAGCCGACCAGGGGAAACTTGAGGGGCCTCAACTTCCAATGAGCAAACAGCTCGTCTCTGATGCTTCCTTCTTACACAGACACCCTCTCATCAGACGTCCACAGGGTGGAATAAGATCATACTGGGCTGTGTGTTATTTGTTTGTGTTTTTTCTTTTTTTTTTTTTTTTTTTTTTTAACCAAAGAGACATCAAGACTCAGTTTTTCTGACTGCAGAAGACAAGGGTGGAGTGCAGAGACCTCAGAGCTTGGGAGGAATCTTTGCTGGAATGGAATTTTTGAAAGTAAACATTTTTAAGGGGAAAGGAGGGGGAAGAGAGAGTGGGAAAATATTACGAGAAGAAGAAGCAATACCTAACTTTTGTTTTCCTCTTCTTTTTTTTTCTRTTTTTTTTTATCCCCTTTAAAATCCTTCTTTGGGACTCGCTGGAGGAAGAGCCCCAGAAGATCTCTGGGTGGGATGGTAGTGTTAATTAGGAGAGGGAGCAATGCACAAGGACCACACAGAGAAGGTTGTTTTCCTAGCTGTCCTCGTTTCACTGTACCTGGAGAAACAATTCTTGCACATCGTTCTTGGGACAATAGATTCTTTTTTTTCCTTCCAAAACAAAATTGTGCTGTAGACGTGGTGATGTGCATGGGATGAAGACCCTTCTCTCTTGTTTCGAAGGCAAAAGGAAACCATGCAGACACACACACACGTGCACACGTACACCAACATGTTGTTATCACCACTAGAGGTTTGCTATGGGGCATCTACTGCAGCACACTTAGTTCCACCTTGGGATTTCCTTTCCTCTCTTGGTTGCTGTTTTGTTCTGGTGATTGTGATTTGCCTCTCTTGTACGTCCTACAGCATGATGACTTTTTGTTAGCAACTAGGTCTCTTGTTAACACGGTTCTCTCAGTTTTTTTTGATCTAACGTGGTCCCTAGTAAAGATGACTGCTGCTGAGAACGTATCGCTGCTGTCCTTCTTGCGACGTGAGGAGTGCTGTCCCTTTCCYTTACCCGCGTCCTCCAAGTCAGCCCTGATTTCCACGGCTTCCCTTTCCCAGGGGAGTTTAATGGGATGCTTTCACCTCACTTGGGGTTTGCGTTAACACATACTCACAAGTAGTGTGTGTAGGAGCAAAATATGTGTTAGAATTTGTGTGTGTGTGTGGGCTTCAGTGAACTGGAAGCCAGTAAAATCAGCTTTGGTGTGCAAAGCCAGTCACCTTCTTGCGTTGTTGGAAAGTGTTGGTTGCAGGGCCAAAACACGTGCAAACGTGCAGTTAAATGTGCTAATCCGGCCCCACAGACTCCCATAGAGTTAAAAAGTCAAGGAGAAGAGTGGGGAAGGTGAAGTTAGATGCTGCAGCTGGCCCAGACTCGCAAGCTAGCGGCGCTAAAGCAGGCCAGGGGTTTTCCTTTGCAGGTGAGGTTCGTGTTGCTGCTGTCGCTGCGGCCGTGCCYTCCTGCCTGCGTACACGGGGCAAGGGCCAGGTCTGCGGCCCGGGGGGACCCGGGTGTCCGTGCGAAGCGCCGTGGGCGCCTGCAGCACTTGGGTCCTGTGATGCATTTTTGCACYGACAGCGTGCTCACACGCGTCACCCCGCGTCCCTGTCCAGGTCCTCCTGCTGCTCCCTGGTCACCTGCCCTTGGTGGCCCCTGCGTGGTGCGAGGCGCTCTCGTGCAGCAGTTCCTGTGGCAGTGACATCTCTGCCACGGCTGCACGGAACAAGAGAGTGTTTCCAGGAGCTCTCCTCCYTCCCTGGAGGCGGGAGGAGGAGGAGGAAGGAGCAGCAGCCCGGACAGAAGCAGTGTTGGATGCAGTCAGAGGAGCAAGGGTGGGTGCTGCAGAGCAGTCGTGTAGAAATCCCCTTCGCAGGCCCTGGGACATGAGACGAGCTGGTAGTCTCATCCTCCCCCCACCAAACACACCTGAGCCCCAAATCTGCCCCCAGAGTGGACTTCTGGACTGCTCTGCTCTGCTCTGGTCCATGGTACCCAGTAAGGTAAGAATACTGCTTGGTGTCGGTAACGCCCAGCAAAGAGGCTGGGTGAAGAGGAGGAGCTTAYGGCCCACGCAGGCTCTGCCGTGCAAGGTTCCTTGAAGGACGACGCTTGTAAAGTATTTGGTACTTTTTCCTGTCCTCCGTCTCTCCAGGACGGCTTCATAGTTACATCCTAATGTGTTCTTCCACAATGGGCTTTCAGGTCCTCTCCTGCTCTTTCCCGAGGCCTAGGAGTGGGAGCAGAAACCCGTGCATGTGGCTGTGTCCAATTGCAAAGCTGTACGGGGAAGTCCTGTTGCCCCTAGCACCAGTCTGGATACACCATCATGAACCGAACATGTTCTCATAAGGGTTAAAAATGGGAGTTAAAAGGCAGCCCTGGGGCTTAGTGACCCACGTCCCCACGGGGCGCTGGGATCCAGCGGCTCCGTCTCGGCTCTGCCCATCCTCGCGTGCCCGTGTGCTGGATCCGAGTGGCTSGAGCAGGGCGGGGGCCGCCAGCTCTCGTCTTCCCGGCTGCATCAGCAGCCCCCGCCCCGCTAGGTCTCCTGCAGCGACGCGCTAATGGTGACAGCGGCTTGCCCAGGGGACTCGCTCCGTGGGGACCAGGCTGGCACCTGCTCCGACGGACACGGGCGACGCGGGCAGCTCCATCCAGCCTCTGCGCTRCACGGGGAAGGGGCGGAGGGGCAGCTGCAAGAGGGGCTGTTTTGCTTATAGCAATCCCCCTCTCCCACCGTTTCAATGAGAAAGCTGTGTTAGAGGCCAGGAGCACCAAAAGATGACACTGCAGARCAATTTTTGCTCGATGAGGGGTTTTTTGTCTGTCAGCATCACTGTGAGCCTTTAGTAGTCTTCAGATATAGATCACTGCATGAATTTTTGCTGTTAGGGATGCTGAAATGCAAACACGAGCTTGTCCAGGCTGGCAACCASGTCTTCTACTAACTCTGCGTGGAGGGAAAACAAGCAGGTCCAGAATCTCATCAGGAGAAAGCTGCCACAGCACCGGGAAGGCTAATGGCAAGGTAGTAATTTATAGCATTGAAGAGCCACCCCAGGGTGGTATTTTTCTCGCATTGCATAGGTCCATAGCCCTGAAACTGAATTGTGACAGTGTGAGTGTCCTCCTCCAAACCATGGACTTGCCGTCATCAGTTTTAAAGCATCAGTATTTTCTTTATGTCCTGTYCAAAGAGAGTTACTCAGTTTATCAGCCACAGATCTAGTTTTGTGGGTTTCCTTGTGTTTCCCCAACATTTAGCTCTCTGGAAGTCTTTCTTCAAGCTCTTTCTAACAGGACAGGGAGCAAGCAAGAGCTATGCCAGCCATCGAAAACAGCGTGGCAGTGCCAGGCGTGTTCCAGTCCATGCAATTACCAAGTTAATTATTGCTCTATCCTCTGCCGGAATGCTGTGCAATTGCTATGTCGCTACACGGGGCTGTTTACCCACGCACCTTATAAATAGATTTGCCWTCGAACGGAAACGCGGCGTGATCAGATTTATGCTCCGTGAATCAAGGGCTTGCTGAACCGCCCACACTTTCCACCCTCAGCACCGATGCCCTATGAGAGCGCTGCTGAGCAAAACACGCTCGGTCTGAACCCACTGCCCAGTAGCCTTTGCCTGGATGGTCTGAGTTYCTCCAAGAAGCCACACACTGGTGGATTCCGCGCGCTGTGGGTAAAGCCACTTCCCACGCAACACCAAGCCCCACAACGCAGATTTTAGATGGACTTGTAATTTGCCAACCACAAAGGGACTTGGAACGGAGTAGATCAGAGCCTTGGTGATGTTGACAGCGTTGGAAAGCTCCAGCTGACTGCAGTGTGCCCGGGATTTTTGGCCTGAGATTCTTCAAGCCCACCTGAAGGCTGGGAATGAAGCAGACTTTTTCCGTGCTGTGAAAATTCTTGAGATCCGGGAAAATGTTCTGCTCCCAGAGTTACCTGAAAAATAAAAGAGCACAAAAACAGGGACTGAAAATACAAAAGCTCAGATGGAGACAAGAGCATTTGGGGTTTTTTTAAAAAAATTCACTTTCATATGACAAAGTAAAGCATAAAAAAAAAGTCAATGTGAATGTTTAATTCAACTATGTTGAAGATGACCCTTTGTTGAAAGCAGCAATTCTTCATGGGCATTTATAGTCCAGTTGAAAAAAAAAAAAAAAGAAAAAGAAAACAGATGATGTGTTAGGACAACTTTTCTCTATGACTTTCCTCCAATTTCCAGCTTAACCCAATAGACCATAAAACAGATGCTTAAAGCTTCATCCGCACTTTGCTGACTCAGGTTTCAAAGAGTCYTTAGTGATGCAAAGCAGTTCCATTTAATCTGTAAATCGAGCACAATTCTGCTTTTCCTTGTCCGTGTTTGAGGTGCTGGACCCGAACTCGGTAGGACAACCCACGCGACGGGGCGGTAACCGCTTGTGCGGACCGGGGCAGAGCTGAGCCTGCACCGCAGCGCGTCACCGGCCGTGCTGCACCTCCCATGCGGCTCTGGTGCAGGGAAATCCCAAGCTGGAGCGGGATGCCAAGCCTGCGGACGCTGCCCGGGCTCCAACATTGAGGCATGGACTGTGGGGCACGAACAATTGCACGTGAKGCTCTTTGAGCTGGGCCAATGCCTCTCTGCCTCCAAACCCCCATGGGGTCCTGGCTCCAACCAAACCACAACAGAGGACTCTGCGTGGACAAATGTCACTGCTAGCACTTGCAGCTCTGGTAGGACCATCTCKGAACCATCAGGTGACTCGAACATCATCACTTAGACATCTGGCTTCCAACAACACTCTTAAACTGGAAATGAAACATCTTGGGTGACTCCATGGAGGTGGTGGAAATCTATCCCAACACACGCCCCACTGCCGGGCCTGGAGAAGGAGGCAAAGAGGAGGGAAACATCCTAGCGAGGATTAGCAGAGGGTGCCGTGACGTGGTTTGCAGGTCATCAATCGTGGTTGGGCAAAGTGAGAGGAGATCTGACCCTTCAAATGTGGTGCAGTTCCTGGAACCAACAGTGCTGCTGCCTCTCCTGAGCATTGTGCTCAGCTTATCTGTCTATACTAGGAATGAAGCCATGCACTGTGGCTGCCACCATGACGCTCATGGACACAAAGCTCAGCAGACCTCTGCATGGGGAYTTTCATACCACAACACGGCTTAGATGAGGGCAACACCTCGGCACACGTGGGATTTTCWCGCCACCCATACAATTTATCCTGTAATGGCACCAGTAAGCTGAAAACTGATGCTAAAGTCTACTAAATTTATCTTAAAGGGTTGAGGAAATAACAGTATATTTTTGATCTCTCTGTCTTTAAAGAAAGCTTTMCTAAGGTGATGTTGGGTAGAGCAGCCATAAATTCTCTGTGTTTGTGCACATGAGCAAGACTGGGACAACACACCTGAGTATCCCTATTGCATCCTGTGGGAAATGTTGATAAAACATGAGCACAACTTAAGATGTCAGGCACATGGTTGTGCCCAGTTAAGCCTCTTGTAGGTGATGCCTGGTCCTCCAGCTGGACCACGGTGCCCATTGTAAGCACCAAGCTAGAAAATGCTCTGAAATGGTTTGAAGACGTCCCCAAAGGGGTTCAGCTGCATGTGCTTTACTGATGTATAACAAAGAGCTCTGCGGCAGCGAGAGCCTCTGACACGGTTTGTATGCAGTCACGTTGCTCTTGGATGAGCCCTGAACATTTGAACATCTTGGGCATACAAACCATATCACAGGCTCTGTTCACATCTCAGGGTTTGCTGTTTTAGCAGTAAGCRGGGACAAATCTTTTACATCTGCTCCATCCAGAAATACTGATGCAAAGACCAGAACGCAGGATTCACCAGCTCAGGACCAGAGAGGGACACGTGGCCCAGTGGCAAGCAGGTCTGGAGACGCAACGCTAGCAGAAGGCGATGGTCCCTCTGTTGTTCAGACCTGATGTAACATGAATATTCACGGTGATGCTGAAGGATGCCTGGAAATCTGCCAGAGATCCTGACCGCCCACAGTTTAAATCCAACAGAGGCGGAACACACCTTGGAGAGTCTCTGGGATACTCCACCTTGGACAGCTTYGTGGTTTTGTTTCCTTCCAGACAACTTTCCCAGTCCTCACGCTTTGTTAGGTTAACTCCAGGTCGAGTCCCAACAAAGTCAACTGGACAGTCGCCCTTGGCACCAGTGGGGCTAGAGATTTACCCCAGAACAAGACCACCAGGCAAGAGGCAGTTACCCACTGCCACAGTCAAGTGACTCTTCCAGCAGCTTATGTGTGACAGGTAACTCATCACTCGCCGTGTTTTGGGTCTTGYTTTCTGCTCCAGGATACAATGGGAAACCCAGGAAGGACGATCACTTTTGCCACTTGTGGCTAGCTCCCCTGTTTCCATGTGCGGCTGGCACAGGGCAAAGCGAGATCCTTTTTAATTTGTCACCAATTGTGGTGACTTCACAAAGCTGAGTTGTGTTGCGCCGTCATGCTCCGGCTAGAAGCGGCTTTGATCTGGGTGTTTAATGAAGACATTAATTGATAGCACGTGGGGAGGAATYGGAGCTGCTCTGAGCTGTCTCCCAGCCCCTCAGATCCCAGAGCCATCATCCTCTTCAAAACAAAACAGAAGAAGAGTTATTACAAAACAAATCATGTTTGTATAGGCTCTTAAAAAAACCATCCTCTCCAGCTCTGTTAAGCTCATRTTACTGGCAGGGCTGAGCTAGAGAGACCATGTGCACCATTGAACGCCCTAAGCAAATTAAACAAGCATCAACGAGAGGGGAAACAAGGCCTTGCTGTCCAGATCCTGTCCAAACTGAAGCAAGATGAGACGCATCAAGGGACTGTCGTGGGTCTCGTTCCGACTGTCGAGACGCCCACAAGTCAGGCTCTGTTCCTGGAAGCAAGTTTGCTCAACGGAATGGAGCCTTCTGCCCACTGGGAGCCCACGCTTTCCAGCTGAGGATACCTCAGCCCCAGCACTTTGAGGAGCTGGAGGATTTTCAGTGCTCAGCCTCACACATTCCGGCAGCCATGGTTACTGCAGACACAATCTCCTCTGCCTAGACGTGTGCTAACTGCAGGCAGTACCAGGCCCCGTTCAGCTGGAACACGCATCCTTCCGGACATACGTGTTTCTCCTCACTGATGGAGCCTCCCAGTGCATTCCGCTCTGGTCACTGCTCTTGGAGCTCCTCTTCCCTTAACTCCTATGGGTTGCCTAAGAGCAGCCAAGCAGAACCTCATTTYTCTTCTCTGTGATATTGTATAGAAGATGGTCTCATCCAAGGTACCTGTATCCCAGCTAGCAACCCACCTAACTGTCAGCGCACTTGGAAGGACTCCGTGTTTTAAGACCTCTCCTCTTCTGTCAGATTGGATTGGAATTGGCTGGTGGACTCAGAAGTTATTAGGAACAGACACCCCTCAGACAAWGTGATTGCACAAGCTTCATTTCCTTAGAAAACCGGGCCAACAAAGCAGGAGTCTGTCAGTAAACATGTTGATTCCAGGGTCTTTTCTGTGCTGCTCTCAGGAAGGAACATGCAGCACAGGCGTCCAGCCCGCAGCACCAAATAGTGCCGTTCGCTCAGTCATCTGCACACTTCAACCTGCCAGAGGATCGGTGGTGCTCGAGCTGAGGGCTCTATGTTGCTTGCAGCTCTTGGTGGTCACCAAYAGCCCAAAGCTCTCCCAGGACCAACAGACTGGATGATGTGGGGCGACACGCAGATGGTTCCCATGAGGTTGTGTGTGCCAAGAGGCGCTGGTGAACTTGGAAGCAAAGCCCAGCCTGGTAGACGTGTATGAAGACTTCAGCGCTCAACAGAGGTGAGCTGAGAATAGGAAATCACGGTTGCATCCAGTTCTTGTATTCAGAGAGTTTCCCATCCTCCATCCTTAGAAAAGTGCAGGAGAATGAAATTGTCCCTTAGCACACGGTTCCTGCAGCTCAGCCTTTCYGATTTCCAACTTGTCTTCCATTTAGGACTTGGACTTAGGAGTCTTGGGAGATTTTCTTCCTTTCCTTCATTCAGAAACTTAGCCCTGCACTTTCCAGCCCCTGGAGTTAAGGCCTTTGCTCAGCCAGACTGCAGGAAGATCTCTTGCAACACTGGAATGCTCTGAAGTCATTACCTCCCTCTCTAGAAATTTTTGGGTTCAGAGGACATGAGTCTCAGTAATCGTCCAACAGCGTCAGTGGAACTCTGTTGATTTGCACCAGCTGAGGATCAACCCCCTCCCTTTCCTCTCCCATATTTAAGATTTTTTCCAGACTTTGGCTATATCTAGAGGAGGGAGTTGATGGTTCTTGGGTTGCGGGAGAGATTCCAGCTTTGGTCCTGGCCTGGAGTAACTTGACTATGGTGACTACTCTTACTCTGCCTTTGCTTGGGAAAGCCATCAAGCTCAGTGAATCCTTGCACCACCTATCTCAGGAGCTACCTCTTTCTCCATCATCTCTTTCTCCAAAAAGGGCACCTCTATTTTGCAACCCACAGAGCAAGACCAGGCTTCAAGGCAGGCAGGTTTTCAGCAGCTCTTTCAGGCTACCTGGTTCGGATCCAAGCCCTAGGGTGTCATGTGCCAGCTTGTTACGACGCTGCGGTAGGGGTGAGGTCCTGGATGGCCGTGCTGAGGAGTGCATTGCTCACGTGTTGAAACAAACAGCCTCAGATTAAAAAACAAAAAAACACGAAAATAAACAAACAAAAAAACCATAGGCGGCAAAGCAAGTCTATCCTCAAAAAAAAAAAAGCACCCGAGAGCACTGAAGCAATGTCGTTTTTGGTGTTCAACAGTGAAAGTTTATTTTGAGCCCAATGTTTTGGTCTGGGCAGCTGGACCAGTCTTGAGGGGAAGTGCAGTTAATATTGCTGATAGCTGGATCCAATTTATAAGGCGCTCAGCAGAGACAATCATCAGGGAAGGAGACAAATAATCTTCAGGCAATTAAATTTAATTGTTCCATCTGAAGATTATTTATCTCCTTGCCTGATGAATGTCTCTTCGAAGCGCCTAATAAATTGGATCCAGCTATCGCTGATAGCGACTGCTTTCCCTTGGCAGTGGGGAAGGGTTTGGAGAGCAGAGTAGCACTCAGCTCTGTATGTTGCTTAGGATCTGTCACCTTGGAACATCTTTTTAGCAGACTTGAAAGTGTCCACAGGCTTTATCAGCACAACGCTT
This sequence comes from Eudromia elegans, assembly GCA_003342815.1. Taxonomy (NCBI): domain Eukaryota; kingdom Metazoa; phylum Chordata; class Aves; order Tinamiformes; family Tinamidae; genus Eudromia; species Eudromia elegans. The sequence continues at coordinate 938,009 of PTEX01000031.1, read as the reverse complement.
TTATACAGAGAGYTTGGCAGTCCTGGGCTACATCATGCAAAAGCTCCCAGAGCAAGGATATGGGAGGAATGAGGTCTCATGTATTAGGTTATAATGTCAGGCACCAGCAGAGATTTGGAAATGCCTCTGTTTTTCTCTCCACTACGTTATCTTTTGGTCTGGCTGTTTGCAAAAAAAAGTACAGAAAAGCAGAATAAAACCTTTCAGGATGTAGTTTACTTGGAGTCAATCTCCACAACATAAGAGTCTTTAGAAGATTTTTCTATAGAATTATGCAGCTTTCTCCTGCTGTTAAGATCTCCCTTCCAGGACTCTCACTTCATGCTAGCAGTCATTTTGGGTTCAAAACAGGTCAGTTTAGAAAGGTGACAAGACCTGAATTTTTACTACATTTTCYCCCTCTCATAAATACTTCAATTTCCTTTGCAGTTGGACTCTTTTCGTATGTTATTTACAGACTGTATGGAGATRTATTTTCATATTTCCCTCAGACAAAGTAAAGACTGACCAGGTCAATAAAAATGAAGACGGTCTTAGGAAGAAGTTTAGGCAGATCATCCCAGAAAGGGAGAGGCACTGACAGGGAATAACATTTGAAGTTCTTCTCCCAGAAGGAGAGGGTAATTCCAGAGGAAGCTATTTTCTGGATGATCTGATTTACAGGAGAAAKGACATGAAGTCTTCATCTGAAATCCATCAACAACTTGGACAGTAGATTGCAGCTGAACTAGCCTTCTCAGAGCCCTTGATGGACAGATTATTTGGCCCAAGAATAACCTAACTTCTACCTATCTACGGATTATCAGAACTTATTCCAGGAAGCAGTAATGATGGCAGTAAAAGTCTTGGAAGTCTAGGCATGTTCTGAGTGATTGTATGGTTTTCTAAAATCAGGTCTCCATTCACCATCCCATGGTTGAATTTAATTACCAAACAATAACTGTCCCATTGAATCCGATGGAACATATCATTTTGGAATGCTATTTACAGTGCTAGCTTTCTTACACAAATCCATATGTCAAAGGTTTGGACATTATTATAGTCTTTAAAACAGGCAGATGTGCCTTTCATGGCCGACTGCATGTTTTATTAATGGACTAGAACTATTGAATGCATTGTAAATCATAGGACTTAGCCACCGGTCTTGAGCTTCTCTCCTCCAAAGCCCCAAGACAGGTGTACCTAATTCACTGAATGGCTTTTAAAGTACCAGGGGACAAATTCTAACATCTCTGCTGTAAGAACAGCCTTTCCTAACCATTCCTGCAGGGCCGCCTGTCCTGACCAGTGCAGTATGAGCACCGCCTCTGCTCCTGACCAGTTCTGTGACCCTTCACCATCTCTGAAGGGCATATAAACCTCCAGCTGCCCTATGTGAACCTTCAGTTCTATATATCGATAATATGATTAACTTGAACTGCTCTGTTGCCTTGACTCGCACTTYGGTTTCCCATGGTCAGTTAACCCCTGCCCCTCTTCTCTCCTTCTTCTGCCCTCCAACCAAAGTGATAGGAACCATGGCACCTTTCTAGTAATGTACCAKTCACCACAGCCCAAGCATATTTTGCATACAACTAAATCCTGTCTCACTCAAGCAAGCCCAACATCTTCCTTCATTTGAATATTTGCTGATAACTTGAAGGAACCCTCCGGATGCCATAACCAAAACGCATGAGTGTTCATGCTGTTGGAAATAACTAGGAAAGCATGGACAGGACATGCCCAATATGAGAGGCTGAAGGTTTTATTGAAAAGCATTTGTCAAAGATCCATTGCCTTTAGTCAGGAAGCTCATCCAGCTTGCTCTGGGAGTGTGCTGGTACTAGCARGGGACCTTTCCAAGCTCAGCCAACATCACTGGGCTCCATACAAGCACCAGGACTGCACTCAAGGTACATCCCTGCTAGGTATTCAGTTTAGAATCACTGTCTCCTTGTATGGAACAAGTTTGGGCAGGRGAAGCATCCTCCCTTTCCTATGCACTCTCTCCAGATAAGGAGCTCATTTAGGGAACTCAGATTAGCTTTTCCATAACTAGTATCTGCCCTAATGCCTCACTAGCCAACTCACTCCACTGCTTAAGCGCTAACAGGGTATTCAAAACCTCTTCTGCAGACAAGTCTGACAGGTTTTACGCCYGGCTGATGACAGAAATACCCTATTGCTGCTAATAGGGAGCACAGCCAGCGAACAGGCTTGCTAAAGAGGAGCTAGAGCAGCCTTGAGGCTGCCTGGGCTGTGGGCCAGGGGCAGTGATGATTTAAGTGTTAGTAAAGGGAGAGAGAAAGAGACTGTCTTGTGCCATACATGTTGGAAGGAGCCTGTAGTGAGCACAGGTTAACTGCAGCCTGGGATGGCGGGCGTTTGGGTTGCTGTCTACAATGCCATTTCAAAGTCCACATTGATCATTTTGAATCTGGATTAAGAACGGCTCTTTGGCCTTGGTGTAGACTGCTAAGGCTCAGTCCCAAAGAGAGATGGAGACCTCCTGTCTGCAAAGGGAGGAGTTCTCCGTGTCTGGCTTTATAGAGGTGTCAGACACCAGCCTTTGGCCCAGGCCAGGGCATATTTCTGATCGTTGCTTGGGTCTTGCTGCCCCAGCAGCATTAATCAGTTGGAAAAAAGGGATGGGGGCAGACCAGAAGGAAGCAGTTTTGTTCTCAATGCTGGCTGTTTGAATACCCCTAGAGGCTGGGAGTCCTAAGAAGAACCCATGGGCAAGTGGARCCACAAAAGAACACAGATGAGGACGACAGCAAAGGGTCGGGAGCAGATTTATGCATGACCATCTCTACTCTGTGCATGTGCAATGWTAGCAACGGAGGCGAGTGCAATGTTAAAATCCTGGATCTGTGCATAATATTCCACTGGGGACAGATGTCTTCTCTTGTTTTGYACACTGTAACTCCGATATCAGTCCCAAACCCTAATGATTCCCCCATTCACCACCATCAGCTGGGAATGGCACAGATGTCTGGAGAAAAAAAAAAAAGAATAGCTATTTTTAAAAAACAAACAAAAATCAGCCCTGTTATTTCTACATTATTTCTGCATGAGGACACTTCCTTCCTTCCAGGAGAAATCAATCCAGGACCAAAGTCCATACAAGGTGAAAYAGTGATGATCCTTGGCAAATCTCCTACCTCAGTGCGTTTCCAAGCTGCCCCTCTTGGMTCTGTGGCTAATTAATCACCCCTTGTTCCCTGGAGAGAGGGAAGGCGTAGACGATAGACATGGATCAAGTCATGTCAGGCCGTTAGTGCGGGCAGTGGGAGATGCTGGATGGAGAAGGGTCCTTTTGCACATCAGACTTGGAGAGGGCGAGGGAGTTCGGTCCCGCTCTGCGCCTTGCTGGCTCCCCAGCAGATCAGCAGCAGTGTGCGTCCTTGGCAAGCAGCTCGGGAGATACGCTTGCCAGCAGACCATATCCTCCTGGGATCGCAGTGTACTGGCAGGACATACCTCCTAGCAGTGCCAGGGACAGACTACACATTACCTGCTACTAGAAGACGTCTCTTCATGTGTCTGTTCAGCTTGGAAGCCCTTGGAAGAAGCCYTGGGGTCTGTTCTTAGAGGTAACTTGGTGCCCCAAAATCAGAATGGAGCTCGGAACCTGCTTTGGTGCTTCAGAGGGCCTCYAAGCRTGTTAGCCACATTWGTTTCTTGCCATGTTTCTTGCYCTTGGCTAGATGTGGAGTCTCCCTRGACATGCCCTGAGGAATTCCAGCTCTTTGATAGATGAACCTGACCAGCAGCCCACTTCTCCACACTGCCTGGAAGAGAGCCGTCAGTAAGCAGTTGCTCTCCCATCACCTGCAAAACCCACACGCCTTCCTTGCAAGGAGCCTGGCCGTCCTCTGAGGAGAAAAGAAGCACCTTCACTTCTGCCCGACTCAGTCTTGAGCAGAAGAAGGAGATGAAGCTGTCCAGAAGCTGCATGGCAGGKAGGAGTAGAGTAGGTGTGAAGCAGAGGGCAAATGTCCTCAGGGGGATCTGGCCATTCTGGTGGCTGGGAGGAAAATGGATGCGGAGAAATTTGTAGGCAATGGTTGGCAACGTTATGTTGAGACATTCCTGCAGTATGTTGAGGGCAATCCACAACACAAAGCACGCATGCCATTTTGCACACATGCAGGAAGGAGACGGGAGGCACCGGCAAAGTTAAATCAAAACACAAACCAAAAGTACCACACTGAAACTCCTCAATTTAAGGAGCAACTGTAAAAGCCAAGCACTGTCTTAGGCTTTGGAAAACATCTCTTGGTTTGAGGGGAAGAGAAGAGGATCTCCTWACCACTTCAGAGCTGTTTGGAGGTTGAGGGAGACTCTCAGCCCCTGGCTCCCCCCTTGGACTACCTACTGCAGGCACAAGCATCCCTCAGGACCCCAAACCACAACAAGTATTATTTTAAGGGCCATGTAAACGCGAGGTCTTCCGACCCTCCAGCAAGGGTTGCTATCCCCAGATCCAAGCTCTGCCAGGTTCCTGGGGCCCTGAGATGCGTGACAGGATGTCCTCTTTGCACAGAGCTGGTGCTCGCATGCGTGAGCTAGACCTGCAGCTTCTGCTTTGCAGTGTGACCTGGCGGCAGGGCAGAASCTGGGGAGGGTAATCCTCATGCACGTCCTCCTGGTGCTGTTTCACAACAAACACAAGCAAAAGTCCCAGACCTTGCGGAAGGAAGATCAGTTATCAGGCAGCTGCTGGCTACAGAGCGCCCTGGGCCATTCACTTACAGGAGGCCATTTTGAAGCATGGCAGATTTGGCAAGGACAGAGTGGAGATAAAAGCCCCCAAACGTTACTTTTATTCCTTCAATCATGAACCGAAAACTTGATGGACCATAAATACCCTGCGGGAAAGCTAAGGACAAGCTGAGTGGCACACCAGAGGGAAAGGGGGTGAGGAAGCAGCAAGGAAGGGCTGAGGGGAGGGTACACCACAGGCACCTCTGCCATGGTCACCCACTTGGRCAACAGCCAGGTCCAGGAGAATCCAGGACAGTACTGTGGGAGGATGCACCATGGCCACCCCATCCCCAGCTCCATGGTCACCTTGGCGATGTAGGTCACAGCAGAGGGGCAGGAGGATGTGTGTGCACAYGGCAGGGAGCTTTGGCTCCACGGGGAGGCAGGTGAGGATGGAGAGCTTGGGTAGGAAGCTTGGTAGGAGAGCACAGGGTGTGGAGCCGTGTTGAGGGCGTCAGGAAGGACCAAGGTTGAGGAGGCAAAGCATGGAGCAATGGAACGAGACAGGATCAAGACTATACTGAGAGGATCAGAGTGAGGCAGGCTGGGCTGAGGAGGACAAATGGGGTGCAAAGATGGGTTGAGTTGATCAGGAAGGGCAAGAGGCCAGGCAGAGCAGATCAAGGGGTGTGTGAGGGCAGGCTGAGGGTATCAGGACTGCTAGGAGAAGAACGGAGGGGTAGGGATTTGAGGGCAGGACTGTCTCAGCTGGGCCAAGCTGGGGTGTGAAGCAAGGGGGCTGGAGCCCTGGTGGCCAGGGGCAGCAGTGGGACATGCAGAAGGCTYCATGGGGGCTGGGACGATGGGCCAGGCCCGAGGTGCATTAGCCGGGCTTTGTGTGCACAGCCCGCACAGCTGCCGGCAGTATGGTTGGCTCCAAAGTCGGTGTTGACAGTCCTTCACTTTTATGGGAACTAAATTTACCCAGACACACGCAAAATCAAAAAAAAAAAAGAAAAAAAAAAAAAAGAGGGAGGAGGAGGGGGAGGAAAAAAGATGGGGGGGTTGGAATTAAAATAAATTGCAGCAGCGCCAGCATCTGCTTCTTTGTGGTACAGTCTGGGTTACGGCGAGGGGAGGAAACGTCCCTGCAAGGGAGTAGAGCTGGTGTTTACTGCAGCCCCGTAACATCCCCGGTCTGTGAGAGGCGTGTGTTTTCACCCGTGTGCTTTCACCGTGTTGCCTCAGGAATGCTTGACATCCAAGATGCCAAAGAAATGTACCCTCGCGGTGGGAAACGCGAGCCCAACCATTTTCCATGGGCTGGTTAGCAGGCGTGTTTGCGAGAGCATCGGGGCAATAAGGCACTGCATTCTTAAAGACARGAGGACTGTTTTGAGCGGAGAAGCTCAGGATGGAAAAGGATCTGACTGCATGAAGTTTTTACCTTCCTTCTTTAAGATGGACCAGACGTTCTGGGTGAAATTTTGATTACTTGGGGATTTTTTTTCTTCTTTTTTCTTTTTTCTTTTTCTTTTTTCCCCTCCTTCCTTTCCATCTCCCCAGAATAGACACACGTGCTTTGGTGATGATACTTTTGCTTCCTTGGCTCTCTTATTTTATATTTCAATTCTCTGTCTCCTCCAAGTGTGACACAGCAGACCCAAAGCAAGGGCCAACCGTTTGGCTGCTGAACAGGCTCTCTGGGTCTAGCTTCCAAGTGGTTCTTCTAAAGGCAGAGAAAGATTCAGGAAGATGCCACTTTACGTTAAAATACATCATATTTGGTGCAGCATTGGCACATCTGTCAACAATGGAAGTCTGAAGAGCTGCAGAATCACACGTCAGGGGTTGCACATTCATGTATTTGTCACGGTAAAAATGCACGATGCAATATATAGTATATTGTGTGACAAATTCCTGGTGCATGCAAAGTCAAAACAAGGGGTGTCTATTACTCCAGGATTTTTGGAAAATAGGCAGGGTGAAAAGACATTAGAGCAATAGATGGCTCAACAGAACCAGCAGTCTTTCAAGTAAATGGAGGTCCCAATCCATGGGCTTGGAGAAGCGGGAGAGGCCGAGGCCAGGAGATGCCTCCGGCTCAAGCACCGTTGCAGTCCGACGTGGCTCTGCAGGAGCTTCCAGTGAGTCTCTCCAACACAGGCCAGACCTCGACTTCCATTGAGCAGCAGAAATAAAAAAAAAAAAAATACTTGTTTTTAAAAATTGCCACCACTTTCATGGCTATTTAGCTCTGTAAATAAATATTGCAGCCACGGTTCATAGAGGGCCTGCTTGTCCGCGATGTTTTTGTCTCGGGCCCCCATGGCAGCTGCTGATGTCTGCTGTTCCGTGAGGTATTTGATGAAACTGCTGCCCAAATAGAGGAGCRGGAGAGAAGGTTTTGATGGTTCTGTGTGCACCAAGCATGGAAGAAAAACAGGGAGCGTGGACAATGTTTTCAGAACATTTTTGCTTGAAAGCTGTCAGATTTTTCCAGATGACAAGTGCTCCCTTCTTTCTAAAAACTGCATTCTTCTCAAGTACTTTTGGTTTGACCCCTAATTTTTTAATTAGCAGGCAGATGCTGAAAACAATTAGCCACTTTTAAAAACTGTAGCCAGAATTTTCTTCCACCCTCTTCAGCTGCAATATGATTGGGGCCAGAAGTTACACTTTGGGCGGAGGTGGGAAACCAAGGTGACTGGCACAGATTTGGCATTTAGTGGGTGTGTAAAATGAGTGCAAATTATGCCAATCTGCCAGTTATTCCCTAAGAAGCGAATGCAGACTCTGAAATGAGCACTGCACTCAGCAGGGAATCCTTCTGCTCCTACCAGAGCTGGATGGACTTGGGATGGATCTTGCGACGCTACAGCCTGTGCCAAAGCATGTTGCCTTTGAAGAGCGAGGATGGGAGCTGCCCTGGTCCGCCAGTCACTCCTGCTCCAGGCAGTGGTCTTGCACGCACAGGTGGCCACTCTCAACTCTTCCGACCAGCTTTCCCATGCAACGTAGCTCATCCTCTTTCTGATGCTATTGAGTTTGGCGCAGGCTTTCCCATGGGTCTGACGTAGGTCAGCTGCCAGCAGCAGCCAAGTCTAAGAAGTCTGGCCAATTCAAGGAAGTCAGAGGGGAAAATCATCGACTGAAGTGACAGCAAGACAGCCACGTGTGCACGGGTGCTCCGTGGTGTTCTTTCGGCAGAGGAGAAGGAATCCTTCCTATGCACAGCAGAGGAGGGCACCTGATGGCACATCCAGTAGCAGTGACCTGTTATGTGTGGGCCAATGTTGTTTGAACAGGTTCATTTCTTTCCTGCTTCACAAGGAAGCAAAGGCTGGTTGCACCCCAGGCTGAGCTATRACAGTTGTATCATCAGCAAATGTGGCTTTTGTGCTGCTTTTTTTTCCCATTGAAGGTCCAACTCCTACAGCCACACAATCACATGAGGGTCTTGGTTTTCACTGGATAATTTTCTAGGCCTCCTAATAGCAAAGAAAAGCTGGCCCTTGAGGAGAGAAATGCAAAGAACCCCAAGGGTGCGGAGTCACTTGCTGTAACACAAGCTCCAGTTCCGGGTGGGCAGGATCTCCACGGAGCAAATCCTCRTCACTGCCAGCAGCACCACTGCAAACCTGCAGCTACTCCTTGAAACCCAGCACGGCCTCCTACAATCAGTGTTAGGATCYGCTGGTGTATCTCAGACCACAAAAAGGCTGATTTACTTGCATGGTCCCTGGGAAGCTGGTGCTGGGTTTTACAGGCTGCAGGAAGGCTTGGAGCAGGCAAGAGCAGGACTGCAGAGCAGGCAGGGAACCAGCATCCCCACGCCCCCAGGAATGAACTTGGCTGCTCCCAAGCCCTTCTGGTCGGGCAACACGAGTGTCCATCCATCCCTCCCTGCATCTTTCCTGCCCTGCATCCCTCCATCCGCCCCTGCATCCCCCCCTGCATGCCCGCATCCCTCCATCCATCCCTCCCTGCATACCTCCATCCACCCCAGCACCCTCCATCCACCCCTGCATCCCTCCCTGCATGCCCGCATCCCATCCCTCCATCCATCCCTCCCTGCATCCCTCCATCCACCCCTGCACACCTCCATCACCCCTGCATCCCTCCCTGCATGCCCGCATCCCTCCATCCATCCCTCCCTGCATCCCTCCATCCATCCC
>PTEX01000031.1:904757-929133 GCA_003342815.1 Eudromia elegans | reverse complement strand
CCCTCCATCCACCCCTGCATCCCTCCCTGCATGCCCGCATCCCTCCATCCATCCCTCCCTGCATCCCTGCCTCCAAGCCCGTGCCCTGTTCACACTCCTGGCGCGCGGGCAGCTACGTGGAGCAGCCGGCACGCTCCGGCGCCCGCCCCTCGCGCGGGACTTCAAAGCGGCCTCCTTTGGCGGCCCTGATAGATGTGACACCCTCCGGCGCGGCGCGCAGGGCCCAGGCCCCCTCCTTTGTCCCGGGTCTCCTAGGCACGGCGCGCCGGGGCCCGCAGGCATGCTTTCATGTGCCTGACCTGCCCGCCGGCGCGGGCGGCCCCAGCACCAGCCTGCCGAGGGGAGCGGCGTGCCACCGCACGGCAGAAGGGACACGAGCAAAAGGCGTCGTTAAAAGCGCCCCTCTGACGGCACCGCCGAGCTCGCTGGGACCCCCATCTGCTGCTTTCCGTCAGGGAGAGGCGGCTGCTCTCTCTGGGGCGGGGGGGATGCCTGCGTGCGCGCTCRAGTGCCTCCTCGCTATGATCTGTGTGTGTGCACATCTCAGAGAAGGAAGAGGGAGAGGGGTGATGTGAGCTGCTGTCTGGGGCAGGAGCCACCCTGACGCACCCCAATGCAGGGGAGGCTGGCGGCAAAGAGGKGGGCGCTTCGCATGGGAAAAGGCAGGTGTCCTGCTTGGATGCTGCAGAAGGAAGAAGGGTTGGTCCCTGGAGAGTGGGGGAGGAAGCCGGGGATAGTGGAGGGTTGTGGGAGGAAGACYCTGCCCGGGGTGAGTGACTGAGGAAGATCAAGGCAATCTGTGGGATCTGCTCACCTTTATGGAGTGGAAGGGTGTGAGCAGCGAGAGAGGAGCAGAGAGGGGAAGGAGCGCTCGGATGTCTGATCGATCCCGCCTCTGAGCGCCCGTCACACGCAGCTTCCCAAGGAATGCCCTTGAGCAAGGCCCGTCCTGCAAGCGGGGCAGGACCCGGAGCAAGAGGCAACTGCGAGCACCGCGCCCAGCTTGCTCTGTGCCACCAAGGTTTGGGTGCTTCTGGCAGGGACCTGGGGGATGCCGGTCCCCAGGAAGCACCGTCCGTGGTGGCCGGGGGAGGCCCTGGCTGCCGTGTAAGCACAGTTAGCACCAAGCTCCCTGCTAAGATCAAACGCTGCCCMTCCTTGTGCTGAATAGAGGCCGTCAGGCAGGCTCCATCTGTCAACAGGAGCCGCGCAGGGATCCCGCTCTATTGTCACACGCCGTCACATCTCTGCACAGACTCCCGCATACAGCTCCCTGCAGCAAGTGGCTCCACGGCCAGGGAAAGCAGGGGCTCCCCCGTCCCAGGGCACCCACACTGGGAGACCTCAGGAAATGCCAAATGCGAAGGGGTTCCCCATCCTGCCCTGGTTATTTTGCACCATCCTCTAAGGGCTGCCACCGCAAGCACCCACCCGCATTTCCTCTTTCAAGAGCACTGCTGAGTTGCCACAGTATCCTCACTGCTGGGAGACGAAGGCTGAATGCAGAATTTGACAGTCTCCAGCTCCAAGCACCCTCTGAGACGAGCCACAAGTACAGGATACTTGTGATGTAACGCTGAGATTGAGGTGTCCAGGCCGTCCTCTGAGAGCATGAAGTCCAAGGACGTTGTTCTAGCCTTCCACTCCTCAGCCTTGCTTAGATGCTCAGGCCCAGGACTGGTGGCACCTGAGAGCAGATGTGCACGGCATGGACCACCTAAGGCAGGAAGAAGCGGAAGGCCACATCACCAGTCTGAAATTTTCCCACATCCCCTGCGTCTGCTCTGTGACAAGTCCCAGGCTGTGGATAGACTCTCTGAGAAGGACTTCATAAAGTCACCTTGTTTTGCAGACGCCTGGAGCAGTGGAGGTTTGCCCCTACTTGCTGAAGCAATTGACCTCAGGAGCAGTGAAGGGAGAAGGGCTGAGAGCAGGAAAGGTGAGCGCTGGCGAAGAGCAACAGAGCTGCTCTGCTTTCACCCCATGGCAGGGAGGTATCTGGTCTCCTGAGGTTGCAAGCATGGTTCCTGCACCTTGTAGCTTGATCCTTGTCCTCATGTCCYCATTCCCTGTTTCCTCTCTCACACACAGGCCCTCTGCCAGGACGCTTCTTCCTGGCATGTCACTGTGGAAATAGCCCTGAGCAGTCTAAGCAGCCACAGGATTCTCCTGGGTGGAAGCTGGGSCTTTGTATCATGCATGGCGCTGAGGAAGGCTTCCAAGCCCTGAGCTCACCATTTCTTGGAGAGATGGAATCTTTCTGCTTGACAGGAAGAACATGGATTTGCATCCTTCTCTTCAGATCAGAGGAAGAAACCCAAGGTTGGTATYGATAACCTAGCCCTTGGGTGTATGCTGCCCTGGCAAGACCAGACTGCTCCATAGGGAATGGGGCAGGGATCGGTGGCTCGGTGGTCTCCCATACTCTCCCCCCGTGTGCCTTCCTGGACCACCTCAGTGCAGTCCCTCTTCCCGCAGATATGGCGAGCTGAGGCTGTCCCCCCGTGTATCCAGCTTGGGATGAGATGGCCTGAGCCCCAGCTGAGCTTGCGCCTCCTTGAGACATTTTGCACCTTCTCCCCACCCATCCAGCCTCCTGATGCAGTGGTGACTCTTCCATGCTGGAGACCAGAGAGCTTTTGGGATAGAGCYGTCACAGTTAGCCCTCCATTTACAGGCCAAGGCAAAGTCAATTTACATTATTTGCTATTGGGATTAACTGCGAAGGGGGACTCTTCTTGCAAAGGACAGGACTTAATTATCAGCACGTCGCTAGCTAGCAAGGAATCTGCAGCAGAGAAGCTCTGAGCCGATTCCATCAGTCCCTTCTAACAAGACGGGCTGCAGTTTACTCAGAAGATTTGCGGTTCCTGGTGGTCAGTGGCATGGAGGAACTGAGCAATTGCTGCCATATCATGCCATCTGGTAAGGAGGAGATTGAKGCCAGCATGTGGCACCGGAGCGGCTGCAGAAATTGGAGGTAGCGTGGAGCAGCAGGGAGCCAGGGTGCAATCCCACCCTCTTATTGCGTGGTAGGAGGGTCTCAGCAGCTCTGGAACGTGTCCCCAGGGACTGGCAGCTGCTGATGCCCTCCGGCCTTCCTAACCTCTGGCTCTGCTCTGYCCCAGCACTCATGGGACAAACTCTGCTCTTAGGGGAATTATCTGAGTGCTTCCCATTTCTGCTGGCATGGCTGACCTCGGCTTTGGATCACTAGGAAAGGGGGCTTCTCATAAGTCGTTTGGAGACGGGAGCACTGCGGTATGGAAGTGCTACGTGTCTGCTGCAAAAGAAAAGGTTTACTTATGAAGGGGTTGGAAGCTGAGCTATTAGAGACCTAAAGAACCCCTCTCCTCAAAGAGGACCTTGGCTCAAAACATGAGAGCAAGCCTGCGTGGGATGGCTTCAGCTTAGAGTGTCCTGGGAGAAAAGCATGGGAAAACACTCAGCTTGCAGCCCCAATTCCCATGGTAGCAGCACCAAGAAAATCTAACATCCAGGCACGAGTGGACCTGGCACTTCTGGGAGAGGCCACCAGAGTCAGCATGAACAGAACTAGAGTTTTAAAAGCCACTGGACTCAAGACTAGGAAGAAGGAGCGGGTGAGTCCAAGCGGGAGCTCTGGGATCTAGGTTCTCCYCACCGAGCCAGCCAAGTTGGGTTAAAAAATGGATCTCTGGCCATCCGTCATGACATACCCATGATGCTTGGGCAGTTGGTACAGCGATGCGATGTTGTGAAGGTGACAAAAGAAAAGAGCTTTTTTCCTTATGAGTTTGTATAGAGCCAGTGATGCTTCAGACAGAGTTGCTGAAAAAGAATTACAGAAAATGACTGATTTTTTGTTTTCTTTTGTTTTGTTTTTCCAAACCAGAACGAAAAGGAAAGAAGGAAAAAAAATGACCTGAAACAATACTTTGAGTGGTTTGTTTGGACTTTTCTTTTYCTGCTAAAACAAATAGAATCAACAATATGAAAACTTGCAACAAAAGCAAAGAACTCTAGCCAGGAAACCTCCTCCTCCTCCCAAGCTCAGCCTTAGAGCGCTCCTTTGGCTTTTACCTTAGATCAGCGTGCCCTCTTTTTCCTGCCGGTTTTGGATTCCCATATGCAGCCCCCAGACTTCCCACTGTAAAGGCTCTCCTCGAGCTACTCCAGCAATATTACTCCTCCTAGTACAAATTATTTTGAATATTCATTGAACTTAAGAGAGACTCCSTCTCTAGTCAGGTGTGCAAGTGGGAGCCCAATGCTTTCCGGGCAGCAAAAATGAAATCTACGAATGCCTAGAGTTAATTTCATATACGCAATGAAAAATGAGAGGATTGAAGATTTTTTTTTTTTGTTCCAACCACATGAACACCAACAAATCAGAGTTATATCTACTTAGAGACAATATTGTGCTGGTATCGCTTCTCTGCCTTCTCCTGAATCAGCCACCCTGAAGGCTCGAGCTCGTTTAGCCAGTGAAAATTCACCACAAGGAAGGCTCTGGGACACCAGTGGGAATCCCAGTGTGGGCACTGGAGCTGCCTGGAAATAGGTTGCGACAGGCAAGTCCCGGGACACCTGAGGATACTCCTCAGTACGAGTGTCTCTCCTTTGCTGTGAGGCTCTTCCACGAGCATACAGGGCCTGTGTAACGAGGAGGAGCTGGAAGGCCGGTGGCACTGGGACGGTACCAGCCRGGGCTGAGCTGCTGCCCTTGGAGGCGATGACGGCTCGAGGTTTTGCTTCTCAGCAGGATGTGGAGCCCCGGTCCTGTCTGGAGCATCTCACTCGCTGCTTCCCCACTGCTCCTCTCCATCCGCTCTCTCCTGAGCTCCCGTTTTGGACACTTGTGCACTTCCTACCACTCAACCCTGCCCTTYGCGCTGCCCTCCCGGCACTCCGAGCGTGGGGGCACGTGGAAGGCAGCGATGGGTGGGTTAAACCACCGCCCCRGCCTAATGAAACCCAGCGGCTCTATCTAGAGCAGTAGCGGTACTGGCTGCTGTTACCATCCTAAATTGTATCTGCGCTTCAGGAAAAAGGGAAAAAAAAAGCCCATCCCATGCTGTCTCTAGAGCAGGCTTGCTAAAGGATTGCACATCAATACCCACCRGCCGGCCCCCCACCCTCCACAGCATTGTTCTCTCCAAGGCGCTTCTCTCACTTTGATGATGATCACTGGCAGAGTTTCAAAACGATGTATTATAAAATCTTCAAAAAAAAAAAAAAAAAGTCCAGTTGCCATAACGTAATGCAGATTTTTGTCACTGCTCCACGGCTTCTGCTTTCAATTTCCAGCGAGGGGGAGAGACTCCGTCGCAGTCAGATGGAGACCAGCTCGCATCCCCGCTCCATGGGCCTCCAGGCAAAATCCCTGGAATTTGTTCCTGACTGTTTGAAGGCAAAACTGAGGGAGAAACGTGCAGAGGGGAGACGGAGAGGAGGGAAGGGAGGTGCCAGCGCCCATGCAGACTGGCACAAAGTCTGATCGGTTCTCTAGAACCTGTGTGACAAATAAAGGCGGTAGCACATCTTGGGAGCTGACCACAAGAAGACTCTCCATGACTTGTCCATTGTAGGTTATCCTTTTGGAAGGTTATCCTTTTGGAAGGGTATCCTTTTGGAAGGTTTTCAGCAGTGATGCTGGGTCCTGGCCTGGTTTTCTGATGTTGCCTCTCTCTGTGCTTTCCAGCTCAAACCAAGCATTTGCCAAAGGGATGAATTTCACTGGCATCTGAGCACCCGACGCATAAAGCAGCTGAGCAGCCCGGGTGTGAATTAGTATTTCTGTCCTCCGGCTCTGCTCCAGTTTAAAAGCATAAAGTGAATCCCTCGTCCCTTGCAGGTGGCAAAAAAAATCCCTGCTGGAGTTTWCGCTATTCCTCACGGTCCAAGAGAATCCCAAATTTTCTTCATCTTGGCTGATGGCTGAGAAGAATATGGTTATTTGGGAGGTCAGTCTGCGCTCTTGCCAGCTGTCTTTTCACCAAAGGCCACCTAAAACTGTTCAACCTGGTGGTAGCTACTCTACCTCCATACTGTTTCCTCCCTTTCTATGTCCTCTTGCCTCTTTAAAGCTCCTTAGATGTGTCCTTCAGGTTGTCCATTTTYCTTCGGTGCTGCTCTTGTGTGTGGGCACAAGGAATACAGATCCCRGGTAGATTTGGTAGAAAGAGTTGTTCTTGCTGGGTTAGCCCTCAGAGTATCTGATGTCCTTGATACTGAAAGGGAACATTTTTTTTTTTCAGAAAGTTATGAGCCAGTAAAATCAGGACTTGATGAGACAGCATCACTAATACCTTCCTATCCGCAGATATCTTGATATCTGCAGCTATCCTGACATTCTGCTGCGAGTTTGGCCTTATAAACCAAGCTGATCTGATCAGGAAAATCATAGGGAGCAAAAAAAAAAATGAGAGATGCTGGGAGGAGGCTGGAAGCTGCTCTGCAGAGCCCGAGCAGAGGCCGCTCAGCAGACTGCTGTGTCCCGGGGGGCCTTGTCCAGCTGGCTTGAGCAGGGTCCAGGGGCTGCACGGAGCCTGGCCAGCTCTTTGCTCGCAGGGACGTGCTCCCTGTGCTCTCCCACTGTCCTCCTGCCGTGCCTTGGACCCTCTCTGGGTGCTCTTCCCTCCGTGGGACACCAGGGCGATGGGGGACCTCCTGTGACCCCCCATGGTGTCACCCTCCTTCCCCATCCCTGGCCATCAGCTGGCATCACGGCCACCTTTGTCCAAAGGAAAGGCCTTTTCACTGGCTTCTTGGTGCCTGGCTCCTCTCAGCCACAACGTCTCCAGCATCTGCAGGGGGGAGAGGCCGAAGCCTTGGGGTAAAGGATTTCTTCTTCTTCTTCTTCTTCTTTTTTTAAAATTTTATTTCCTTTGCCCTTCTCGGCACCCAGCAGCCCTTCGCTCGCCTCCCTCCCGCCCCCCGATAATGAGCTGTTGTCTTGTGCAGCATTGAGAGCTAAGTAAGCATGAAAAATTGGAACAATACAGCAGTAGTCCTGGGACAGCAAAGCCCCTTGTTTGACAAGGCTAATTCCACCCCCCCCAGCCTCATTTTCTTTCAGCCCCCTTCCCCCTCCCCACTTCTCCTTTATTAGATGAACTGGCTTTTATTGGGGTGGAAGCTGGGTTTCCTTTTCCCTTCTCGCCTCCCCCTCTGTTCACATGTAATTTGGAGAGTTAATCTCCTCAGGCAGGAAATGTTGTTTCTTTCACTCTTTCTCTCCGGCCTTTTCCATTTGGCTCTTTTAATTGGGGCCCCGACCAAGGAAATGACCACGCCACGGCGTCCGAGCTGCAAGCAGGTTATTTTTSTTTAAAGACCCTGCGCAGCCCCTTCTCCCTGCTGCGGCGTCCCGCTGATGTGCTCCTCCCTGCACCCTTTCAGCAGATGCATCCTTTGAGCAGGGACCTGGTACCCAAGGGATGCAGGAGCCCGGCATCCCTTGGCTTGCTCCAGGAGCCCAGGTTGGGCATTCCCAATCACAGCTTGGTTTTCTCATAGGGAAGAAGGGGCTCTGTGAACCCCTGCAGATAAGAGGGCCCTTGCAGCAGCGCGGACGCCTGCTCCAAGCAGGGATAGACTGGCCTGGACGAGGCTGCCCCTCCATAACCATGGGCGTCGCTCACCGGCCTCCAAGAGCGGCTTCTGTTTAGGCTGAACAAGGTTGACAGGAGGCCCTGGAGCACGTGGTGGCCCAGCATAGCCCGTGTCTTGGGTGGTGTGGGTGACTACTCCTTGTCCTACAAGCCACTGGTATATTACAGAGAGATTTTATTGCTCAGTATTCCCTAGGTGAGTTCTGTCCTCAGAAAAGACAAGCAAAGACACATGAATTGTTGCTTCATCTAAATCTATGGCAAAACAATGATCATCCTTTTTTTCTTTTTCTTCTTTTTTTTCCCTTTTGTTAGAGAATCCCAGGGATGAGGAAGCTAATGGAAATCCATGGGAGAAATTTTTCCTAGACGGTGTGCATAGACAGACAAGACCTGCTGGGAGAAACCTCCTGACGTGGCCTCCAAAGATGCTGGCTTGGTGTGAACCAGCGAGCGTGCCAAGAGCTTGGGATCCACCACTGTCCTCTTGGAGGAAGCGCCTAGAGCCAAGAATTTCTTCGGAGAAGAACTTGGAAAGTTTCTGAGGAGAGCAGCCACTGAAGGTGGTGACTATACCAACGAAATCTTCCTCTGCCTCTCCTGTCCCATAAGCCAGACAAGTCTCCAGGCAATTCCGTAAACCTCCTGTGCTGGCCCTCCGCTACCTCCTTGCTCCTCCAAAGCTGGGCAGACCAAGCAAAGCTGCTCCCAGCACCAGTCGAGAGGAAGGCAGGTCAGCAGCTRCCCGGCTGGGAAACTCTCTGGAGAYGCCAGTCTCCTCCTAACCACAATTTGGCCTGAGYTTTCCTGGCTCTCGGCAGCCAAAAGCTTTCAGAATACTTCTTGGCACCATTCACCCCTCCCAACAGGGCAGCGATTCATGCTGGGAGGCTAATTATTATTGAATTCACTCATCCCTCTATAGGTAATCTCTGGCTCCCATCAGCTGAGGAAGGGCTGGGATTGTGTTTTCAGGAAGATTCAGTCATCTTCTGCCTGTTGGACTCAATGCCTGTGTAGATGGAGGTAGGAGAGTCCTGCACCCTACAAGAAAGGGAAAAAAATGGAGAAACCCCTATTTGCAGCTCTGTGGCTTCAAGTATTGCATGAGAGGCAATCTCTCGGCTCTCTGGTTTCAGATATTGCCTGGAAGGAGAGGGTTGTTGGATAGCACATAGTTTGAACCAAGCCTCTTTCGAATAGTCTGTGTGAACAAGGACTGCCTGAGAGCATCACAGGTAGCAGAAACATTTGGTCTTTGGGAAAAGCAAACGGATGTTAGAACTGGGTAACTATACCCTCGGCATAAATTGACACAGTGCTGTACAGAGTAAGGCTGTGTTGGTCCACGCTGGATATGCTCCCAGGCTCTGGAGTCAGTTTGAAGGCACGAATCCCGGGGGATATCCTCACCTGGATGCAAACCCTAACGCATGCTGGTGTGGCTGGCTGAGGGGTGCAGACCTGTGGCAGGAGATGGAGGCAGTGCACGAGTCAAGAGGCTGGATTTTTGCAGAGGACTTTTTGGAGGGGTGTTGGAAACTCTGCTCCTTCCGATCCACAGTACTCTCTGCTAAGCAGTGCAGGTCGCTCTGGGCAGGGCTGAAATATGGGCACGTGCCTGCAGGCTCGGGCTTTCCCTCTTGCACTGACTTCAAAACATGCTGAACCCCCATTGGGCACGAGGCCTGGTTAAATTCATCAGCTTTGGTGAAGGCAGTGGGCTGGAAAGCTCTACCCTGAATCTATGGTGCCAGAGAGAGGTTCGAGTTGGGGTAAGCTGCCCACCCTGCTCACAGAGTGGAAGGATGCGTGTCCGCCTGGGCATCACTACTGGGCTCAGATTGTGCTGCAAAAGGCAGCACAATGCATCCTGCTCAGGTCTTTCCATGCAGGACAAAGCAGGAGGGTGTGGAGGGCAGAGGCAGCGTGGGRGGCAAAGCTGTGAGCACCGCTGCATCGTCACCCACCCGGCAGCTCGGCTCTAGGGTGCCAGATGGGGTCAGGAGAGGCACTGAGGGCCTTGAGCAAGCTGAGGAGCTCCCTCTGCTCCTGCTCTTTGGCTACCACTTGCAGAGAACAAGCAGGCACCCAGAAGCATCCTCCCTCCAGCCAGGGATGCCCCTCCAGCGGGGACACCCAAGGGCGTCCAGCTAGGGATGACACCGGCTGTGTCACCAGGTCCCCCCCACTACCCAGCACAGCTCGCCCACCCCCTAAGGGCAGGGAGGAGGGAGTTAACCCTGCCCAGTGTCCTGGGCTGCTAGAGAAGACGAGGCTGCGCTCTCCAGCTCGCCGCCTGCTGCCTCCCCCTCCCTCCCTGCCGCCCCTCGGCYGCTCTGAATAGGGAATTAGCTTTGCCTGCATTTAGACCTCTTAATTAGCTATTCTTCTTGCTCAGCTTGGGAAGAGGAGGGGCAGGAGGAGACCCTCACACACCCCCAGCTGGGCCCTGGCCCCGCTCCTGGAGCCAGCACAAAGGAGCTCAGCGGGCAGTGCCATCGGAGGGCGCTGGGGACGCCAGGACCTGTCAAAGCTTGTTTCCCACCTTCCAGAGCCAACCTTTTCTGTCCCGGCCAGGCGACAGCCTGCCTTAATTGGGCTGAAAATCTAATCATTTGTACCTCCAGGCCTGGGAAGGGGGCAGGGGGAGCAGGGCAGGGAGGCTGGGGAGGAGCCGGAGGGAGGAGGGAGCCAGGGAAGATCCGTAGGGAAGTGGAGGAGAAAGCAAGAGGGATGAGGCAGGAAGGAGCAAGCAGAGCCCTAACAAGTGCAAAGGCTTGTGAAGCAGCTGAGAGGACAAATTTATTTTGCTTTTCTTCAGGAAAGCTTTTTTTTTTTATTTGCTTTTCTTTATTCCCCCACACAAAACAGCAGAGATGTGCATGACTAAAGGGTGGAAGGGGGAGAGAGCGGACCACGTGTCAGCTTCTTTCCCTGATCTCCATCTGCTCTGAGACCCGGGCCAAGGCTCCCTTTGTGGTTCTCAGAGGTGTCCCACCGACACCCAGGGCTTGAGAGGCTCCTGCACCGCAGGCTTCGCTGGTGCACCACCAGCAAGTGGCCCTGCTCCCGTCTCAGTAGCAGCTTCGCCACTCCTGCCCTGCATTCTGGGTACTGCAGGCTTACCTCCTCAGCAGCAAAATAGCATCTGCAAGCTTTAATCAGAGTAGAAAAGGAGGAAATTGTAGTTCCCAGCAATGGCATGGGACTCCAGGCCGTGCACAGCAGAACCTGCCATATTCCTCTTTCTCTCTGTCCCATTGCTATTCCTGGCATTGCAGCCGGGTCTTGCTGTTTCCCCTGGGATTGCAACATCGTCTCTCATCTGACCCTGCCTCAACGCTTCTTGTTGCTTTACCCACGTCCCCTTTACTCCTTTACTCCCCTTTACTCCTCCATCTCTTCCCATGTCCCAGAACACCCAGCATGGGAGAGTGAGTGCAGACTGCCCTCCTGCCTGCCCCATGCCAGACATTGCCATTCAAGGATTATATAAAAATATGCTTTCAAGTTCACCAAGCCAAGGCACCTCGCAGAAGGCAGCTGCCCATGCAGATGTAGCACTGACAAGTGCTTTCGTTCTGATAATCTTATTAAAAATAAATAAATAAATAAATAACTTGTTGTGACAGGCTGATGTAGAGACCTAGAGAGTTAAAGGGGGCAAGAGCAGACTCCAGTCAGAGGAACCCAGGGTAGGGACAGACTCTTGAAAACGAAGCCACCGCGGTGCAGCGAATGCGAAAAAGCTGCAGCATGCTGGAAGCGAGCCAAAGAGCGCAGAGAGAGCAGCGATGCGGGAGCCTGAAAAGGGCCTGAGCGAGGGCAGCGACTGAGACCTGCGCTGAGCAGGGGGCGTGCGGCAGCACGAGCTGCTCTTGGGCGAGGTGCCGTGTTCGTAGCCCTGCTATTAGATCCATGAGCAGCCTGGCTCAGCTGGGCTGCGGAGCCGGTGGCCGTGGGAGTCCGCCAGGGTAGGCAGCAATCTTCTGCTGAGCCCTGACAAAACGCGACGCAGCAGTTCTGCACCAGCAGCACACGCATGTTGCTGATAAGGAGCCCGCGTAGCTAGAGATGGGATTGCCCGGAGCTGCTTGGAGCAGATCCTCGGTGGTGCCACTCTTGAGCTGGCAAAGAGGGAGGGGAAGACAGAGCTTTGGCTTGGTGCTCATCGAGCCCGCCGAGCTCAGTGCAAGAGGAGAGTGACAAGCCCCAAGCGCKGGTAGGTGCAAGTGGATCCCGGCTCCGTGGTTTGACAGCTCTTGCCTCCAGCTGCAGCGAGCCTTTGGCTAGCAACGCCACGAGGAAGCAACGCTGTGGGAGCGAGAGCCCTCCCAGCTGGGGAGAGCCTGCTCGGAGGGAGAGGCCATCCGGAAGCTGGGACTAGTCCCCRGGACAAGGTGCTGGGCTCGGTGAAGTGTTTCGCAGATCCGTAGGGTGTCATTCGTCACGCGGGACATCTGTAAATGCAGCTGCACGCAGCAGCAGCGCGAGCTGCAGCGGGACCTGGGTCAGCTGAGGTAGCTCTCTCCCAGACAGCAATAATGCCAAATTGAAGGCAGATACAGAGCAGTGATGCTGCCCTTCAGATACCCTTCCATTTTCTAGCAATTGATGTCTAAGGTACTTCCTGAGCCAGGAGTGGTATGTGTACCATCCCCTATAATAGCCACTACAGAGTCTGCCCTCTGAATTTGTCTAATCTCTTTTCAAAGCAGTGTATATTTTTGGCCTCTGCAGCATCCTGTGGCAATGAGTTCCACAATTTAATTACATGTCGTGTGGGTTAGTAATGCCTTTGGTCTGTGTGGAGCCCAGCGCCTGCTTGTTTCATTCATAACTTCTCCCCGTAACCTCAGCTTCCTGATTCCAGTGGAAATTAGTCAGCAAAACCCTGGGATTCCAGTGACTTGTGTCCTTTCAGCTGAAGGAGGACTTGGAGGCACACAGCCAGAACTGACCTTTAATGAAAAACACAAGGAGGTTAATACGAGGAGCCTGCCTGTGCTGACTGGGAACAGGRGGAAGACTGTGGTGGGCACTGCAGCTGGCAAGCGTGTTAGAAAGGGGAAAGACTCCGGGAAACCCAAGGAGAAAAACCCTCAAGTGATTTAGTGGCCCTGATTTCCTCAGGCGGAAGGTGCCCAGCAAGGCTGATGTCACCTGAGAAGCGTGGCGACCACGAGAAGAGCAGCTGAAGTGCTGCTGCCGTGGGTGCTGCTGAGATTTGCACCAGAACAGAGGGAGAGCTGCAACAAGGGGAAACCTCGAGGTGYGGTGGTGCCTCGAAGAATAAAGCAACGAGTGGCTTCCAGCGGCCCTTGTCGGAACGCAGACTTGAACTTTAAAAGGGAAGAGTTCAAGTAACCTAAAAGTGGCAAAGAGGATGGTTTGGAAAGCCCCATCACGAGTCAATGTCCCATTGCCTTGTGGGGCGTGGGAAAAAAATAGCCAACAAAGCTACTGAGAACTGACAAGGGAAAATTCAGGAGATAAAAGAAGACTAGGGCAAAACAGGCAGTTCTGAGTATGGTCACTAAGAACTTTTATTCCAYCAGCTCTTTCCTGTGTGAGCTCTGTGACAGTTAAAAAGTACAGATTTGTCAACCTTTCCTTCATTATCATTTCCTTCATTATCAGTCCCTCCTCCACCCCCTTGTTTTCACAAAATTAGGGGGAATATAATATCTTTGACCTCTTGACCAAGTTTTGTTGAAACTTGTCATCTTCTTCCAAAATTACTTGGAGCCTTCACACAGACACAGAGAGACAAAAACATGTCCAGAAGSCTTGTTTCCCTGAGAAACCTATCTAAAATGATCTCCCTCATCCAAGGAAGGTGTTTCTGACAATTGCCACKTAATCAATCTAATTTTAATCTCTTGTGCATAAACAGAACATGCCATAATGAGAAGCACTGCTGAAATAACCAATATTGGGCTCGGAGTGACCAAATCTTTCCAGTGAAGCCGAGCACAGCTTCAACACGTGACAAGAGGACAAGACAAGAGGATCGACTACGATACAGGATACTTGGGTTTCATAGATCATCTCCTTCAGCATGTCAGCAAAGCCGGTCTCCAGCGAGGTCTGTCTCCAARCCCGGCTACAGCAAGGCCCTAATCAGTGCTAAATACCTCCTGTGGTAGGTGCAGGAACCAGGTTTAAACTCTAYTTTTGCTCCTGTCAGTACGTCTAGATGAGCAAGAAGCACGGCGCTGAAAGTTGTACAGGAAGGTAAAGCTGCCAGCCGCAATTTAGCTGGACAAATTTTGCTAAAGGAGCTATGCTGCTTTTTCCTCCTGAATGCCTTAACGTCCCTCAAGTGAAGGACTGAGGTTTTAGACTGCTCGGATGCCCTGCAAGGGCGTAAAGCTGCAGGCGACTTGCAGAGGGATTTTGCAGAGAGACTCTTACCCCATCACTGCTCCATGGGCACAGACGAGGTGGATAGAGCTTGGAAAAGACTGGCAAGCAATTATCACCTGCAATTTTGTGCAAAGAGCTAAAAGGGAAAGCAGAAGCCTTGGTGGCAACCAGGAGGTAACAGGAAAAAGGTGATAAAAGACTGCCAGGAGTGCAAATGCAAGTTGACTTGGATAATAAAGGGGCTTTTAAGGCTTTTAATGGTGAGTGGCAGGATGTGCCTAGATATGGAACTTGGACCTTTTTTTTTTGTGTGTGCAAAGGGTCAATAAATCACTTTCTTACTGAGAAAAAACCCCTGCCATGTACCTGCTACAGCCTGAAGCAACTTCAGATACGGGCTTCATAACAGCAAATTTGCTGGAGTTGGGAAGAAGATAGAAGATCCAGTGAAGCAAGTGCTCCCCATGCTGTCTTTCAAGCTCTTCTTTAGCACGGAATTAATTTCCTCTTTGTCTAAATTATAGCGTCTACAAAATATCTGCCCTGCTGGCATGTTGTAAGGCTCACGATGCAGCATGCTGTAAATTATCACCTCCTYGTACCCATTCCTTGTCTTCATTCTGTGATTCAGACATTCCCCATAGACAGTTGGGGGCTGGAGAAGGAAGGTCTGGATGGAGCTGAATGAAATTTTTTCAGATGAATAATTTATTGCTTTTCTTGCTAAATGGAGATTCAGAGCAATCAAAACTTTTCCTGAATTTAGATCAAATTAAGAAAATAGTTTCCTTTGGAAAAAAARAAGTCTGGAAAAATTTCATTTAGGCATTAAGACATGAATTATTTCATATTTTTGTTTTGAAGTAGTATTTTGAGACCAGATTTAGCTAAATTTTATATATTCATCTAAATGAGAAAATTGAAACCAGAACTGAAGTGGAACACTTCCATCTGAGAAATCTTCTGGGGGGAAGAGAGGAAGTGCTCATTCTGACGAGAAAACAGAGGCTTCCTCTCCCCTCGTCCTTTCCTATTTCGGCCCCTGAACTCAGATTGCCTGCATTAGCACACTCGGAGTCTTGGGACACTTCAAGTAATTGCAGCAGCTTTTAGGCCCATTCGGAGCGTGAGGGYCACGCCTGGCCTGTGCTGAGGGCGCAGGCTGTGGTCACAGCTAGCAGACCCTCTCTGCTCACACAGCGCTCGGGTGCTGCTGGTGACCCATCCTGGCACCCGCCTGCTCCTCTTGGAACATGCTACCAGCTCCGTGCAGCTGCTGAGTGATTCAGAAGTTTTGGACCCCTCCTGCTTTTCTGTCTGAGCAGAAAGCGTCGGTTCAATTAATCATAATCCAGGATCTTCTAATCGAGGCACACCAAGGGAGTAGGGTTTCTGATAGGAGACCAGCAGCCTTGGACACCGCTGCTTAGAGAACATGGTGAGGTTTGTGTTCTCCTTGAGGAACCTAGTTGCTACAGGGGAATATTTCTTTTTTCCTTTCAAAATCATTAACTAGTTAATKATTTTGACTAGGAGAGTTTTAACGAGGGGAGTTAACTAGTACTTRTGTGGTGGTTATAGACTCTCCACCAGGGCAGGGTCTACTGACTCTGCTAGACAAACCACAGCTCATCTAATCCAGTGTGGGCATCTAATCCAGGCTGCTCTGATCAGGCCAGGTGGCCTTTAGAGGTCCCTTCAGGACAACATGTCTATGATTCAACTCTGCCTGCCAGGGAGGGATCTGAGGAAGGTGTGAGGTGCCCAGCGATGGTGGAGCTGCTTCCAGCTGACGTCTCCTCAGCAGCAGAAGCATGTGCTGCCCTCCCTGCATCTCAGCATCTCTCTCTAAAATGACATCCCTCAGTCGAAAAGACACTACAAACTCTTGGAGTGATCCAAGGTTTCGAGTTTCTRTATTAGTTTTTGATGTAGAAATCTCTGCTTTTTCTGTATGAAGTCCACAACACCAGGAAGGGTCAGTCAGAACATCCCTGAACCGAATGAAGGAAAAGGAATGTTTGCCTGAAGGAAAAGACAGTGAGAAGCCAAGGTCCTGCAGTTCTTGTGCTGGAGTGACCATGGGTCCTCCCTGGCTGGACACTTCTCCCTCCACTGTTGTCCTTTTGCTGCTAACCCCTGAAATGTCCATTGGCCAAGAACCAAGTCAAACTGTCAGCTGTGCCAAGGGTTCTTCTCTCTCTCCCCCTGGTAAAAAAGACATAAACTCCCACGTGAGAATCCTGCTCTCAACGCATCTTCCACAAGCCTTTGCCAGGGGACGGAGTGGATGTGAAATGCCCCCACGTCTGAACTGTAGCCTCTCATGGCTTCTGTGCTCTCCCTTTGCATGGAGAGCCACTGCACAGTTGCAAGGGCGAGGAGGAATGGGGCTCAACGCTGTCGTTTACTCATTCCAGCTCCTTTGTTGCTAACTCTCCAGCTTGGAGGGGATGACTGACAGAGACTGATGGTGCCTCTGCCTGCGTGTAATCCTAGATCCAACTGGATTTGGGAAATCTCTTTCATTGCTTAAAAAAAAAAAAAATAAAAAAAAAAAGAAAAAAGTGAGTGACGAGACTGAAGGTTCCCAACTAACGGGCCAATCTGGGCAAAACGCAAATGTGTCCTTAGCTCTTGCCCTGCTGAACGTGTCCTTGGGGGGAGGAGGACAGCGCAGCCCAGCTCCGGCTGGAGCACGGCAGGCACAGCCTGGGCCCCAGGGACCTGAGCGGGGCGGGTTTATTCCCGACCTTGCCGCCGGCCGCGTGAGCGAGCCCGCAGTGTCGGGGTACAGAGCCGGAGGTCCCCATGGTGCTGCTCGGCTCGGTGGAGGGCTCGGGGTGGGAGGCACGCCACAGCGGTTGAGGTGCGTGTCTGTGGACTGGCTCCACGGAGCCTTCCTCTGCTTCCGCCCGCTGCCCTCGGCCTGGGAGCGCGCCAGGATGCTCGGCCTGAGCGCTCCCTGCGCATCAGCTGCCTCTCTCTTGGGCTTCACGCCTCCTCGGGGAGCGAAGGGAGAAGTACCACCACTTGCTTTGGGTCGGAGGTACTGCTGTTATATTATCATTTACGGCTGATCTTTCTCAAACAAAATTTTGGAAAGAATTTGGCATTCAACCCCTTCTGCACTGCAGTCAGCTCTGCCTTGGGTTCCTTGGAGGACCCAGCCTATGTGTTTAATTCCACACGTCTCCATAGTGTTTTATGGACAAGTATACCTGCAACTAAATCAAGGGGAAAGGAAAAATACATTGACAGAAATGTAGCTCTGAGACAGAATAAGCTGGATTTTGAGCCTGCACTGATGAAAGTCGGGTTGCTGCTGAGATGAGAGTCTTGTGTAAGAAGAAATGGTGTCAAATACATATCCTCATATCCCTTGGCTGAAATAAACCGGATTTGCAGACCAGGGTGAGAAATGCCAGGTGAAGTATCTGCGGCAGCCACAGCTTCCCTGCTGCCCAGTAATAAGGTTATGAAAGAAAACTGGAGGTGGGAGGCAGCTGGCTGAGAAGCTTCATTGCAAAGCTGCTGCTGAGAACTGGCATAACCTCCAGCACYGAGCAGAGGAGACGCTGGTGGAGCCTGGCATCCGCCGCCCAGCTGGACTGTGCCCAAAGCGCCAATTCATATTTCAGAGTAAAAAGAAAGAGAGGAAAAAAAAAATCTCTTTTACGAGCGGAATAAGAAGTTACAAGGGAAAAGCCACAACGCTGCCCCTTGCCTCTGCGAGGCAGCTCCAGTGCTCAGTCCRCTTTGGGAGAAGTCACGCTGCTCCTGGTCTGCTCCTACTGCTGGAGACGCAAGCACTGGGGACAGACTGCTCCTGCCAGTGCAGACTGCACCCAGGAACTGGATAGCAGCCCAACCACTAGATATGCTAGGCTTTAAACAAAACCAACCAAACAACCAAAAAAAAAAAAAAGGAAATTACTCCTCCCTGGCTTCTCCTGGGCAGAAAGGTCCATCACACATGAGACACGTGAGTCCTGGAGCTGCCTGAAACATGAAGAGGCAAAGCCATGTCTCTCCTCTCTGACTTACCCTTGCTTCTTGCTATGTGGAAGAAGTACCAGCTTTGGCAAACTGAGCCTTCCACACACAGTCCTGGGGTTGTTCTGGCCTTCACGGATACTGGCTTGGCAAGCAATGGAGCCAGCTCTTCCTCCAAGACTCGAAGGTCCYTGGTGATTAAAGTCACTTTGAGCGTCTCGCCCCCTCTTCTGATGCCCTTGCCCCTCTAATGGGGGGTGGTGGTGGTGAAGAAGAGCTCTCTCTTGGTGGAACTCTTTGCTCCTCAATGCTGCCCTGCAGTTCAGAGTGGCTCTGTAAAAAGGACACAGCAAAGGGCAGGAGCTCAGAGCGAGGTGCTCCAAGACCTTCTAGCGTGCTGATCAGCTGGAGAGAAGAGCATGGGCCAGCWGTTGAGTCATCTGGAAGGAGCGGGCAAAGTCACAACTTGGTTATGGGAGCAAGTCTCGGCTTCCTGAGGCCACTGGCTAGAGCAGCCCCCGGTTTGCAGCCGTGATTGCCAGCCCCAAAGTGTCCGTGCTATAGGAGCTCAAGCCTATAGACCTTGCCCAGCTTGACTYGATTACAGTGGCATTGGTAGCAGTTTAATGACTTGTCAGCTGCAAGATGAGCACCATGGKCCCAAGCAGGCCCGCTTACTGCAGATGTGTTGGCTAAGCCTGCCACAAGCTGCTTGCAGCCACACCGCTGCCCTTCTGCAGCAACTGAGGGCAGGCAAAAGCCAAGGTGAGATGTTCTTGGAAACGTTAAATGCTTCAGATGCTTCAGCTGCATCATGAGGCAGCCCACTGCACTGCAGTCCCTTGTAACCTTAGCATGGAGGTGTCAGTGTCAGTTTGGCTGCTGCAGGGGCAATTTGGTCAGAGCTGTGTGGAGCCAAGYGAGAGAACGGAGCTATCTGAGCTCTCCTTGGTCTTCCCTATGTGGGCTGGACATCGGTGCTGAGCTCTGCTCTGCTGTGTCTAGGTTGTTAGCAGAACTATGGCTTTCTTGGGTGCAGTTACCCTCATGGGTTGTGTCCCTGGAAGCATCATGGCTCCAGTGTTCCCTCAGATCATAAGGTCCACCATGCCTTGATATGGGCTTGCAACCTGGCTAAATCCTGGGTCATGCCCRCTGGGGGCAGGCGGGTACCCTGCCTAAGGGCAGCATACAGACTGGCTGGGACATGATCTGGCAGTGCTGTGTGTGGAAAGCTCAAGCCAGCACTCAGGTTTGGACAGAAGAGGCTATGAGGTTTCCTCTCCGTGGAAGCACTGTCCCTCTGGCAGCATTTGCTGGGGATAACACTTGCAGGAAGAGGTGCTTTGGGAACAGACTATGTTAAGTGCTGTAGCTAGATCTTTGGTTCACTGCTGGTGACGGAGATTCCTCCGAGCTGGGCTCAGCAGTGACTACCCAGGCTGTACTGCACAGGGCTGTGTGTCTGCACAGCAAGAGTCCCCATCGCCCTAATGCCCTGTCTCCCCCATTTCAGAGTGGAACGGGGCAGTAAAATAAGGCTTGTCAGAAYAGGGGGCAAGTAAGGAAAGGAAGGGATGGCAAATTGGGCAGAGCCTTGTGTCTCCACAGTGGCCTGGGGCAGGTCATTTGTTTTTGGTTTACATTAGCAGTAATTATTCTCTTTTGAGAGTGGCTCAGGATTCTCTGAGGCAGAATTGCCCCTTTGCACGGCCACCCTTAACTACAGGCCCTGGCCCTGAGGCGTGCTCTAGCCCTTTTATTCAGGACATTTCCAAAAAAAATAGCTGCCCTGAGCAGTTCTTGCTGCCTTTGACTAGTGTTGACAGAGACTGCCACGTACAACTTGATGTGGCAACATTGCTCCGTGTCAACACATGTGGTGACAGATGTATGCCAAGGGGGCAGAGATCTCATAGCTCAGTGTTGTTGTGTCTTAAAGTTGGCGGCTCTCCACGGGATCATTCCTGATCTCTCCACTGAGGACCGCTCCTTTAGATCCCCGGGGAGAACAGTTCGGACTGTGGAGTTTCGGAGGCTCCATCCTGACAAGCTGGTTTCCTCAAAGTCCCCTGGAGCATGCAGCGGGCGACTGAGGCTGAAGCAGGGTCAGGAAGATCAAACCGTTGCACAAGGGAGTTTTCCTTGTGGAATTTACTTGCTGTAGGGAAAGATTTGCTGCCCACAAGTGCTTGGCTGGAATGACTGATGCACGTGAACATTTCCAGAGTGAGCAGTAGAGTAAGCGCTGATGGCTGCAGTGAAACAACCCTCCCTYTCCCTCCTGCAACATCAAAACCTGCACAGAAGGCGCTGTATGGAGGCCGTCAACCTACCACATAAGGTCTGTCAGGTGGTGTTATGGTCACCACATATGGACTGAGGCCAACAAAGACTTTGTCTGGTGCAGCCTTTGCCATTACCCTTGGTGTTACCTGCCCCAGCTCTGGATCGTAACTGAATGAGAAGGMTGGAGCACAGTATGAAGGTGCCAAGTAAAAGAAAGATAACACAGGCTGGAAAAAAAAAAAAATCATCATGGTAAGGACGAAAGAAAAAGAAAAAAAAAKGAAGGCAGGAAGCTCAGAATAGCAAAAAGGATCCTCCTTGGTATGGAGAAAATGTATTTCTGAGGCACAAATAAGCTTCTCCTTGAAGCACAAGGGATGGCCTCTCTCTCTCCCATCAGCTTTGGCTGCAAGACCACATCTGAACTTCATGCAGGGTACGTACTGACGGCAGCCACTGCTCCCATGAGCATCCCTATGAGGTCTTACCGATTCCCTCTCACGATGCCCAGTGCTGCTGACCGAGATTCCAGAGCCAACCTTCTTCAAGTCCTCATGCATTGTCCCGCTGAGGAAGGGCTCCCCTGGGCAGCTGAGCAAGAGAAGAGGTTGGTTTGGCTTCAAAGCCTATAGCTCTGGATGATGGAGTTCAGTACATAGCAGCATAGATACCAGACCTGTGCAGATTTAGGGAGTCGAAGCCAGCAGTGAACTTGTTGTGAAGACAGGACAGTCCTAATGGGAAGGGAAGACACACCTGTGAGCTGGTGAATGACTTCATTAACATCTGGACTAATGATCTGCTTTCAAAAGTTCAAGTCAAGCAAGTCTACAGAGAAAATGAGAAACATAATGTGGCCATC
The DNA here is from genome assembly GCA_003342815.1 of Eudromia elegans. Classification (NCBI taxonomy): domain Eukaryota; kingdom Metazoa; phylum Chordata; class Aves; order Tinamiformes; family Tinamidae; genus Eudromia; species Eudromia elegans. The sequence continues at coordinate 908,019 of PTEX01000031.1, read as the reverse complement.
CCCTTCAGTTGACCCTCATGGTCACATTTTTGCTCCAAGAGAACCTAGTCCACTAGCGACACCTCATTCTTGCATCTGACTTCTGTTGTGCAGGAGTGCATGCCAAGCCACAGCCAACCCGGAGGGGCGCGCACCGTCCACAGCCCCCGGGATTCAGACTGCCTGGGCAGTCTCAAGCCGTTGTCAGCCCTCCAGATTCCTCCTGTCCTCAGAGTACCATGTGGAACCACAGGGTCCATCAGCTCCACTCCTTAAGCCTGTTGCATGGAGCACTGCCAACTACTTGCCATGGCACACGTTGAGAATCACTGCTTCAGACACACTGCTGGGAGCAAGGCACGGTATTCCTACTGGAAAATAAACACATCTCTAGCGAAAACCTGGTGCACCGTCGTTATTTGGTTTTGGCTTTCTTTGAGTGAAAATTAAGACTTTTGTCTTGTCAGACATGAGCCTTCCCCATGCTTAACATGGCAGCCCATCAGCATTGCTTCTCAAGAATAAAGACAGCCTGGAAAACTTAAATAGAAGTCCCTAAAAGAGATAAGGGAATGGGCTGGGAGTTGGGTCTTCTGCTTCTCCTTTTCCTCCTCCTTGTTTCTCCTTCTCTCTCTTCTCCCCTCTCTTTCAGGTTTTCAACCTTGAGCTTCCTGCCATTCCGCATTGGATTTTTTGGGTTTTATCAGGTGTGTATTTGAGACTTTTGTGCCAAGATCCCAGGGAACAGGGATGACTTTTAACAGAAATAATTTCTTCTATACCTTCAGCCATGGCATTTGGGCTAAATCAACGCTACCTGAAAAAGAAACAAAAAACAAAAAMCAGGAAGATAAAGAAGCTCAAGTCAGTTGAATAGCCCTGTTACTAAGATTATCACTTATGTTTTACTGTTACTAGTGATTTCTTTGCTGTGGAGCCTTCCAGAGTAAATAGAGTAGAGGGGTCTCATTTCCAAAGGTGAAAAAAAAGTAATTTCTTTGKTTTTTTTCCACAGAAATATTTCAGGTCTTCTTTAGGTGGCCAAAAGATGCCAAGAAAAGGAAAGAGGTAAAAACAAATAGTTTGCAGTCATTTTATGCATCATGYCTTTCTTTTTATAAGGCAGTATTTTGATACGACTCGTCTGTTGGCGATGTGTGAAGAATCCTTTGATGAAGGACTAGCTTGTGAGCTGGACCATGTGCCCATGACGAGCGGTAAGAGGGAGTATGGGTGGGTAGAACTACTCAGGCCCTTAACTCGAGGCATAAGTAGTTTTTTGTCCTTGTGCCATTGATCCCAAAGAGAAGAAGGACACAGGAAGGGGTTGGAGAAGGGAACGTTGCCTGTTACAGGGAGCCCAGAAAGTAAAATGAAGCCTTAATGAAGATAAAAGGAGTTGTCCTTCTGGCCCTGCAAAGTGCCAAACCCCGTTTCCCAGGGATTTTGCTCCTAAAGAGAACACCTGTTCCAGCCCATCTCGGCCAGCCTCTCCTCTCCGGGCCCTTTGCAGAGAGACCTCTTCATGCCCAGAGCAAAGCCATCTCCGACTGGCGCGGGATGATTAAGCAGTGTGTTTATAAAGTCCAGGAGACAGCGAACGGAATTAAGTTATTCGAGCGCTTTGGGATCCTTCAGAATGAAAAATGCTGTGTACCCGTTGGATTTTATTATTACCATTACAGTCAGATGTTAATCCCTGCACCGGGATTTATGCATGGAGCGGGGCCAGCAGCAGTACATCTCGCTGAGTAATTGCTCTGGGCCGGACTCGTGGGTGTCTCCCCCCCTGCTCCCTTGGCCTCCCTGCGTTTGCTTGCATGGGGGGATCTGTGCGTGTGCCCCCATCCAGCCGGGGGCAAAGGCAGAGCCCGCACCTGCCTGCACCTTGGGGCTGGTTTGAGTTCAGCCTCCGTGTCCTTGTTGGGCTCAGGGAGCTAGTAATGAGGGTGTTTAACCGGTAATATTCACTATCCAGGGATAATGATACCGATCTCTTTTTGCAAATTGTTTGGAGAGCTAATGATAAAAGAGCTGGGGAATGGGAGTGTTTTATCGCTGTAATTATAGCCTCTGTGTGTGTGTGTATGGTACAAATGAGTGAAGAAAGGCTCAGGGTTCAGCCAACCAAGCCAGGACTACAGTAGCGGAAACACACAGCAAGGCAAGAAAGGCTGAACGCTTTTACGCTGTGGGCTTTAATTGCACATGCCTTAAATAAGCTGTGACCAGCTCCGGAGCTGCAGCCTGGTGACTCCTTCCCACTGATGTCCAGGGGCTGTTCTGACTTGGTGCAAACTTAGGCCTGGATTCTTGACCTCTCCCCATATTTTTGCTTTTCTTCGAGACCGATCCTGAGGTTTAGCACTTCTGAGACAAGAGGAGAGCAAAAACTGGTGGGGAAACCCTTCATCTCTAAGTTTACTGGGTGTCTGCAACCCTGTGCGCGCTCTGCTCACAGCTGGCGCCCCTGCGACTCCTTGGTGGSCCACCAGCATGAGAAAGCGGCACAGCAGTGGCCTCCTGCCTTCAGCGCCCCGCTTTGGCCCCCATGGGTGGCTGGTTATCTCATGCCTTTGGGAGGGAGTGACTGGCACRGGCAGGAATGTTCTTCCACCCTGTCCGCCCGGAGGAACCAGCTGTGTGTCCAATTTCTGGCCACCGTTCAAGCGTGAGCTCAGCGGTGAGCCATGCGGAGGTAAAGGAGGTGAGAAGGGTCTGGGGGGTTTGCTCTGTTGACACACACCAGGCAGATTGTGGGGCTCAGTGAGGGCCAGGAGATTTAATCGTTGTCCCCTCAGCATCATTGCGCAGGGGGTGAAGAAAACACCATCCATTTCACCCAGCTTGCTGTCCTGCCATGTTGCTCTTGAGGAAGAGCGGGTGGAAAAGGGCTTCCTTTCAGGCAGGAGCGACACACTTTGGAGGCTTGAAACCCTGCTGGGGCCCTGCCCGCAGAACCCCCTTGGCAGTGCCGCAGGTGAGGGCTACGGGCTGCCGTGCGGCGGGCGGCGACATGGGGCAACGCATCCCCATCTGCAGCCCGGGCGCTGCCCCTCCGGGCGCGCTCGGCACCTCCCGCCTCGGCGGGCAGGGAAGGGGTTAACGGGGAGGGCTGAGGGGCGCGGGGGGTGCTAGGACCCGGCGGCGGCCGCGCTTGTCACTCAGCGCGGCGAAAGTGACAGCGCGGGGCGGGCCGGGCGCCTATTTAACTTGTGCGCGCGAGGGGCGCGGGGCAGTGCGCGCGGCGCCGCGGGCCGAGCCGAGCCGAGCCGAGTCCATC
>PTEX01000031.1:828528-881492 GCA_003342815.1 Eudromia elegans | reverse complement strand
GCCCGGCGCGGCTCCCGGCGGGCGGCCGCGGGAGGCGGAGGCAGCGCTGGCAGCGCCGCGGCGGGCGGCGCACACACGCGCACACACCTCCCTGCATGTGATTAAATGGCTCGAAATCTGCTTCTGATTTCCTCGGGGAGGTGACTTTTCCCTTCTTTTCAACCCCGGGATTTATTGGAGCCTTTTACTCCGCTTCCAGGCAGCGGACGGGGCTCAGTTTCTCTACTTCTTGCCTCTTTTTTTTTTTAATTCTTTTTTTTTTTTTTTTTTTGGGCTTTTCCCTCCCCTCCCCTGCCTTCCCCGCCGCCTCGCCTCCTGCCGCTGCTGGAGCCGCAGCCCGGGGCAGTGCGGCGGGGAGCGAGCGGCAGCGCTGCGGGCACGCGCTCCCGCTTGGCAACACTCACCCTTATTTTCCTTTCGCCTGTGTTTTTTTTTTATTATTATTATTATTTTGGAGGGGGAGTGCAAATTGTTATTATCACTTTTTTTTTTTCCTTCTTCTTCTTCTTCTTCTCCAACCAGCGAAGGGAGGCGGGAGCCGCCGCGCTCCGCTCACCGCCCGCRCCCCCGGACCTGCCCCGCAGCCACCGCTACCTGCACCGCTCGGTAAGAGCCCCCAGAGCCCCCGGCACCGCCGAGCCCCTGCCCTGCTGCCCAMAGCTCCCCTCCTCGCCCCGCTTGCCTTTTATTCCTCCTCCTTTCTCCGTATCCTCATCACTCGCGCTTTATTCCCCCTTTCATCCCTTCRCCCTCTGTGCTGTCGTTGCCAAAGCGGGAGCTCCCGGTGGCCGGGCAGGGGGTGCCGCGTCGCCCGCCCGCAGACCCGGCCGGAGCCTGCGCACCCCGCGTCGAGCAGCCGAGCGCTGCGGATGCTCCGCGCTTTGTCCCACACAGGGGCCTCTGCTGAGTGTCCCCACCTCCAGGCTGCCCTCCCGGGCCAGGGGCTGTGTGTRGGGTGCTCGGTGCTGTATGAACCCCCTAGAGTTGCTGTCAGCAGGGACATGAGCTTCCCAGAGCTCTGAGTCCCGCAGTGGCCTCGCCTGGCGTGTCCCAGGCTCCTGCCACGGGTGCCGGTGAGGGAAGCAGGGGCAGGAGCTGTGCCAGGCTGCTGCCTGCGGTGCCAGCTCTGGCTGACCGGGCACGGGACACACACGTGCTCTTCCATGTCCTGCAGCTCCTGCTGCAGACTGAGAAGTGCCCGGGCGTTTTATGGTCTTGGAAGCTCTTTGCAAGCACAAAGCCATGTGGCACCTTAGTGGGGTGGCTTTACCTTTGCCACTGACCCCACTTYGGGGTTGTTGTTGATGCCTCCTGTGTTTTTGGTCCCACTGCAAAGAGCTCCCCTKTGGCCCCCTCGCAGGGAGCCGGGTGGCTTCGCTGTCTCAGTGCTTTCCTCAGTCGTTGTCTCTTCCCTGGACTCACCCTCCCGCTGGAGAGTGGCTGGATGGAAGCACCTTCCCTGGGTTAAGAGGCAATCGGCGCGGAGGGGGCGCGACGCTCAGCATCTTGCGCGGTTCGCTTCTCACCCCGGGGGCGAGCAGGGCTGGYGGGAAAGGAGGGCGGGCGGGAAGGGCTTCTCGGGCAGGGCGGCCGGGCGCTGCAGGGCTCGTGCTGCTCTGCCGCCGTGCCCAGCCTGGGCTCCGCCAGCGCGGCCGAGCGGGCGGCAGGGGCTGAGCATCCTCTCCGGTGCCTCCCGGCAGAGCGGGTACCTGGGACGCGCCTGGGAACGACCGCAGATCGCTCTGCCCCTGCCCAGCTCGCTGCTGCTCTCCCTGGAAGGAGAGTCCGGAGCTGCCTGTGGCCGGTGCAGTGAGGCTGGAGCTGTGCCCTGAGCACTGATTCCGAGGCATTTTGATGGATGGAGGGAAGCGTTTTTTTTCTGCAATATTCTATTTATAAAACAGAGGGAGCTGCTGTGCTTTTCAGACCACTCAGCAGAGCGAGCTGGCAAGGGGACAGGAGGTCCCGCAGTCCAAGAGCTGAGTGTGTGGTAGGTTACCAGGGCTCCCTTCAGCCTGCTGGAGATGCCTCCATGCACACAACTGGAAGAGGAGGAGGGCAAGTGGAGTCGCTGTGTTTGGAAGAGAGCAGGTTTAGCGCCAGTGTGACAGGAGCTGAGATGAGTCTGTGGTCTGGAGGAAAAAGAGGTGCCTCAGGCCATGTGGTTGAGCGCTCCCCAGGAATGGAGACCATCTTGGGAGCCTTAGCAGGAGGGTGTCGTGTTCTTCCCAGGGCCCCAGGTGGGGATAGGCACGAAAACCAGAGGCCTTCAAGCCAGGGCCTGGTCTCATCTGCAAGCGACGCGGCTCCGAGCGGGGCTTGCAGCCTTGGCGAGGGCCTCGGTGCAGGTGCCGGGACACGTGCGATTCCCTGTCACTGTCTTCCTCCGCCGGGGAAGGAGCCTGCCCCGCCGAGGCAGCACCCGGCACCGCCGTCTCCGGCCCCCCACCCTGTTAGTCAGGCCTTGCTCCATAAGGAAACGATTATTCTGCGCCCCCATGAGCCCCTCCCTGAGCCAGCGCAGGACACTTGCGCTCCGTGCGGAAACACGGCAGATTTTCCGTATCTCACTTTGCCCATGATGTTAAAAATGTACGTGACGGCCTCTTCCAAATGCCGGAGACTTGGCGGGTGCTCGAGCCGTAACAGGCTGTGTGACACCAGGGCATGAAATATCATACCAATAGCCAAGGAGAAAAAATGAGATGTCAACGAGGGGTGTGTTTCCGGCCCTGTTGTTATGAGCCCTCCTTTACCCCATGTGAGGGATCTTTCAAAGCTGGCCAAATGTTGTCATCTCTGAATACCATTTTAAATATTCATCCAGGCTATTTTCAACATCTGTGCCCGGCATGTTATGAAAAGGCAACAAGGGACGTTATGGAAACCAGACCACTTTATTCCCGCATGGAGTGGAAGGTGGCAGAAGTGCTGAGGCCTCCGCGAAGGAGCCACGAGAGTGCCAGGCCTCAGCTGGGATCAGCAGGAATAAAGCACTCTGCATACCAAGTGATATTCCGGGGAGCACGTGGCAAGGCCGAACAATGCAGCAGGAATGTGCAAGGGGCTTTAGGATGGCTAGGGTGGGATTAAAGAAGTCGTGTAAAGCAACAAGTGGAGCAGCAGTAGACGTTAAGAGACGGGGCTGCGTTGAGGCTACCAGAGCGGATGCTCCTTCGAGAGCGGTGGCTCCAGGTGGCTCCTTTAGCCGCTGCTGCCTTGGGAGTGATAGGAGCAGGACTGCAGCACACGTCATCAGGAGGGCAACACGCTGAGGGCCACACAAGAAGGATTCGGCCCTGCTGTGTGCAGTTAAGAGCATGTACAAATCCCCCCGGGATAGAGGGGCCGGCTTCATCCCGGGCTCCTGGGGGGCCAGGTGGGCTCGGGAGGATCCGATGGTAAAGCCACGGACAGCACCGCGGTCCGCGCTGCTCTGCACTGTCCTTCCTGTGGACGCTGTGACTTAGGAGGTACCAAGAGGGGTAACTAACAGTGCAKTTAAGGACCCGTTCTTTGACAGTTCTTTGCACGTGCTCAAGGAGTCCTTGGACTCCTTGCTTCGTGGTGGATTTCTTTCCCTTGTTTTCGATAACCTAGGGAATCTGGGCTCTGTCTCTTCCTTTTTGCAACATCAGACGGAAATTAATTCAAGCCGGGCCAGATTCTGACCACAGGTATGCCAGTGTAAATTTGGAGTCGCTTACGTCTTGCTTGGCCTGATCTGAATGGAGCAGCATCTGCCGGGTGCCAAAGGGGCTGAGGTCAGAACCTGGCCCATCCTTTCCCCAGCGCACTGCCATTTGTATGTGTCTCCTGGCACTGCCACGGTATCATAGGGCTTGTGTAATGCTGCCTCTGGCCTGTCGAGAGCATTGCAGTATCCATCACCACGAGCGCCTGCTTGGGAAACGCGGCCCGCCTCGGAAGCGCCCCCATGATGCGCACGCGCTCTGCAGAGCGCAGGCTGCCAGCCCGAGGAGCCGCGAGGACCCCAGCCGGCCTCACGAGGCAAAACACGGTGGAATCATCTGTATACTGTATCTATACAACATCATATACGGGCTCCCAATATTTAAGTGAAAACCAGAAAGAACTAGCGCGATGGAGATGGAGGCTGCTGCGCTGCGCGGAAGCCATTAGCTGCATCCCCAGTGGGCACTGGTCGCTCCATTAGGGCAGTCTGGAAATGTGATTAGCTCTGCTGCCCCCCTGCCCCTCCTGTGCGGCCGGGGCCGCTCTCCCCACTTTGGCTGCATGGGGGTTTTCCTCTCCTCTCCTCTCCTCTCCTCTCCTCTCCTCTCTTTCTCCATTGACGTTTTGGTTCTGGTGACATGTGGAATGATTTATCCGTGTCCAGAGCCGAGTTTGGCCTTGATGCATTCCGCTTGTCAGACGGGGACCAAAACACTCCCCAGCTGGCACTGGGCTCGGTACGAGGGACCAGCGACCGCGGGCAGGAGCCAAGCGGAGTCTGGGGGTCCTGCCTGCCCTGCCTGAGGGGGTCCCAGTTTTGGGGGTGCAGGTGTCAAGTGGAGCCTTTGCCTTCCTCCAAATGGGCCTGTCATGAGAGGTGTCAGGCATACCTCTCATGGCCATGGCCCCATGGCCAGACGGGGACCCGGGTACCCAAGAGGCACATCCCAACTCCTAGGGTTATGTGTGCCCATCATGTCTCTTCTTCCAGGCCCTTTCCAGCCCTCTCAGAGCTTTCCTGCTTGGATAGAACTCTCATTGGGGGCTGTCAGGCTTTTCTGGGGCTTGCACAGTTCCTGTGCAACCCATCCTCCAAGGTCTGCATCCCTCGGACCTCTTGCCCAGCTCCTTGCTTAGTCTCAAGTCCTGTGGGTCCTTCAGCCCCACTTGGGGTGATTTTGGGAAGTGCCCCACGTTCCCCATCAGGCCACGCACCCCTCCAGGACCTCGTGCGTGCGGGCGCACAGTGTGAAGCAGCCCATGGAGGAGGATGCCGCATCCCCTGTCTAAACCAACGCCAAATAAGGTCAAACACTTTCCTCTGGCACGGCCAGGGCAGAGGGAGCGTGAGCCCCGTCCCAGCCCGGAGTGGGGAAAATCGCCTCCTTTGCCCTTCCTCAGTCGGCGTCGTGCGAAGGGCCCGCGGGGAGGTCCTGCGAGGGAAGGGAGCCCCTTCTCCCCGCCGCCGCCGCCGCCGGGTGCTGCCCCCCCTGCCCATCGGAGCGGCCGCTCGGGCTCCGCGCCCGCTGCCCTCTGCTCCCGGCACGTGTTTCAGCGTGTGACTCAGGCCTCCGGCGCGGGTTAGCGAGCGCTGCGCTCGCGGCGAGGGCGGCCGCTCGCTCGGGTCGGCGGGCGAGGTCCCTCCGCAGCCTGGCAGCTGCCCCGGCCCGCGCTCCGCCGCCCCCGGCTCTCTCCCGGATCCCAGCGTTGCTATTTGGGGATGTTTCTGCTTTCCCTTGGCTCACCAGCTGCACCCACCTGGGTGCGTTTGGAGCGGGTGCTTTCCAGGCTACCCCAGCACTGGAACAGGAAGGACCGGGGATGCAGGTGGGAACCAGGTTTGCAGTATGCACCCAGGCCCCAGCACTGCTCTCCACGGTGGTGCCTTCCCTGGGTGGGAAGGGAGAGTCCTGCAGGAGGTCGAGCTGGAAACGCGGCCCCAACATGGCACGGGGCTGAGGAAGCGCCGCTCCCTCCTCCCGGCTCTGAGTGGGAGAAGTGGTGCAGAGGTGCTGCGTCTAGGAGCTAATTTTTAAAGCGAAAAGCACTTCGGCGGGCTGAAGTGTGGCAATTTCCTTCCAAACCGCACAGCCTATTAGCATTCCCCGAACGGAGGAGCGAGGAAATCGCCCGCCTCAAAAATGCAGCCGCTTCTGGGGCGGAGCGCGGCAGGGGCTGGCGTGGCCGCTGCTTCCTCCCTTCGCCTTGGGCTCCTCCCTTAGCCCTTCGCAACTACTGTGGCACCGGCTGGGCACTGGTGGCCACTGGAGACAACCTCGTGACCCTGACCCCACAGAGGGGCCGAGAAGACACTGAAACACTTTTGGTCCTTGGAGATGCCCCTGGCTGCAGCCTTATGTGTCCCAGGAGTCCATATTCCTCCTCACATCAGAGCCGCGTGTGTCCTGTGCCGCTTTTGGCCCCACGTGAGGCTGCGTTCAGCCCCTTCCTTCATCATTCCAAGCCGGGGGCAGCGAGGATGAGAGATGGAAGGGGGGCAGGTGGGAGCTGGGAGAGAAATCCCCGCTGGCGGCCCCTCTGGCAGCTTGCCGGGAGCACGGGGGTCACGCTGAATATGCATAAAAGGGAGCAGATTGCAGCTGCCCTCCTTGCCCATGCAGAGGTGAGGCCCGCCGAGCGCGCCGGCCCCGGCTCCCTTTCAGCGGGATAATGGGGCGAGCGGAGCGCGGAGCGTGTGTGCCTGTGTGTGGTCCGGCCCGCGATAATGATTTCCATTCACGCGATGCCTCCGCCGCGGCTCGATACGCGGCTGGGCGAGCGCCGCGGTGCTCGCTCCCGGCGGGAGCCCCGAAGGTGAGGCTGGAGGCGCAGGGAGCCCGAGCCCGGGCCCCACCGTGGCCGGGCTTGTGGGAGAGCAACCAGGAGCCCATGGGGAGGCGGCCATGGGGGAGGAAGGCCCTGGGCCCTCCCCATGCCATTAGTTGATGTGGGGAGGTCAGGCTATGGCTGGGCTGATGAAGAAGGGACCTGCCTGAGGGCAATGGAGCTGTGTCCACCTCCGGCTGGTGCTGGCCCAGCAGCAGAGCCCAGGCTTATTCCCACAACTTCTGCTGATGAAGCCCAGTTCATGGTGACCTGTTTTAATTTTTTTTTTTTTTTTTCATTTTTAGAGCTTTCCTTCATTTCCAAGTGTTACACCCTGCACCCTGGGACACAAGGTGCCCTTCCTGGGCGGCTGTGTGCAATAGGGCCAGTGGCAGAGCCAGAGGCACCACGGGGCTGCACTGAGCATCCGTGTGTGTCGGGTGTCCGAGGGCACCGCCGAGGGCTCTGGAGCCCCTTGCAGGCTGCTGTGCTGGCTGCTTTCCCAATGGGGAAGAGAACTGAGAGCTGGAGGCTCGGGGGCTCTAGGGGACCCGGGGCTCTCTGCCCTCGTCTCTGTCCTTAAGGAGTTTGGCCGTATGGCAGCTGCAATGAGATGGGGGGAAGTGGATATGTGCAGCAAAGGACACAGACCTGCAGGAAGGCAAGTCCGCTAGCTCTGCCATGACATAATTGGCCTTAAGATGAGGTCTCTCTGTCGGGAGAGCAGGTTTAAGGGCACTGGAACATCCGAAGCTGTGCAGTCCGTGCGGTCTCATTGCGCAGTCTATCCCGTGGCGGCTGTGCGATCCGTCCTGCTGGGTTGTGCTGTCTGTCCCGTCAGGTCTGTGCAGTCTGTCCCGTTAGGAGTCAGCACTGATCCGTGCTCTCTTGCTGGACAGTTCCCAGCGCGCTGGACAGACTGAAGTTCGCAGCATCCGCCCTCCCCAGCACCGGCATCCTGGATGCTCAGCCAGGCCCGTGGCCACGTCTCCACCTCCCCATCGCGCTCCTCTCCCCACCCGGGAGGCAGCTGCCAGCCAGTAGGGAGCTCTCTATAGCTCGGTGTTGGAAAGGGGGGTGGAAGAACGCTGCTAATTTGCCAAGGACTGATGTCAAGCACTTGCTGTGAGAGAAGGAAGAAGAGGTGTCTGCATGGTCAGCTTGGGCTCAGCGAGCATTGGTCTGGTTTTCCTTATCGGAAAGGTTTTACTCTTTTTCTGGAGAGACGCTCTCCCTTCATATTTGATGCAGCAAATGGTGGCTGACAAGGCCACCAGTCTCTGGCCAACCATAAGGTTGAGGGAGTTGCAGCAGCAGGGCTGAACAGGCCAGCCCTGATGAACACAGCAATCCTGCCAGCGCAGGAGATGCCAGTGAGTCGGCTCAGAGATGGAGTGGTAGCACCACAGCAGACACCGCAGTCTGCCTGAGGAGAAGAGGTTCTTGCATGAGGGACGTGTCCTCCAGCTCCAGCAATGGCAAGGGTTGGCACTCCTTGACATGGCAGTGCTCGCTTCAAGCCTGGCAGAGCAGCTCTTCTCTCCGCTGCAGTGACTGCCGTGTCCCCACGCTCCATCTTGGAGGGTGAAGACAGCACCTGACCTGCAGCAACCTGTCTTCTCCCTCCAGCCTTTGCATGTGGTCTTGGGCAAGTGGTTTAGAATCGGCTGTTTCCTTCTCTGCTCCTGCAACGCCTGTCTGCCCACTACACTGCTCTGCGGTACTGGGTTCCTGGTGCTCCGAGGGTCCAAGGGATCTCCCCAGAAAGACCTTCAGCACTGATAGGTAGGACAGGATACACCTACCAGGGGGGAGGCCACCCAGAGAGCCTCTGAGTTTCAGCAGCAAACACCTCCTTTCTCATCAGCAGTGGATGAAGGAGCAAGTAAATGATAGCGACGTGGTGGGATCAGGAATCCTTCTGGGGCACATCTCTGGGGGAGGGATGAGATCCCCTTCCTTCCTCTGCCTTGGCTCGCCCAGAGTCATTAGCTCTGCTTTTCCAGAGGAGCTGGCGGCACTGCTGTGCTTGGCTGGAAAGGGAGGAGCTTCCCGCCCCATTAGTGGTTTGGCAGTCAGGAAAGAGCCAGCTTTCTTCCAAAGTGACTTTTTTTTTTTTTTTTTTCTCAAATAGGAAAAAATCCCAGATCGTTTCAAACTGACTGTTCCCCGCCTGCCTCCTTCAGAAGGAGCAGAGGGCCGGATAGCCAGGAGCAGTGTTGGGGGTAGGGGGCTGGTTATAAATTAGTAGCAGAGGATTTGCCACATTGAGTTGTGCCTCTAGCATTGGCCAAGGCTTCATTCCTGAGAGCAAAGCGCAAACCCCAAGTCATCCTGCAGTGATTTACTGGTGGGAGAAGGGATGGTGCGGAGTGGGGGAGGACCTCTTCCTCCTTCCCATGCTGCAGCAAGGGGCTGGTCCTCTTGAGAAGAGACCAGTAAGTCTTGGCTTTGCCGGCAAGCCCTCTGTAAGGCTGGGCAGCAGCGGGCACAGCCCCTCCAGCTAAGCGAGGGCTGGGATGGTTCTCATGCTGGCTGCTTCTTGGGGAAGGTCTGCTCCTCTTCACCTGGTGTCCCTCAGCGCCCAAGACAACCTGGCTCCTTGGCACAGAGCTGCTCTCGAGGCTGAGGACGGGACCACTTGATGTCTCATTGATTCCTGGGACGGTCCTGGTTTGGTCAGAGCCAGAGGGAGGTGAAGTGACTTCAGGTCYCTCATCCATCCTTGAAGCCAACAGCCCCGCCAGCAGCTCATAAATGGGTGACCTGTTGTGTCCTCTGGGAGCAATGCAGCATTGCCTAGACCTGTGCCGCTGCTGCACACGCTGCTGCACAGCTGCCTGGCTGAGCCCTGAGATTTGCTTCTCTTGAATTTTCTTTTATTACCACATGCGTCAGACCCCAGTTTCTTGGAGACAAGGCCAGAATAACCTCTTCTGGTAGGTGAGGAAGGGCACACATGGCAGTGGCACTCGGAGGAAACATGGCCCAGGCTTGTAGTCCCCTCAGGGAAGGCTTGTGGCCAGATGGATGGTCGCTCTGGGAGGCTGGAATAGCAGGAAAGGTGGTGCTGACCCCAAGATCCCCAGCTGAGCCACTGGCCATAATCCTGGAAATCTGCTCCCTGCCACAGTGTCCCCACAACATGTTTTCACTGCTGTTCTTTCTCCTGGTGCTGACAAGAAGTGTTTCAGACTGCAGCTCGACAATCCTGGCATTTACGTGGCTCTCGTGACTTCAGGATCTCTTCTGCCTCTTGGGTCCCCCTGCCCTATGGGGCAGCAAGCTGTGCTACTTCCTGCAGCCCCTCTCCAGGCACCCAAGCAGTGCAGAAGAGCTGAGCACTGAGTCTCCTTTTCAAAAGTTTTGTTCCTAAGTCTGGGTCAAAATCCTCTGGCCTAGCCCCCAGCAATAGGGGACCCATGCAGGGTCCATCTTGCTGGACAACTTCAGGGATCAAGTCGGGAATACACTGGCCTCAGACTGGGGGCTAGAAAGATGCCTGGTGCTCTGCCATCACAGAAAGCCAAGTGGAGGCCTCAGCTAGCCACCGGTTATTTTTCCTTCTTCTCTGCTGTGTGTGTTSAACTGCCTCAGCTCGGGGATGTTACCTTGAGTGTATGGGGCTGCACATAAAAGCCTAGTGGCTGCAGGCCGTGTAGTTCATTCCCCCTGCAAACAGCTCTCAAGGGGGCTCAGAAGTCCCTGTCATGCCTGAGATCTATGAGACATCTGTGACAGATGTCACAGATGGAGAGGGTCTGAACCCAGGTGCCTGCTTTTGGCCTCCTTCTCTTCCAAGTCCAGCTCATTTCATCACCTCTCCAGGTATAGAAGTGTAGATGAGGGGTTGTTGTAATTAGGATGTTTCAAAATGACTACCTTCTGCTTTCCGAGGATGCTATTTCAGTGGGAACGAGGTGAGAAGACGTACAGAAATCAAGACCCACGTATCTGGATCTCCCACGTGCTCTGCCAGCCTCCGCGTCCAGGCTTGGTTCTAGCCTCCAAGGACGAGCCAGCCTGGGAACTGCTGTCCAGCTGAACTGCTATGAGTATTCACTGCTCTTTGCTTTTCCTGCAGGACGGACCTGGTTTCCTCGCCCCAGGAGGATGGAGGTCCTGCAGCTCCTGCGCCTGCTCCTCACTGCCTGCATGCTGGGCCTCTCCCAGGCAGTGAACCCCTTCGTGGCCCAGCAGACACCCCCGGACCCTTGCTATGACGAGAATGGAGCTGCACGCCGCTGCATCCCTGAGTTTGTCAAYGCTGCCTTTGGGAAGGAGGTACAGGCCTCCAGCACGTGCGGGAAGCCTCCCACCCGGCACTGCAATGCCTCCGACCCTCGCAAAGCTCACCCGCCAGCCTACCTCACCGACCTCAACACTGCCTCCAACATGACGTGCTGGCGCTCCGAGACCCTGCACCAGTCGCCCCAGAACGTCACCCTCACCCTCTCCCTCGGCAAGAAGTTTGAGGTGGTCTACGTGAGCCTCCAGTTCTGCTCGCCCCGCCCCGAGTCCACTGCCATCTTCAAGTCCATGGATTACGGCAAGACATGGGTGCCTTACCAGTACTACTCGTCCCAGTGCCGCAAGATCTACGGCAAGCCCAACAAAGCCACCGTGACCAAGCAGAACGAGCAGGAGGCCCTCTGCACCGATGGCCTCACTGACCTCTACCCCCTCACAGGGGGCCTCATCGCCTTCAGCACCCTCGATGGGCGSCCCTCTGCCCAAGACTTTGACAACAGCCCCGTGCTGCAGGACTGGGTGACGGCCACCGACATCCGCATCATTTTCAGCCGTCCCCATCTCTTCCGTGACCTGGGGAGCCGAGACAACGAGGAGGAGGATGGAGGCACTGGCTCATCGCCCTACTACTACGCGGTGGGCGAGCTGCAGGTTGGCGGGCGCTGCAAGTGCAACGGGCACGCCTCGCGCTGCGTGAAGGACAAGGAGCAGAAGCTGGTGTGCGACTGCAAGCACAACACCGAGGGCCCCGAGTGTGACCGCTGCAAGCCCTTCCACTACGACCGCCCCTGGCAGCGGGCCAATGCCAGGGAGGCCAACGAGTGTCTTGGTGAGTGATTCCTCCTGCTCTGTGCTCCCACTCTCGTTTTCTCCCTGCCAGCTCTAAGCCCAAAGATCACAGAATCACAGAAGGGTTGAGGTTGGAAGGGACCTCAGGAGATCATCTAGTCCAACCCCCTGCTCCAGCAGAGACACCCGGAGCACGGGGCACGGGGTGGCATCCAAGCAGGGTTTGAGGATCTCCAGAGAAGGAGACTCCACAAGCTCTCTGGGCAGCTTGTTTAGTGCRAGATGAGTTGCAGAGGGAAGAAGTGATGGGGTTGCAGCAAGCTCATGAATTGTGCTTCTCTTGAGATGGTTTTCAAAGCGCTGGTGGAATTCCTGGCGGGCTGAGGAAGGTTTGGGTATCTGCGCTGTCTGTTTTTTGGGATATCTCCTCTGTAGCTGCAGGGATTCAGCAGTGAGCCAAAACACCAAAACACTCAGAAAATTACTGGCATTTTTTCAGCGTGTCCACAAAGGCCAGGGAGGCATCAGCTGTGCTTGCAAAGGGGAGCTCCCTGGGGCAGCAAACCGGCTGTCCCGGGAGCAAGGGAAGAGTCACGGAGGTTCCCCAGCACGATGTTTTCTAGGTCAGGGATAAGGCAGTGTGGCTTAAGAAAAAGCCAAGAGATTAAGGAAATATTTGAAATACTCTGCTTCAACATTTTATCATTCAAACTTGGTCTGGCACGGTGCTTTGCGTGTCCATTTTAATTTAATCTGTTTTTTTTTTTTTTAAAAAAAAGTTTCTGTGAATTAAACCCATTGTAATCTAAACGAAACATTTCAAAAGTATCCAAACAATGTTTTTTAGTCACTGCACTTTGAAATRACTTTTTCTATGGGAATTTTTTTTGAAGCTTTTGTCTTTTATCCTAATCCATGCTATGTGGGGGAAAGCCAGGGACTACTGAACTCCTGGGAGAGGGGAAAGCAACCCCAGAAGGGTCCCAGAAGGTGGCAGGAGGGTRGAAATGGGGAAACCGTGCTATTAATCAAGCCCTGAAAGGCGCTGTGGATGTGCTGGAGGACAGGGGGACTTGTTAATATTTCTGATCAATGTCTCATCGAGCTCCCAGCTGTTGCCTTARATATATATGTTACAGCAAATTTCTTCCTGGAAAGGCAGCTATTTYGAAAGGAGGGCTTACACTGGTGCTCTAAAACACCATGTGCCCCATGGGAATGCGTCAGCCTGTTTGCTTTCCCTCCCTGTCTTGGAAAGATGTGGGTTTTTTGGAGCAAAACTCGGGATAAAAAAMCAGTCCGCGCCAAAGGCACCTGCGGCTCCGGAGGCGCGTGTCCGTGGGAGACGAGAYGAGGGCAGTTTGGGACCGGCGCAGGAAGAGGCCGCGAGGTCAGGGTGCTGGGGGAGCGGCGGGTGCATGTCCCGCGTTGTGGGTGCGTGGGGGCCGCTGCGCTCTGAGCCCATCCCGCTGCTCCGGGGAGCTCCTCCGTGGCACCTGCACCCAGCGGCATGAATGAGCACCCTACGTGGGCTGGGCCCAGCGGGGGCCGTCCCCACGGCAGCCCCTGCGGCAGATGGGCCTGAGAAGATGATTGTGAGAGAAGAGTGTCGTGGGGAGGAGGTGGGGGCCCCTCCGGACACCTCGTGGCACACAAAGCCCTGGGCCGCACCGCATGCGAAAGCAGCTCTGCCCATGCAGCCGCTGCCCTTCTCGCTCGCTATCCCCTCGGGGGCTCTGTGCCCACCGCGAGGGGACACCCTCCATCCCACGCGTCCCACGGGCCCAGGGGCTGGACACGGGATTAGCTGCAGCCGCCCTCCCCTCGGCGCCTCTCCRCAACGGCCGCTCTGCTGCGCGCCCGCCCGGCAGGCGCAGCAATTAGCCCCAATTAAAAGGAGAGGGCTGCCCGGCTGGGACTACCCTCCATTCTGCTCCATGCAGCCCATGGGGGCTTTGCCGCCTCCGCCGTCCCCGGTCCAACCCCCTCTGAGACCGGTGCCTCTCGACTTGGKGCTTCAGCAGTCACGTCCTTCCCTTTCATGACCCCTACAAAGGGCTCGGTCCTTGACCGATGCCTCCCTTCCACCAAGTCTCTAAGTGCTCTGGATATCCTGGAAAAAAAMCAGCCCAGGTTTTCCTGGATGTCTCCCAGGGGCTCAGCCRGCCCAAGATGTTGGAGGAGGAGAGAGGASTCCAGGCCTGGACAYGCATTTCAGAGAGGAGAGCCCACCAGAACCAGTTTGGTTCTRCTTTTYTTTTTTTCTCCCTAAGAATTTCTTCTTCCTGCCTGTTCCTGGAAATGTAGAAGTGAAAACAATATAAAGATAAACTCAGTATTGGGGTAGAGCATGACCATCATTTGGCCGTCATAAAGTGGCCATGGTGTTTGCAGGACACGGGTGGTCACCATGCCACATGATTATGGGCACCAGCTTTGACTTTGGAGTGCAGGAGGGGTTTGGGAACACTGCAGCCAGGTGTTGAGCAGGCTCCAGGCTGGAGCATCAGCATGTCCACCACGGCTGCTCTGCCTAGTGTGCTGCTGTGGCCACAGAGCTCTTCTGGGGCCCCGAGACACCGCGTGCGTCCTGCCAAAAACAGGACTCCCTCTTGTASCCTCCGGGCTGCCTCTCTTCCCAATGCTGTGCCAGGAGCTACCAGGGCATTTCACAGCCAGGACATTTCGTGACGAGGTCTGTGGAAACAGGCCTGTCATTTGGGGTCCAGGTGGCTATTCCTTGTCTATTAAGCCTAAAACGCTCAGCAGCCTTGTGCAAGGTGATGAGCTGACTAGAAAGGCCCGTTTGTGATCGTCCATCTGGGACAGGAGACTGGGGATGGTCCCTGCCTGGAAGGAGAAGGCATTCAGGGCACAGTGGAGAGCTCCAGCTGGCTTGGGAGAGCCAAGCCAGGCTGGGTTGCAGATGAGGGGAGGAAAAGRTTGCCTGCTCCAGGTGCATGGCTTTAGGTGGGTTTTCTTCATTTGCCAAACCCAGATAGGACTGTTTGTATTAAAAACTGTTTAAAATGGGGGGGAAAGAGAAGGATGCAGATGAGAGAGGCTTTCTTCCCACCACCCCCTCCACCGCCACAGAGCCCCAAGTCTTTTAACCCGGATGGCTCCGAGCAAGATAATCCCTGCAGAGGAGCCAATGGGAGCAGAACGGCCCAAATCCAGAGCCCTGTGTGATGCTTCGGCTTTATCCTCGTGGATCTATGCCTTCCCTTTCCCTGCTGCACCTGGGTGTGCTGAGCCGGGGCTGCCACCCGTGCCTGGGGGAGGCAGGAGGGCATTGCCTCCCCCTGCGGCAGCCTCCGTACGTGGAGCTGCTTGCGCTGGATCCCCGCTGCTGGGGTTGGATTCCCGGTCACCGAATCGGCGGGCTGTCCTGGAAAACACCCGGGGCTGGARGGGAACGGATTAGTGCAGTGCAGCCACTGGAAGTAATTGATCCACTCGCTGGTAATTCGGGAGCTCTTGTTCCCATTGTGCCGCCGCGGCTGGAGAGCCTTTCTGAGCACCGCACAAAAGGGAAGCCGTGCTCCGGCGTGCAGAATCCGCTCCGCGGAGCAAGGGGATAATACACGGGGCTTGCTTTGATCCAGAGGCTCTGTGGGGAAGTGGTCAGGCTCTGCTATGTGGACCCCACCGGCCACAGCTCCCTCCACTGCAGAGGGCTGGCAGCTCTGCGGTGCCACGGGTGCCCAGGCTGTGACACCCGTGCCCACAAATGCCACGTCCCAGTCACTGGAAGCCCATTTGTTCCCAGCAGCATCGAGCAGATGTCTTGCCCAGAGGCAGCTGATGCAGGCGGATGGGGGTAGGTGATGCCTTGCAGAGAGCTAGGAGCAGAGCTAGYCAGGTGCCTGTCCTCACCCAGCTCTGTGCGCAGCCTTCCCTGGCACCGCCGGCTCCTTGCTGTGCCGGCTGCACYGGGCCCATGGCGCTCGGAGCAGGAGGGGAGGTCTGTTCTTGATGGAGATTGGGCTGGTTCCCCCCACTGCTCTCCCAGCACAGGAGCAGTGCCAGGAGGTGCGGAAGATCCAGGAGCTCAGCCTGCAGCTGGACCTGGGCCAACGCACCCTTACGGCTTCAGCAAGCTAATTACCCGCCTTGTTTTCTCCTGGTTGTTCTGGGTCAGCCGCTCGTTCATCCTCTTTTCAGAGGCTCTGAGATGGCTCCCCAGGAGCAGCGACAAGGGAGCCCTTGCAGGCGCTGCAGACGGGATTAGCGCTCTGTCTGATGGACCAAAGCCCTTTCCTGAGGATGGGGACCGGGAAGCTCAGCCTTGTGCCTCATGTTCCCACCTCTCAACTCTTGCCTTTCCYRTGCAGGCATTCAAYTTTCTTTTTCTTTTCTCCTGCTTCCTGGTATCAGAGGTAGGAGTCCCATTGTCTATCTGTCCAGCATCTTCCCCGAAGCGCTTGGACCACGYGCTGCTCTCTGTGAGAGCCCTCTGCCATGCCAAGCATGGCCATGCCACCTCCCTGCAGTCATGCGCACGCTGCCTGCCCCAYGGCCTCTGCTCAAGGAAGGTGCCCAGGGATGCAATAGTGGGACCACGAGACATAACCATGGCCTGTGGCCCCTCCAGGCTGCAAACACAGAGCTTCCAGGCAGGGTGGCTCCCTGCCCAATACGATGGATGGGGATGAGAAGAGAAGGGGGGTTCTGGTCTGGACGSCCTTTCCCTTAGGGTGGACGTAGCCTCCCCATCCATTGCTCCTGATGCTAAAGCAGGGACGTAGCTCTGRTCTGAAGCAGCCAGGCCAAGGTTTTGCTTTTGCAAGGCACTTGCAGGTGCCTTGGGGCTGATCTGGGAGTTGCAGGGTCTGGTCACCCAGCCAGGGAGAGGGGCTGTGCAGCAGCGTGCTGCGGGGCAAGGGGATGGCTGCACTCCGGTGAGGGGCACAAAACCATCAGCAAGGGGGAAAGAAGGTTGCTCCATTGCAAGGTGTCAATGTTTAATGAGTCTATTATTGCCAAATATTAGATCTTGTGATTGTCTAATTGATCATATGATTGTTTAATTGGGCATACTGTACAAGGGCGGAAGCAAGCTACCAYGTAATTAGCCTCAAACTGTGCAATTAAATTCTTATTAATACCCCAAACAGCGGGGGACATTCAAGCCTTTAATTAGTGATTAACAGGAGACAGACAGAGCTCGCAACCAAGCGAGCTGTGAGGAACAGTGCAAGCATTTAGCCTGGTACAAGAGGGCACCCGTCTGCTCCGATTAGCAGTAGGTGACGGCTGCAGGGGAAAGAGGGAGAGAGTCAAATGTACCCGTGTAACCCCATACAGGAGATGGGAACGGCTGCCACCCCACGAGGGGTGGCGAGGGCCAACCTAGCTAGCTCTCCCAGGCCGGGTTGCATTCCTGCCACCGGGGCCTTGCTGCACTGCCCAATGTGGGGCACGTGCTTGGGCAGCCTCTGCTTCAGACCTGGCATGTCTCAGATATAGTCTCCTTGGCCCTGGCTTTTCTTTTCTGGCCTGTGAGCCTAATCTCTGGAGCAACCAAGGGAGCAAATACCCTTCCCCTCACTGCTGCTTGCTCCTCTGAGTGCTGAGACCCTGGCGGCTGCTCAGGTCCAYCCGTGCAGCAGGGAAATAGTGATGCCTGCAACCAGAGCCAGGGCAGCTGCATTTGTAGCTGGACCCCAGGCTGCTCCTAAAGGAGCCAAGCTCCATCATCTTGTTTTTCCCTTGGGTTTTCCAGCAGGTTCCCAAGTTCCCAGMGCTGGGGAAGGATGGGCTCCTGTGGACATGCCAGCAAGGTGGTGAGAAGTGCCTCCAGGCAAGGCTGGTCTGAGGGATGCAGGCAGTGAGCCAGTTCCCTKGGCAGGGACCTGTGATGCTGCTTCTCCCTGTGTGTCTCCGGTGGAMAAAATAAAACAGGCCAGTTATTTGCTCACCAATTAAACCGGAGGCAAAGGGACCTCCAATGGGCCTGGCGAATCATTTACATGACCTTTCTCCTCCCCTGCTCCACACATCCCCTCTCAGCTCCCATGCCCTCCGTTTCCAAAGAGGATGCGAGTGGGATTTTTCCCTCCCCAGGGCAGCTGAGTGGAAGGAAACATTAGCGCCTGCTGCATCCCCAAATCGCCTCCCTGTAGCAGTTGGCTGTGACCTCCTTTGCTCAGGAACACGAAGCCACCTTTCCTCTGGCCTCAGCAAAACCCGCAAGCGCAGCAGCCTCGGTGAACAAGGTCCTTGCTGCGTTTTCTCYAGGTTCCCCATCCTGGATCCTGGCCACGTTGCAAGAACTTGCCCTGAGAGTTGCTCCTTGTCAGGGCACTGGAGAAAAAAAAAGTGAACTTTGAAGGTGCAGCTCCAAGGGGCACCTACTGCARTGCCCGGGATGCTGTTCCGGAGTGGAGCGTGGGATGTTGGCACTAATCTCATGAGTTGGAGAAGTCTTGGAGCCGCTGAGGTTATAGTGCATGGTGCTAGCAGTACTGAGGCTGCTAGCCCGGGCTTACTAACCCCTTCAGACCTCTGGAAAGGCTCTTGTGGGGGGCGAAAAGCGGCCTGCCCGAGGCAAAAGGAGTTCTCCATCCTCAAAAGAGAGGCTGCAAAGCCCAGGGGAGCCAGGTGCCGCGGTGCAAGGCGGTCGGGCGCCCTTTGGCGTGCGGCGAGCGGAGGCTCCCCCCGTCCCGCTGGCGGGGCTGCGCTCGCACGAAGCACCAGCAGGCCCAGCAGTTAAACCCGGGCCTGACACGTTAATGAATTTCACAGTATGCCTGGAAAAACTCTCACCCAGCCTCAATTTACTGGAGCTGGGAGGGCAGGGAAAGGGGGGGGCCGTGGCCGAGGCTGGGGGAGGGCGCCGCGTTTAGCCAAAAGAAATCTTGTTCCCATTATCTTTTTGCGAGAGTGTTAAACAGGAACTGGCAGCGCTTTTCCTTTTCATCTCGCACACGTGGAATTGCAGGCGGTGGGGAGAGTGTCCTGCTGGGTCCTGTGGCTAGTTAAAAAAGAGGTGTGCGCATGAGTGTTTGCACGTATGTGTGCATGTGCATGCACAAGCGTGCGCCTGCACGAGCGCCCGTGCGTGGGCACGCGCACACACGGGTTTGTGCGTGTTCCTGTGCAGCGTCCGTACGCGTGCAGGTGTTTGTGCACGTGTGCACCCATGTTTGTGAGTGTGCCTGTGTCTCCTCTCTGCACGGGGCTCTGCACGCGCGACAGTGCACACAGTCGGGTTGGCGACTTCAGCAAAACGTGTCCGGGGGCTCYGCTGCCCCCCAGCTCCCGCCGCAGCCCCAGCGCCAGGCGGGTGGTCTGAGCCAGGGCCGGCTGCWCTGGCGTGAAACCGGCTGCAAAGCGCAAGGGCAGCAAAGGGCTTGCGGCCCCCCCTTGCTCCCACAACCAAATCCCAGCAAACCCCAAACCCGCAAACACAAACGAGGACCCAGCTTGTCTGCGCTGCTRCAGGAATGGGGGAAATCCTTCGGACGGTGCAGGTGCCCGGCCGGCGCTGCGGGCGCTTYCCCTGGCTCCCCCCGGGCCGCCCCTGCTGCACTTGTTTCTGATTTACGGCGCAGCGGCCCCCGCGCCCCCGGYCCCGCTGCCCACACATGCCCTTTCTTCTCCGTGCTGACCTCCCCTGCACCCGGCCCCGTGGGGGGCTGCGGATATTGCACATCTGGACGGCACATTGGAGCCAGCTGCGCCGTGCCCTCCCTGCCTCTGCTGCCTCCCCACCGGGAATCCTGCGACAGAGCGGGAGACCCCGTGGGGCAGCAGGCGGCCCCCTGCCTCACAACATCACCAGGACCCCGACAATCCCCTTGCCCTGCTTTACGGTCCATCATTTCAGCCTGTTGGCTTGGTCCTTACCACCATCTCCTCTCCACTTCCTTAAAACGTGTTTTCTCCYGGCTCACAGTGGAAGGAGCCATCTGCCACCCACAGCTCCGGGCTGAAACCCATCTACAGGATGCATGCGAAGGSTCCTGCTGGGCTTGGGGTCATTACAGCTACCAAGACGATTAAGGGRCTTGAATATCTRTCTTATGAGGAAAGACTAAGTGAGCTGGGGCTGTTTAGCCTGGAGAAGATGAGATGGAGAGGGGATCTTATGGATGTGTACAAATACCTGAGGAGAGAGTGTAAAGATGATGGGGCCAAGCTCTTCTCAGTGATGGYCAGTGACAARGCAAGGGGTAAYGGGTACAAGTTGAAACCCAGGCAGTTSCATSTCCATGTGAGGAAGAACTTCTTTGCTGTGAGGGTGACAGAGCCCTGAAACAGGCTGCCCAGAGAGGCTGTGGAGTCTCCTTCTCTGGAGATCTYCCAAACCTGCCTGGATGCCACCCTGKGCCCCGTGCTCTGGGTGTCCCTGCTGGAGCAGGGAGTTGGAMTAGATGACSTCTAAAGGTCCTTGCCAACCTCAACCAGTCTGTGATTCTGTGATTCACATTGCCCGGTGTTCCTGGACCCCGCCTATAAGCATTAAATGCAAGATGGAGGGAGGGATGGGCCCCATGTGGAGATGGGCTCTCCACATACGAGTCAAGGGCACTTCAGCTGCTCCCCTGCCTGGCCCCAGCTTCACCTTCTCCCCTTCCCTCCCAGCCTGCAACTGCAACCTGCACGCCCGGCGCTGCCGCTTCAACATGGAGCTCTACAAGCTCTCGGGCAGGAAGAGCGGAGGAGTTTGCCTCAACTGCCGGCACAACACCGCGGGCCGCCACTGCCATTACTGCAAGGAGGGTTTCTACCGCGACCTGAGCAAGGCCATCACCGACCGCAAGGCCTGCAAAGGTAAGGCCGCAGGGTCTCCGCGTGGGCAGCACAAGTAACACGATCTCTCATGGTTTCCCTCCTCTTTTTTTGAGTTTCCCCTAATTCCCCTGCTCTACTCAGAGTATGGCTGCTCCTTGCCGCTGTGGTGGGTCATCTTGAACCCAAACACACAGCCTTCCTCTGCCTCCCCAAGCAAGGCAGCAGGGTGCCCTCTTTTGAGCCCAGCACCCCTGCAGGCTCCCCAGGCTCTGAGCAGTGCTGAGAACAAGCCAAGGGCAGCAAACCCAAGGGCAGGTTCCTGGGAGCCCCTTCCACAAAGGGAGACGCTGCCAGCGCCCTCTTGTCGCCTTGCCAAGACAGGGAGGTTCTGGATCTGCGTGTCCACTGTGACCGTTGCCGTGTTCTCTGGCAGCCAGGAGTTGGAGAGTGCTGGCCTAGGCAGGTGTTGGAAAGGGCGTCACTAAACCCGCTGGAAATCAGTCCTGCGGGTCTTGGCCATAGACCTCTCTAAGTATTTAGTCTGCTCCACAATGTGATCTGCGCCGGCTTCCTTTCCGAGTGCAGCTTACAGCGATTTCCACCTCCCTGCTGTGCTGCAGTACAGGACCTGAGGGCAAGAGTTCCAGCTTTAGCCTGACCCTTTGACGTGCCTGTTTTTGCAGGGATGCTGGTGCACAGGCAGGGGGTGGCTTGTCCTGTGCGTTGGTGAAGAGCCACACTGGGTCCCTTGGCAGCGAGCTCAGCCTGACCTCACGAGGCTGACGGCTGTGCCAGACGTCGCAGGGCTGAACCTCTCCATGCTTTTAGCTCTTAGTGTAGCCTGCGTGGCCTGCCCTGTCRTCCTCTGCGGTGCCTCAAAACGACAGTTTCACCAGAATAGTTTAGATAGCAAATCACCTTGACCAGCTCCAAGGACCAGCACTATCCAAGCTGAAATGCTGGCCCTGCTAAATGCAAAAAGGGAGGCTTCCCTGAAGCCAGGAATTCACCCCTGATTCCCTTTTTCCAACTTAGATTGCAAGTATCTCCCGGAAGGGAGTGCAGCTTCCTCCCTGGCAAGCAGCACAGTGTTGTGATGATAACAGCGGAAGCAAATGAGCGGAGCGTCCAGCTAAGCCCCACGGCTGAGCCCCAGCAGCTGGGGAGAAGCGGCGGCTGCAGGGCACCTTCCCTGCGGGTGCTCAAGAAGCGCTGGGCATCACGCTGACACTTCCTCGCTGACCTCAAATAATCGAGACCTTCCCAAAGAGATGAGCAGGTGACACGTGCCCTACGTGCACCCAGCTCCTTTGCAAGTGGTCTCTCGAGACGAATGCTCATGCCACTGTCCTCCTGGCTACCAGTTCCTAAAGTGGATTTGATTTGCCTCCTGTGTGGTCAGATTTGCTGCCTCTCTCTTCTCCTTTGAAAAAGGTGCTTCCAGAGGCCTGGCTGCGTGCTCGATGCTCGCAGCCTCYGTTTCCACACACAGTGGAGCAGAGAACTGAGCCCAAGCACTTGCAAAGCCCTCCGTCTCTCCCCTCCACCAGAGAAGACGGCTGTTGGGGAAGGCCGATTTGGCACCTCAGGGCCTGGCTGCTGAGGGGTGAGAAGCGTCTCGGCCTTGGTCTGTGCACCAGACTGCAGCAGGGCTGCAGCACCGCTGCCCCGCAGGAGCAGGGGCACCCCAGGAGGGCGCAGACTGCTCGCTTTCCCCTCAGGTGCTGCTGCGATGCCGTGGTGGCAGCGCTGGGGAAAGGAGAGTTTATGCAGGGCCCACAGTGACTGCTCGAGTTGGCTTGGGACAGTTAACTTTGTGGCCACAAGGCCATCCTTGGATGTATTTGGCTTGTAGGTCTCCCCTCTCCAGGGTGTCGTTTCTAAGGAATCTAATCTGGGTCCAGGCTGTGTCCTGGCCTGTGAATAGGCAACATCCCTTCTTTGTCTTCAGCAAATGAGCCACCTGTCCTTGTTCTCCTGGGGATGTCTGAGAAAATGAAGGATAATGGACCCTTCTCAGCTTTAGTAAGTGTCCCATGAGGTGCAACGAGGCAGCAGGCACGAGGCTGAGCGGGTGCTGGTGGGGAGAGCTGAAAMCTGCCTCCTGCCAGCTCGTAAGCAGCAAGCTCATCACTTTTAGGAATCCAAGCAGCCAGTAAACACTGCTCCCCAGCATCCATGGCCATGGCAGCCCCCGTGGCTGTGCCCAGGCCCTTGCTGACGGCAGTCAGGTCCTGAACCTGTATGTGGCACCATCATCCTTGGGTTGACTGTGGAAGAGGAAGAGGAGAACGTGGGATACGGCAAGTATTCGGAGGGAGGATGGCAGGTGGGCTTGTACTGTAGCAGCCTGTGGCTGTGTCCTGCTCCTTGGCAGGACAAGCTGCTCTGAGGTCCCTGCTGTGGCTGTGCTCTCCCTAGTCTCTAGCAGACCRTTTTAGCAGAGATGAAGCTGTTTTGCACAAAGCAAAGTTGAGYGGTGGTGGGGAGAGAGACCCCTTTGAGAGGGCATCTGGCTGAAGAGGAGAAAGCCCTTCTCTTTGTTCCAAGGAGACGGCACAAAGCACCTCCCCGGGGCGCCTCTTTGGAGCATCTGCCGCTGAAGGAGGGGATGGGACTGCCCGGACTGAGAGGGGCTGGCAGAGCCTGGGGAGCCATGCATGCCAGGATCCACCCTCCCGTCRGCAGTGGGCATGGATGCATGACCAGGGCTCAGAGCTCACCGTGGGAAGTGGGGCCAGTAGCCCCCCGCTCCTGCTGCAGTACAGGCAGACTGGGACAGCCGGTGCCGAAGTGTCTTTTCCTTGATGATTTTCTGCCCGTTGGCTTTGATCAGTAGGAACCATGCTCAGTGCAGCCTGTCTCCGGGGGTCTTTCCATGCACCTCACCRCTCTCCTCTGTCCCCGCACACATCGCCCTGAAGAGGAACCCCCCTCCACCTTGCAGCCCAGCACAACAGCAGCAGCGCAGGAGGCAAAGTTGCCAGCTTGCAGTTTCTCCAGAAAAAGCCCTGAGTCATTTCCTCTAGAGGGGCAGGCAAAGGATGTGCTGGAACTGGAGCCGCAGTCAAATCTCCCTCCTGCATCTCTTCCCTTCCTCCCATCCAACACATGCGGATGCTTGCTGACGATGCTTTATTTTGCAAAACTCCCAGCGCTGCAGAGGGGAGGGGGCAGCTGGTCTGAGTGGCCCCACTTTGGCTAGCAGGGGGTGCAGGATGCTCCTCGGCACGCGGGAGCTCCAGGCATTCATGGCTCAGCCCAYGGGGTGTCATGGGGTGTTTGGCTTCTTGTGCCCTGGGACCCGTGTGAGCACAGGGTGCCCACTGAACCTGCCTCCCTGGCTAAGCATACTCTATGGGCTGCGCTGAGTCCCCCTTGCCCAGGTGGGAAGTTTCTACATCTCTTTGGGTGCCTGGCACCTTCCATCTTTGCAACAAAAACTATGCATTAAAATCTCAACTCAACTGGAAGCCTGGAGGGCTTTTGCCTCCCGCTGGCACCCTGGGGTCACCAGAGCAAGGCAGCAAATGGCTGAGATGGAGGATTTGCTCTGAGAGCTGTGTGCAGCTTGGTGGGGGCACGTCGCCTCCCTTGGTCTCTGCACAGCTCTCTGGCAACCAGGAGCAGCAGGGCCGGCAGCCTATGTCCTTCCTGCCGTGCTCACTGAAGCAGCCCCCAGCGCGCCGGAGCCGCGAGGAGCCCCCGGGCACGAGGATCCACGCAGAGCGTGCGTGCGTGCGCGCGCAAGGACACAGAGTACCCGGTGGATTTATTTCCACATGCTGCTAAACCGTGGGAGGAGTTCAACGTATTTCCTATGCTGGCTGYGGTTCAGGTATCTTTATTTTCAGGGCTAAGACTGGAAAAAAATATGGAGAGAAAATATGGTCCTCCGACAGCACGCACCATGGCTTTGCCTGCGTCGGCCGTGCAGCAGCCTGGAGTCTGTTGGGGCAAGCCCAGCTCTGATATGCTGTAAGGATGGTAACTGCAGAGTCGCAGAGCAGTAGAAAGCCTCTCCATTTAGGGGCAGTTCTGCAGTCATTTACAGGTAAACCACAGAGCCAGATGTTCAGAGACATCTTGAGCACGTCCTTCCACTCTGCTGGGAAGATCGTGGAGGGAGCAGGGATGCCAAGCACCCCGAGGTGCTGGTGCCGCTTTGCTGCCAGGTCTCCCAGGCTTTGTGCCCCCTCGCTCAGCCTTAGCAGGCGCACGGGGAGGACAGGGAGCAGAGGGAGCCTGTGAACGCACCGTGCCCTGACGGCGATGAAGGGCACGTTGTTCTGCGAAGACAGAGCAAATACCTCGGCATCCGCTCCGCCAGGAGAAATGCCAGGGCACAATTCCACAGGCTCAGGCAAAGAGAAGGACTTGGGTGCTTTAGCAGACCCTCCCCCTTGCAGAAAAACCTCCCCACCTGCTAGTCAGCATGTCAAGCCAGAGGCAGCTTTCTGCCAGTCCTGTCTGTGGTTGCCGATTTCTGAGGGCTGGCAGCATTGGTGAGGGGTTTTGAAGTGCTGCAAAGGCTCTTCCCAGGCAGATGAACATGTGCACGAAGCCCGTCTCCTGCTATGGGGCATATGTGGAGGAGCATCTTGCAATAAAGGCAGTACCTTTGAGCCTGGAGCAGTGTCTGGCTCCGTCTCAGGGATTGGAAGGAATCAGATCCTTCAATGCATCTGTTCTTTTGACCATCCTTCCCTTCGTAAGACAGCATTTGTCCATATTTCTGATACATATACAGTGGTGGATCCGTGTAGAATGGGAGCCAATKGATTCAAAATCTATCCCTTCCTAGGAGTCTGGATGCCCAATGCAGCGAAGAGGCTCTGCTTATGTTCTGCTTAGGTTGCTGAGGTGCAGAGTCAGGCCACGCTGGGGTATTTTGGTGCTTTTTGGAAATAACTTGGTGGCAAAAGTTGCATTGCAGCACGTGAAGGAGAGTGGATACTGAGATGCTGCCCGGTATATACACAGAGATGTGATTGTTTTGTCTTCTCCAACGATGTGCCATGTGGCTAAAGAACAGAATATCTGCATTCCTGCAAGAAAAAAGAAAAAAAATAGAAGAAAAATCAGGCCTTGACAGTCAAGCAGATGCCAAAAGCATGTGCAGAGCAGGCTGCTGTGACCTCAAAGCTGCAGCAAGGCCATTGCTGGCAGTGCAGGCTTTGAARGAAGGTCTTCACATGCATCACAGCACTCGTGCTGGGCAGAAGCTGAGCAAAGGAAATGTTACAGGCTTTAGGAACGAAGCTGCTTTCATATTCAGGACATGACACACTAGTCCAGAGGCCAGTAACTATTACAGTTTATTTAAACAAATCGTGTTGTTAAATAACTTCCCAAACATGGTCTTTACTAGGACTCAATGCCTAGAAGATAGCTGCCTAAATGTTGCACAAACCCACATGTCCCCATGGTACCTGAGCAGAGTCCGTGGCCACTGGCCAGCGAGCAGAGAGGGCTTGAGGAGAGSAGGGGAGGCTCTCAGTGCTCTGCCCACCAGCACACAGCATCAAAACCGGGCTCCATGAAACGAGAAAGCTGCRAGGGTGGAAAACACCAAACCACCTACAAGATTAATTCAGTGGTGGTAATTGCAAAGTCAAACAGAGAATGGCTGCACATTAATCCCTGTAATTTAAACAAAGCTGTAAAACGTGAGCTTTCTCCAATGAAAACGGGTGAAGCGGTAGCAGCTAAGCCTTGAGAAGCAAAAATACCCTCAATATTAGGTGCAAGACATGCTTTCTGGCAAGCAAAACTGGATGAGTTAAGCTCCAAGCTAGTGACTTAATCCAGCATTCAAGCAGCAAGGGCCGGATCCCGGTGGCGGGGAGCGCGGCTCYGTGTGTGGGCAGCGGGGTGCGGAGCCGCGCCGCGGCCCCTGCTTGCGGGAGTCGTGCTCTCAGACCCCCAGGGAGGGGTGGTCTCAACGGTGGAATCCATCCCACTAGTGGCACTCGGTGCTGTTGAGGCTGTTTCTTGTCCTCTGGTGCTGGAAAGAGCGATCAATCTTTGTGTGACTACAAGGCAGTGAAATTGTAGAGGGGCGAGGGATCCTAAAGAGCATGGTAAAAGCCAGAGGTTGCTCTCAGAGAGACCAGAAGAAATCTGATGGTTTCCCAATGAGTGAAATCTGATGTGACACCTCTTATCTTATCTTGGATAGTTAGTTGCTGATCAAGAGAAAGGATCAGGAGTCGTTTAAAGCAGTCTTCCACGATACAAAGAGGGAGCCACTTAAATGAATTGGGTCCTGATTGTGCAGAGATTTATGGACGTGCTTAAACATAACACCAGGAATACACCGCTGAGGCCCGAGAGATTATCCACAATGTGTGAAGCTAAGCACTTGTATAAATCTCTGCTGGAACCATGCCTTTAGCCATAAATTTTTTAGGGCGGGGACTGTCTTTTACTATGTGTGCATAAAGCATAGTGGAAGACTGAATTCTGCGGCGACTTCCAAGCYCCACCTGAGCAGCTGCTGTAGTAATACGTTTCTCTAGTGATAAAGCACTTGGCAGGGTTTCTGCCCAGTCGCTCGATGGCAAGTGAGGCTTTGCAGGCTGGAAAACCGCATCGGATGGCATTAGGAAGGCAAACTYGCAAGCTGGTGGAACAGACCCAAAGGCAGGTTTCACAGCACGATCATGCTGTCAGCCAGGGCTTCTCCAAGCGCAGATACGTGGTTTATCCAGGGAAATCTTTGGAGTAAGAGCCCTTAAAGGGAGAGCAYCAAGGCTGTGATGCCGGTGGGCATGAGGCTGCTTTCTCCAACACGGTGCTAGCCAACAAGGGCAGCACTTCATGCCCAGCCGTACTGAGGGGCATGTCCAAGCCTTTACTAACTGGAAAGAGACAAAGCAATAAACCTTCTCCAGGAGCAGACACACCTGCCAGTTCTGCAAGGGCACGTGATTCCTCTGAGTGCCACTGGACTCAGAAAGCCTTCGAGAAGACTCTGTAGAGCGGCTACGCAGGAATCTTCAGGATGTGTTGGAAGTAGCTGTCAGAATCTGAAACAGAGTGGCTCGAGAAAGTGATATGTCCCTTACTCTGTTCTGGAGGAAGGCAGAGTAGTACTGTTATTCTTGGGAAGTCATCCCAGGGCTGGCCAAGGACTCGACTGTTGTTATCAGCTTTGTTCCAAACAGTCACCTTGGATGGGCTCCTAATGTAACCTGCTCACATAGCCCCTATGAGAGGTTGTCATCCCTACAGCACCTTCACCCTCCCAGTATCTTCATCTCCCCACAACAGATTTTACCAGACCTATATTGGCTTTGRGGTTGGCCTGAGTCATGTGGTTTGGCATATGTCAGCTTGCAGGTCTGAGCTCCACAAGTCAAAGTTGTGGATTAGGGTAAGCCATAAGGGAGGAATGAATCCCACCAGGAGGCTCTCAGGGGACAGGATAGCATAGGCTGAGTTTTCCCAAGCCTGTCCCAAGACAGCTGCATGGGCAGGAGTGCCTCTAAAACTCCAGCTCAAGGGGCTCTCATACCTGCACCAGCAACACCCATTTCATAACTATCCAAGAGCTATCGGTTCAGGAAGGGTGTCTGCAGTGCAGCAGGTCATGTCTCGGTGTCGGAGACCTGTTTCACCGCAAATCAAGCCCAGGGATTGGATCTCGCCAYGATCCCAGAAGCCTCTGAGGAGTCCCTGTTGACCTGACTACGGAGTGTTTCCAGGAGAGCTAGCAAAAGCCTCAGGTTGCTAAGTGAGGTGTTASGTGGCCCCAGCCGTCCTGGCAAGAAAGTGTGTTGTGGCTGAAGAAAGGCCCTGTGTTTCTGAAGGCCCCACATCATGCCAAGACTCCCTCACTCGCTGCCATTTGTTATCACAGCTGAGTCCCCAAAATATCCTTGTCAGAAACACGTCCGTTTCGAATCCCGGCCAAGATCTGATAAGGAGTGAAGCATCTGGTCCCTATTAGAGGCTGCTTGCTCTTGTTTCTCACCATGTAGGAGAAGGCCTGGGGAGCAGCGCTATGGTGCTCTGACGAGGTCCCATCTGGTGAAAATTAGGGAAATGATAACATCAGGGGGTTGTGGGGGTAGGCAAGGGAGAGCTGTTTTTGTTTTGCTTTGGAATCACATTCAACTCTTACACTGATGGACGCCYAGATAACCTCCTCCAGCTCAGAGCCACACCGAGCCCTGGAAAGGCACATGGGAAGGTTGTCTCTTGATGAGCACTGTCTTCTCCTCTTAGACAACCCTTGGTGGTTCTGTCATCCWGGTTGAGAACCTGTGCAATTCTAATGAGCCAGATGATAGGGTATTTCCTGAGGACAACTTTCAYCCAACTCAGATGCCACCTGTCCATTTGAGAAGCTATGGTGGAAATCCATGGGGAGAGCRTCCTTCTGCCTCATCCTTCTCCAAGAGTGGAGAGGATGAGGCCAGGCCTTGTGGCTTATGTGCCTGGGAAGCATTGAGACAACCCACTTCAGATCTCCTGAAAACAAAATGAGCTCAAAATTTGCATAAAATCTCAGTGTTGGTTCAGCTCTCGAGTAGCTAAGGTGTGGGGAGCAAGTAGAGAAAATTATTTTCACCATTGCTATGTGGTTGGGCATTGCCCTCTGGTCGAGGGGGCTTTGTACTGAGCGTAAAGCATTCCCGGGTGCTTGTACAGAGGGATTCTGTCCTTGTAGTGCCTTTGATCCTATCCGTGGCCGTACTCTTCCCTCTACATGAGAGTTTTCACATCTCCACACATGACCTGCGTGTCTCATGGCTGGGCCTGGCCACAACAGGGCCTGGAGTTTCATTTCCCTCCCAAAGCTCTGCTGCTTGCAGCCTGGGTGGTTGCTGGCTCCCCTGCCCTAGRATGGACCTCCCTCAAGCTACAATGATGCCTTTCCTGCCAGGTGCTGATGTCAGTCCCTTCTCTGAGGCCTCCACCCCATGCCAGGGCTTCCTCCTGGGTCTTTGTGGGAGACAGATGGGTAGCATGAAGGGTAAAAATAGCTGGAAAATCTGCAGGTTAGTGGAAGCCCTTGGGCTGAAATTGCTGCCTCTGCAGGGCGTGAGGACATTGGTGTGGATGACCTCCTCACCCCGTTGAGCCATGGCATTCACCGTCCCGGCTCCCCTGTGCCGGAGTGGCTGGCTCCATTCACTTACTCACCAGGAAAACCTGGTAGAGTGGAATRCACTGATTTCCTCTATTATTATTTTCCTCTCCATCCCAAGCAGGTCTTGATGGGCTTCTGTATTAAATACATTTAAAACATATGATTTTTCCCAAAATCCCCTGTCAGAAAATAGCATTTTATTTCTCTCTCTCTCTTTCCCTCCTGTCACCATGTAGCAATTAGCTACCTTAATGAGCCCTAGCCCTCCTCCTGCCAGGTTCGGCTTGTCCCGCTGCCTTTACCCTCCTTCCTGCCTTCTCTGCCTACCCACACTGTGGCCTATGACCCACGGCAGGAGAAGGGCGTTGAAGTTTGTTTGAAATTTTGGCCCATCACTAACTAAACCTCAGGCTCGGCACGGTGCTGTGGACAGTTTGTGCCAGGTGTGTAACTGGAGCTTTTCTTCTCTCTCTCTCTCTCCTGTTCAGCCTGCGACTGCCACCCGGTTGGAGCAGCTGGTAAAACCTGCAACCAGACCACGGGACAGTGCCCGTGCAAAGACGGCGTGACGGGCCTCACCTGCAACCGCTGTGCCAAGGGCTACCAGCAGAGCCGCTCGCCAGTGGCCCCCTGCATCAGTGAGTGCCACTGTGCTCTYGTTCCTGCTCCTCCCCGTGCTTCAGGGCTAATGTGCTCTCACATAGCACCTCGGTGCACTCACCCTGGTGCTCTGGGGACGGAGAATGGATCTCTTCCCCACCGCTGAGCTTCTGTAGATCTTGTGCCAAGTGGAAGTGCTCTGAAGTAGTCAAGCCAAGGGTATCTCCACCAGCAGCGGTTGTCCTCCAAGAGGTGGACAAGACAGGATGGCTAAGTTGCTTTCAGGAGGGGACTATTTCACTCCATTAGCTAGGGGAGTCTAAATGGCTCGCTTGAATTAGTGCTCACCTTCAGCTGGCTAAAACAACTGCTGATGAATCCTATCTTCATTTGCAACCAGGTACCTTTCCCTCCCATGGTTGAGTTTGGCACATGGTCAGTCAGATCTGGAGCAAGGGCAGGTTTTTGCATGGTCTGGCTTGGGGTTAGGACAGAATTTCCCCAAGGTTTCATTAACAGGAGTCCTGAGAAAGCGTTGTCTTTCCCACGTTTATCACAGCATTATGAAGCATGGAGATCACCCAAATGTTTTTCAGCTCTGGCTGCAGCAGTGACTTATAATTCTTGAGGACTGCAGTGACTCAACATATTCCAATTTATTAAGCTCAGTTTGGAAATTTCCAGGTGCATTGATATCTAGATCAGGCGTGTTAAGTCTGTTGTCTTTCTTAGCCTTCTCCCTGGGACACGACCTGTGAAATCCTCTCTGTACCTTGTGTGTGGAGGGCTTATTGTGTGTGGTATCCTCAGAGCCGTTCCTGGCTTCCAGGCAGATCCTGGAGCTGCTTATCAAAGCAGCAGAGGCATCAAGACCTCCATGGGGGCAAGTCCACTCTCAGGAGCTCTCAGCTTGGCTCCTCTGTCCAGATAAGAAGTGTTACCCTTGTGGTGGGCTGGGAGGAGAAAGAAGAGGTACCTGGGGTTTGACCTTTCTTCCTTAAGACATCTTTCCTTTTCTCTTCCAGAGATCCCTGCCATCAACCCAACCTCCCTCATCACCAGCACAGAAGCACCTGCAGGTAAAAATTATGCACCCAGGGCCAGGCCATGACTCCAGGCGTCTCCTCACTTCACCTCACCTCTCCTCTCGTCTCCTCTCTCCTCCCTGAGACACCCAGGGACCAAGTGCTGAGCTACCTCTCCAAACCCACACCACCAGCTGTGAGATTGCCTTTAGCAAAAAATATTAATGAGATTTGAAATCCTATTTATTTCTGGAAAGTGAGAAACAAAACAGCAGGACATGCCAGTACTAACACCCTGCTCTGGCAGCGGGTCTGGTGTAGCACTGAGTACTGAGGGAGTTTGCTGCTGCCATTCCTTCACACTGAGGCTTGCGTGTAGGA
This sequence comes from Eudromia elegans, assembly GCA_003342815.1. Classification (NCBI taxonomy): domain Eukaryota; kingdom Metazoa; phylum Chordata; class Aves; order Tinamiformes; family Tinamidae; genus Eudromia; species Eudromia elegans. The sequence goes on along the minus strand of PTEX01000031.1, from coordinate 850,082 downwards.
GACAGTCACAGCCACAGAGGAGCAGCTCCCTGCACAAGCTTCAGGCTTTGCGCATGTAAGGGGGATACTTCTGCTGTGAGAATGGCCTCAGCCATTAGACCTCCACTGGATCAGCCCCTTTTCATGCTCCAGCGGGAGAGGCAAGAGTCTGTTTTCCAGGCAGTGTYCTGTATTGGCTCGAGCTCTTGCAGACACTGTAGTCTGGGGAAAGGCTGGGTACCAGGATGCTTAGTGCAATGCAGGTGCCTGGATTGATGGATGAGRCCTCCCTCTTCCAGTCTGGCTCCTGCTGCCAGGGCTCCACGGAAGCCTCTGCAGATCCCATCAATCTCTGACACAAAGCATGCCGATAGCACCACACAGTGGTGTGCCACCGGTCTCGGAGCCTGGAGAAGAGCATGACCGCGGCGGCAGCACGCCCGCAGGGCCCTGCATGGCTCTGCAGGATGGGCCCCGGCAGCTGCCGCAGCAGACGGGGCTCTTTGCAACAGCCTCTTTGCACATCTCATCCCCAACCTCCTTGCTTTAATAGSCCTTCTCTCCTTCTTCCAAAACTGTCTAAACCTACCATCTTGTCATCTCTGTTTCTTACATGATTATCAGTGGTCAGAGTGGAAGGGGTTTGCCAGCTCCTGAAGGGCACATTTGAGCATTTCTGTGCAYAAGGAATAGAGCCTGGCAGGACTTCTTTCCCTCTTACTGCTTTTTGTGGAATCCYGTTTCAACCCCATTAGCACCACAGTGTGGTTGTTCCTAGCACTCCCCTTGTGTGTCCATGTGTAGGGATCCTTTCTGGCTTGGCCAGGACAGGCATGGAGARGAGGCCACTTTTCCCCTTGGGCCACCATTTGCTCCACTGTCCTCAAGACGTTGGTCCTTTCACCCATCCCAGCATGAAAGACAAGAAATCCTATGCTCTTCTTGACTTGTGTATCCCTGATACCTGTGATCCCAAAAAGACCTCCAGCATGGTGTGGGATGCCAACAGCTATTTACCCTTCCCAGGTTGGCTCAGGTGTGGATAGCGAGGGATAGGAGGGAGCTCTCTCTGAGCCTCCTCTGCAGACTGTCACAGCTCCTCGTGCTCGCGCTGGCCCTGGCTTGTGCAGCAGAGCTTCTGGCCCCTCCATCCGTCCTGGCTCTAGCAAGAACCGAGGTATCACCACTATATGAATTTTATCCWGTGTCAGGCAGCTCTGAATGGATCTAGCAGAGGTTTGGTTTCATGCTCTGGGTGTGGAATAGAGCCAGCACTCYGTGCGTCAGGTATTTTGTGCAGTGTGATGAGCAGTAATAAGAGCTGAGCTATCAGTGCTGGTAATTCTGATGGGGAGGCTGAGCAGGACAGGGCTGCTTGAAGAGTGACACTACGTCTGTCCTGGTCCTGCCTCCTTTGGGCCCCTCCACATGCTCCTTCATGAGGGAGAAGAGGCTCTGCACTGCGGCCCATCTACATGGGATGGGAGACCCCAGCCAGAGCCCCCTCTCCCTGTGGTGCTCCCTGCTCAGAGCTCTCGAAGCCAGCTGGAAGCAGGGAGGGATGACAGGGCTGGATGGGAGCCCCTTCCTGCTCCCTGGCACCCAGGGGTCCTTGGGGGTCCCCTTTCCATCAGGGTTCTTGGCAAGCAGAGCGGGAGGGAGCTGAATGCAGGTGTTTGTCTTTCCTTTGGCTCCGGTTTGGACAAGAAGGCTTATGGGAAATTAATGCAAGACTATTCTCCAGTTCTTTTTGAAATAGGAACTTTTTTACTTTTTGGCCCTGAAGCTCCTAACTGGGAGCCGGGAACACCAAAGAAGGGGCTTTGAGCAAAGGGGGAGAAAAGGGGATTTGGAAGGTTTTATTGCAAACACAGGGCAGCACGTGGAGCGGAGGTAATCAAGGTGACTCCCCTTTAGTGCTTTATAAATAGGAACATTCTTAGAATAATGTCTGATATTTTCAGCTGCCTAAAAATAAATGGCACTCAATGGAGACCTGGGTGTTTACTTTGTTTTAGCAGAGAAGGTCCCTCTTAAGCTGCCTGTAGTTTTACCTRTGGGTTTGTTGTTCTAAGATTTCTGGCTTCTAGCTCAAACACGTTGCATGCCGAGTCGCTTACCTGTGCCYGGAGCCTGCTGCAGGAGAGCCTGGGCCGCGGTCGGGGTCCTGCCCCTCAGGGGTGGCCACCCCACATGTGTCGTGAGTGGGGATGCAGAGCAGGCAGGCGTTCTCGTGCCACCCGGGAGGTTGCTCCTGGGGCATCATCTGGGAGGCTTTTGTCTGCTCCTCGTCCTACAGTTTTGCCATCCCAGGCAAGTCTCAGGGCATCTTCTCCTCTTCTGCACCCACCCCCATCTTCTGCCAAGCAGGAGTCCAGGGACAGGGTGTCAGACAGAGGGCTTCCTCTGTGTCCCAAACAGAGGAAGCCCTCTGGTTTCAGGTGTGCAGCTGCCCCTCTGCTCTCTGCCCATATCAGTCACCCCCTGGGACCCTCCCCTGGGCGAGTCACAGCTTTTCCAGGGCATTTTCCATCCTCTCCTTCACTCCAGYGGCTTCGCTCACTGCCTGGCCTCCTCCTGCCTCTCTGGCCCTTGGTGACCCTCAAGCTCCAGCTTTGGTCTCTCTGCCCAAGCAGCAGAACAGCTCCGTGACAAAATGTCCCAGCTCTATTATTTTGTGATATTATTATTATTATATTCAAATATTTCCATTTAGTGAAAGAAAGAAAGAAAGAAAAAAACAAACCTCTCACACTCCCTGTTAGCAGAATTAACAAAACCATCAGAGTGCAAAGCAGGGCTTTAGAGGAATTCAAAGTCAGCAGTAAAAGATTTGCAGCCATAACACCTAATTAAGTTACATCTCTCTTAAAACAAAATATTCTTTCTTTTTTTTTTTCCCCTTCTCAAGGCAAGGAGAAGTAAACCAGATGTGCAAAGCCACTGCGTCTCGCACGCGCCGCCCTCCCCGACGCTTGGGGCCGGCCCTGGCGCATGGGGCCACTCACCCCTCGCCACGTTTGGGGCGACGGAGGAGAGGGGACGTGCACTGGAGGGGGTACAAGGGCGATTTGGGGCTGGAATGGCAGCATGTCTGGCAGTGTCCCAGGGTTGCATGTCCCAGGGGATGCTCAGTTGGTGCTTTTGGGGACCGTGGTGTCGGTGACAAGTCCAGTGGGAGCTGGACCGGTGGGAGACAGGGACAAGGTGARACGATGGCCAGGGCACATGCAGGTGCCTACCCGTGCAGCCAGGATAAGAGCTGGGAGCCGCGGAGGCTTCCCTGGGCCTCCTTCCCAACCCGGTAGCGCRTGCAGCACCACGTGCGGGCAGGGAAACATGCCTTGCATTACTCGGGCTCCTCTTTTTTCCTGTTTCTTACATAAATTGAGGCAGTGATGGATTTTATATTTGAGGATTGTTCCTGGGCACGACGCGGAGGCTGAAAGTTCCCTAGCTAATCCCAAATTGTTAATTCCAAGCACCGTTTCTGGCTCTTCCCGCATCACAGTTTTATTATGTTAATTGCAAGCAGGAGCCCAGGGCAGTTATTGTTTCTCTTTCTTCTTCGTTCCCTTTCTTCTGCTAATGAACGTGCTGAGGAGGGCTGGCAGCAAGGGGACATCGGCAGCCGTGGCACCGTCTCATGTCCGCAGACCCAGCCTGGCATCGTCACCGGCACTGGTGGCACCTCGCGTGCCCCAGCTCGTCCCCATGATCCCTGTGCCCGGTGCTGCTCCCCTCCCGTCCCTGCCCCTGCAGCCACCTCTGTGCCCGTCCCAGCCCTCCTCTGTGTCCCCCCGCTTGTGTGCCAGCATCCAATCACACATGCAGAGGCTGGGATGGAGCAGAGCTCGTGAGCTGCTGAAATGCTGGGCAGGCTTCTGAGCTGCAAGAATTCTGCTGGTATTCATTTCTGGTTCTCTTTCTCTTTTTTTTTTTTTTCCCTTCCTTTTCCTCCCCACTACTTTTGCCCTGAGACCTTCGAKTTTTGTCAAGAGAAATCACTGCAGTCCTGGAAAGGTGTTTTCTGACCCTTGCAGATCACTTTACTGCTTGTGGCACTTAAAAGTCATTCTCAGGCAGCAAGGTTCTGGCCACAGCAGCTCTCCAGGGCTCCATCCTGGGCAATGCTGTATGCCTTTAACTCCCGCCTCGCCAAAGGTGCCTCCTGCTGCTGCTGCTGCTGCTGCTACCTCTGCCCTGTCCCTCTTCTCAGGGTGCCACCAGCAGCCCTGCATGCAGCCCACATGGTCCCCCCATGCCTCCTCGCACAGGCACCTTCGTGTCACCCTGACCTTCATCCAGGTAGCATCTTGCATCAAGGGAGATGCCCAGGAGGACCTGGTGTGGCCTGGAGGGTGACGTGGCTGGGACAGGTGGACAACCTCCTCCTGCTATCCCTGGGGAAGAAAAGGGGGATTCCACTTCTGTGTCTGGCAGACTTGTGTGGAAAATAGCACAGTTCAGTGGACTTGGCTGGGGGCAACCAGGAGAGTTGCCCCCCACTAGTCCCTCCAGGCCATGGTGGAGGTACCGACATGAGTTCTGCCAGCCCAGGGCATGACCCGAAAGCAAATACAGCCCTTGCCTCCTGACTGCTCAGTCCTGGGTTTCTCCTTCAAGCACCCTGGATGTGTCCCATGAGCCGAGACGAGGTGTCCGGTGCCATGGGCCAGCCAAGCCCTGCGCCCGCCCCACCAGCAGGGCAGGGAAGCCAGACCCGGCCCCCACATCCTGCCTATGCACCAGGGCCACCACCAGCCCTCAGGCACGTGCCACCAACATGGGTCTGCACAGAGGGGCAGCGAGGCGGGCGCAGGGAGCCTGAGCAAGGCTCACCCCCCTCGGCTCAGGAATCAGCCCCGTGCTGAGACGTTTCTATTAACGACAAATTCGGAACAGGCATCCCAAAGTCCCCCATAAAAGAGAGTCAGGCAGAAAAGGAGAAAGCAGGAGAGTCCGGGACAAGCTCGCGTTTCTGGGGTCCTTTCTTCCTTCTTTTTTCTTCCTCCTCTTGGCACAGGGCAGCTGCTATTCCCATCTCTTTCCCCAAACCTCCGTTCCCTCCCTGCCTCCATCCCCAATGATCGCTGTGGCAACCTGCAAACAAAGACAACTTCAGTGACTGCTCGCTCTGTCCCGGGGAAAGTGGATTCGGCTCTGCCAAGCTGCACAGAGAACCTGAGCAATGGGAAGAAAGGAAGAAAGATGGGCTTAGAAAAAAACATGCCACTTGGAAGGAGACAAATTGAGATTTCAAAAGAGGATGGCAGGGGCAAAGAAAGGCAGAGAACTGRGCTGCTCCGGGCAATTGTTGGGATCAAAGCCTTTGGGGAGAAGGAAAGAGGCATTYGGGGTCTGCCCTCACTCCACTTGAGATGCAAATCTGGGGCCTTTAGAAATGCACAGGAGAAGAAAAAAAAAAAAAAAAATCACTCGATGACATGAGCTTTTCCTGGGGGTGGAGGCCGGGAGCCTGAGGGAAGCTGGGCAGAGATGCTGCAGGCCTTGGGATGCCACATGCCCACAGAAGGTGGCACGCTGACCTTTCCTGCCAGGGCCGGCAGAGWGATGCTCAGGCGGTTGACAGTGACCTGCATTGCAGGAGAGCTTCGTTCCTAGCCAGTCTGCTCCTGCAGGATCCAGATCTGCCTTTTGGCACTCTAGGAGGGGGYCTTTGGAGGGCTAGTCCTGAGGCAGAAGTTCCTTGCTCCCCTGGGCCCTGAGGCCCTGAACTTCTCCTGAGGTGTATGAGTCTGAGGATGACCATATCCCTCATGTGGAGTGGCTTTTTATACCTAACTCCTTGCATTTGGACTGGATTCAGACCTTACTTTGAGTCTTTTGCCCACAGGGTTGAGGGTAGGGTTGAYGCTGAGTGCTCTCTTTCCTTTACCTTCCATGTTTACAGGACYGCATCTATCCTCTTGACTCTCCTTTGCCATGCTCTAGTGTGATTTTCTTTTTGGTCTCCACTGCCCACTCTGTCCAGAGACCCCTCARGCCCCTGCATCTCTCGCCATGGAGGATATCCCTGTCAGCATCCCACTTCTCAGGCCAAACCGCCCTTTGTTCTGTGACTCCATTCAAAMCCACTGTGCTACTTTGGGGTGAATTTGGTGCAACGGATTTTCCAGTGCCATGAAATTTCCTCACACTGAGCCTGTAGGGCCTGTAGTAAACTAGAAGAAAAGGAGTCAATTTATCAGGATAAGACATCAGTTTCCCAGCTGGGCATATGGGCCCTGCTCTCTCTCAACTCCTCAGGGTGACTGTCATCCTGCGGATGAAGCAAGTTGTCCCTTTTTGTCYCTGAGGGAGCATTTACCTGCATTTCCCTCCATCCATTTCCTCTGAGTCCCAAAGGAGGACCCTCAGGCTCTCTCAGCCATTCTTATTATAATTTATCCAGCAGACTCCCTAGGAGACCATTACGACTTGCTCCATACAGGAGCAGATGCAGCCTGTATGATGGGCCCAGAACTGCTGCCACTTAGTTTCTCTTCCCAGCTGCTGAGGCTTTCCTATTAGTGGTGCAGCCTGAGTCTTCACAGCATGGCCAATCCACAACTTGTGGGAGCTGCCAGGGCTCAGCTGAAGTCAAAGTAACTGCGTCAATTCCTAACAGTTAAGGTTTTGGCTCAGAAGCCTCCCGGAGGGCATTCGKATTTGGTGCATATGTCATCTTCTGCAGAAGCTGTTTTCCTGTCTCTGCTCCACAATACCTACACCCTCCTGCTCCTTCCTCCCCTTCCCCTTCTGGCTGGGACAGTATTAAACTGATGTTGCTCACTTTGAATCATTCAGGACTCAACCCTTTCTTCCTTCTCTGCAGACTGTGACTCATACTGCAAGCCAGCCAAAGGCAACTACAAGATTAATATGAAAAAGTACTGCAAGAAGGACTACGGTAAGGGCCTTCTTCCTTACAAGATCAAGCTCAGCTTTGCTGAGGAGGGAGCTCTGGGGCCAAGGGCCAGTTTCAGTCTGATCGTGGCTGGGTGAGATGAAGGTCTCCAGGGGTTATRCCTCTAGACATGGGCAGCTCCCATCACTGAATGAGCACATGAAGACCCCACGCTCTCTGTCTCAGAGACAGGTCTGGCCTTTTGGCATTCTCTGATGATCTTCCATGCTCACAGTGGCCTCAGTCTCATTCCCCATGGCCTCTGGGTTGCAGCAGCTCCAGGACTATGCTTCTGCCTCAGAGCAGTGCTGCGTGTTAGGAAAGAGAGTGCTTCTCTTCAGTGGGGCTGAATGGGATGCCAAGGCACCTTGCTCCAGAGATCTCCTCTGCATGTGCTGACAGGGAGATAGGTCCTCCATTCCCTCATCAACCGCACCCTCAGTCACTGTATCTGTCTTTCTTTTCCTTTAGTGGTCCAAGTGAACATCTTGGAAATGGAGACAGTGGCCAACTGGGCCAAGTTCACCATCAATATCCTGTCTGTCTACAAGTGCCGTGATGAGCGGGTCAAGCGCGGTGACAACTTCCTCTGGATTCACATGAAAGACCTGTCCTGCAAGTGTCCCAAGATCCAGATCAGCAAGAAGTATTTGGTCATGGGCATCAGTGAAAACTCCACTGATCGGCCAGGACTGATGGCCGATAAGAATAGCCTGGTCATTCAATGGAGGGATGCTTGGACTCGTCGCCTTCGGAAACTGCAACGGCGGGAGAAGAAAGGGAAGTGCATGAAACCATGAGAAGTTTCATATCTAAGCCCTCAGCCCTGCCTGTGCACACTGTTTAGACTGCTCCAAGAGACTCTGTATATATACATAGTATGAACGGACTCTTCTGTCTATAGTGTATATTTTGGCTATTATTTTCCTTTTTTGTGTGTCTGCACGTGTGAGTGTGCGTGTGGGTCTTTTTTATCTTAATGTGTATTAAAAATAACGCAGTAATGACAAACCTTTAATGAGGAGCAAAGGGGAGAGAGATCCTCTTGGTGCCTGTTGCCTGAAGGAGCTCAAAGAGGGTTGGTTTCCTGCTCCAGATAGGCTGTTCATAGCTCTCATTTTCTACTCTTTTTGTGCTCTTCAACAGAGTCTTTTTTTCTGCCCAGTGTTGATGTCTGAGTTGACAGCTCTCCTTTTCCAGCATCCAGGGCCTGCCTCTTCCATACTCACTGAAAGTGGACTGTCATTAGCTCTATATGGCGCTTGTTCTTGCCAAATAGAAATATGAGGTCAGATTCTTCTCTTCATCCTAGTGTGCACGTGGACCAGCTCAATGGAAGCCGTCCAGTACTGGAGAGAGATCAGCCCCAGGAGCTCCACTAGGAAGAACCAAATGAACTTTTGCAAAACTTGATTCACTGGTGACCTCAGCTTTACCTGGACCCCATGCCATAGCCTGGGGTAGAACCACTGTGCTGCTGAAGAGTCATGATGAGGAGTCATGATGAGGCCCTGGGGATGGGCTGGTGACCATTGCCAAGCAGAGATGTGTTCTCCAGGAAGAAAGGGACAGACTGCACAACCCCCTTGCCTTTACCTGTCCTAGTGTGTGACCCACATGACTCAACAGGAAGGACCTGGAGACCCCATTTTTCCATCTCCATATCCATAAAGGCCATAGTTGGCCCTGCCAATACACAGGACCTGTGGTAGAGCGAGGAGACTAACCTGAGCAATCTTGTATTATCTTGTATGTGTGTGGGCCTGTATCCTCAGCAGGTAATGACTAGCATAATTCAAATGATTTCTGTTGAGTTGATACCCAGTGACTGACTGGCTTGATGTGTTTCACTCGTAGCTGGCCTGACTCCATGCCTTCCTAGAAAGTATTGCTATGGCCAAGGTTGCCTTAGGAGGTACRACACAAGGCAGAGCTGGCAAGAAGAGAGAGGAATTTTTATTGACCAGCCTGCATGGGCATCTTCTTTTATTTCTTCTCATAATGTTTTAGCCTCCAATTCAAACAGACAACAAAAGTATCTTCCCATGTTGAGGGAGTGACAGTCTTAGCATAATAAATATGASCAGAAATAAGAGTTTATATGATAAAAGGTAGTCCTTCCCCTACAAAACTTGCCTTAGGAACATCAAATGGCTTGATGAGTTATTGTACCCTGCCTTAAAATCATTACATTGCATTAGGATGATGATTTTTCCCTTTGAGCCAATGACAGCCTCCTCATCCTGTGGGTGACCTGGTGCTTCTAGGCCCGGCTGSTAGGGGTGGGTGGTGCTGTGACCTGCAATGAAGAGACTGCCAGAGTACCGTGGTCATTCAGGACAGGGGAGTTTGGGTGGTGCAAATCTAGGAACAGCAGAATGTCTGTGGAACATGCAGAAGTCCCAGCCCAAGAATTAGTTGTTCTGGTAGAGTTGCTTGAGATGCTGAAAGTGACTTCTTGGAGATGTCTGTGGCCAGAAGTACCACCTTTCAGGCCCTGTGGTTGCTGGAGTACATCCATAGGGTCTGGGAAAAAACAGGGCGAGCCAAAGCAAACCATCCCTCCAAAAGCCAAAGCACGAATTCATCTTATTTTTCCCTCTTGTTCACCCTGATTGACTGACTAATGAGCTCTTCCCACCGGATGAGTTCCCAGGAAGCTGCTTAGGTTTCCAAGAAAGGGCACCAGCCTTTCCCTGATGCAGCTGGCTGGAAGTTCCCTGTGGAGTCATTAATCCACTAGGGATAGGCTGYGTGCTGGGAGCAAGGAGAAGTGATGTGACCATGAGGACCATGGCTATGCGGAGAAACTGCAGGCTGCTTTTTCCCMCCAGGACGATGCACCCATTTGCTCTGGAGAACAGTAGTGTTTTTGTGGACAGGACTAGCGTCTCATCCCACCTATGCACTTGTCTTGCACTGGCCCCTGGACCTCAGCAGATCAGCACGTCTCTAATTCTCTTGGGTCGGCATTGAGTTACAATGGTGACTGGTACCGAATGCAACTGAAGCCACTGAAGCCACTCCAGCTCCATGAARGACAAAATCAGACAGTTTTGTAAGTAAGCCAGTTGCCCATGTAGGCTCAGTGTGTATTTGGGGAAAGCTTTCCAGGATATTTGGATACGGAGCCACCTCACCGTGCGTATTTTACCCCCCACGTCCAGCCACATGCCTTTGGTCTTCTCTTTCTGTTTACTTTATAACTGTGTGCGATCAGATGGGGCAGATCCAGGACATTAGTGCACAATGTGACGAGTGGCTCCTTCCTGCACTCAGGGCTACCCCGGGCCTGGCTTCTGAGACCTGTTACGTGTATGTGCCCTCCCAAGGGTGCCATGCAGCGGCACCAGAGCCCTGCGAAGCGGAGGCTATAGGAAGCCCCTGTGAAACCTTTGTTGAATATGTAAAAAGAAAAGCCAGCAAATGTTATGGACCATAATGTAACATATATAAGATACGTTTGTTTGGGGTTTTTAATATTTTATTATTATTATTTTTAATAACATAAATCTAATAACTACTGTCTGCCTCATTCTGTGTTTTCTTTGCATGTCCATGAAGTTTGCTCATGGTCTGAGAAGTCAAGAGCTTTGTGACTTCTCCATCCCCGTGTTCCCAGGTCTGTGGGTTGGGGCTTTGCTGGCTCATGGGTTTTCACAAGCCTTGTAGGAACTTTATCACACTTTTATTTCTTGGTTGAAGTGGGCCAAGGGGTTCAGGAGCCTCAGGGATGCTATAGGGTCAGCTCGAAGCACTGCCTGATGGACTAGGAAGATCTCCAGTAGGAATTTATGGCAGTGACACAGGTCTTGGTGGCCAGGTGCTCCATACCCCATAGATTTTYCCCTGTTATTGTCCAAGTATCTGGGCAGACATGGCAGCATCACCTCGGAGCATGAAGCAGGCATGCATGGCCCCTTCAGCTGACTGGCCAGTCTTGGCACAGCAAACACTATGGACCTCAGAAAGGTCTCCCATCTCTCCAGGGCTAGGCCACCCACCACTGCCCACTGTAGGCTTATTTGTTCTCATTGGATTCAACAGGCAACCAGGGGGCCYTTCCCAGCCCCCCATCCACCTCCACTTCTCAGGAGCCTCAAGAATCTGGAATTACTCAGAACTTGTAGGGCATTATATACACAGAGGTTAAACAGCTGGAAAAAAATGCTGCTTTCAGCTTAAGAATTTGGAAAGCTTCACACTATTCTCTTTTCCCATCACAAATCTTATTGCTAGAGTTATAATTGAAAAAAGCAGGAATACTAATTATATTGTTTCTATTTATTTTATTTAGTTATTGCTTTTATAGAATTATTAATGGTTTATGTTATTATCTTATTGCTACTTATAATACAAATATATAAAAAACCCACAGTTAAAACAAAGAGCAATCAAGCCAAATTTCCAGTAGGTTTAACTTCTTTCAAAGACCATTTCATGAAGGAAAAAAAGGACAATTAACAGTCAAGGCAAGTAGGAGTCAAGCCTTCCTGCCTCTGCTGATGCAAGTGAACATGCAAGTGAACCRGCTCCTGGAAGGTGCCCTAGTAACCCAGGCCACCCAAGGGACAACAGAGCAGCTCTGGGGAAATTACTACAGGAAAAACCCACGCGCTTGACTTAGTAATCCTCCCGCACTGCATGGCCACAGTCTTTCAGACACTATCTTGTGTGGTGTGGGGAGGATTCTGTGCCACCGTGGAATGCTGCCAGGCTCAGTGGGTGACACTGCAGTCAGAAGGGCTTTGGTAGCAGCAGGGGACACCCTGTGGCCYTTGCTGGGCCCAGGCCCAGCAGCTGGAGGACTGCAAGCACCGTGGCTTCACAAGGGCCAGCGGTACTGCACGGCAAGCGCTCCTTGCCAGAATAAAGGCACATAGCTTCTAAAGCAAAGAAAAGGAAAATACTACAGAAAAGGAAAAATATATATATAATTACCACCAAAGAGCTGCAAATACTCCAGTACAATCCAGTATAATCTAAATCAGAGATTTAGCTAACACAGCAGCAGTTCTTGGAAATCATGTACGTGCTTAGAAAGGTCTTGCTAAGACAAGCCCTTCTGGGGACATTTTCCCCTCAGGGGAAATACCCGAACAACTAAGCACCTTCTGTGGGATTTTTTTTTTTTTTTTTTTTTTTACTTTCTGTGATATTCTTTATTTAGCTGGGGCAAAATATCACCAATTGAAAATAAAACTTTGGAAGAGAGGTCAAATTTGCAAACTTCCCCCTGCTTTGGGACAGAATTTTGCAGCTGGTTGAAATTTTTCTCATTTCAAAATGCTGATAGACATTTTTCATGGAAACCCGGAATTTGGCCAAGGAAAGAAGCAAGCGTGGGAATGCTTCAGAAAATCTGATGCTCTTTTTCCATATTTTCCAGACAGCTCCAGTCACAAGAGAGCTCTAGATTTTGGACATGAACTCCAACCTTAGCATACAGGTGGACGGATGGACAGACAGATGGATATAGAGGTTACTTCCTAGTACTTTGTTCTTGGTAACCTGAAGTTACCAAAATATACATAAAAATAGTTTTGAATCCTCTAAGGAAAGCCTTCCCTTGGATTAAGAAATGGCCATTTCAAGAAAGCAGAGAGAAGTGTGTTTTGTTCAGCTAAAGGAGCATGTCTCGGTGTGGGGCTCTGAGAACATACATTTAGTGAGGTGTTGGACCTCCAAGTATGGGCAAGGCCATTTCTTGGTCCCTTGGCCTGCTGAAGAGCGCACTGTGCTGGGAAATGCCTTTTGCTTTTGGCAGTCCCAGGGGATACTCTGGAAAGAGTACCCAGCAGTGAGTGCAGCTCTATGGCAAAGACCTGGTTCTGGTGCTACTAAGGCTCTGCGCTCTTTAGTGGCTGGGAATCCCCATCTCCAATATGATGGAAATGTTTCAAGTGAGGAGAATGGTGACACGAGGAGAGAGAAGCCCCTCCAGGAYGGTCGAGGGCTCCAGGAAGTCCTCCCTGGTGGCTCTGGTGCTCAGGAGCTGCATCCCTTAGAAGCAGGGAGCAGTGGAGCAGAATGGAGAACAGATGTGCAGCCACTCTAGTTTGTGAACGTTTTTGCCCTCTTCTTTTTTCTATCATTCCCCCCAAAGAGATTTACCTGGATTTGGGGATGTCAAGTTGTCCTTCTCTCCCGTAGCCCAAACCAGCTACAGCTCTACTGAGCCTGCTAACCACGCTCTGCTCCCCATTCCCCCTTTCCTTCTCCCGGTGGGAACCATTCCCATGGGCAACTGACTTTTGGGTTGCACAGAAAGTAAGGCTTCTTTTCCTCCTCCTTCACTTGCTTGGCCCTTGCACCCTGCAGATCTGGCTGAGTCGTGTGCTGAACATGCCTCTTCTCAAGCTCCAAAAGAAAAGCAGTTTACAGAAGAGAAAAGCCCAAAAGAATGAGTGGCAGATGAGAAACGGGATGACCACCCAAGACAATGCTGAGTGGGCTTGGAAGTATTCTTTGCTTTTGTTTTCAGGGATGGGTTTCCTGCTGCATGTGGGGAGAGCATGCATGTGGGCATGCATGTGGCGCAAGCACCAGAATTACTAGCCTGTCTTTTCCCTCAGGAGTGATTATCAGATTGGCCTTGKTTTTTTGTGCTGAGTGGGCCATGGAGCACCAGGACTCCTGGATGGCTCCAAGCCACATCCCAGTGCGGTTCACGGCAGAACAGGGTCCAGAGGAGCAAAGCTGGCACAGGTTCTGCCAGGATGAACATCAGCAGGCTCTGGGTGCTGCAACATTTTATCCACCATCCCCTCATCACTTCATTTCACTTGGTGCTTTACAACCCACACAAGCCTTATTAACCTCCCCAATTCTGCTTGTGAACAAATCTCTGGACAAGCATTTCTCACTGTGTAAGTGAACGCGTACAGAGCAGCTCTCTCCTCTGTCTTGCCCACCCCAAATGTGGTGTCTCTTGCCATGACCAACCAATCTCTTGGCCAACTCAATCTCTTGCCAAAGGCACATTTTGTGCAGTGCATGATGTTCCTCGTTCCAGCCAGCTGCCACATTCCCTCAGTGAAATGCAGAAGTTGAACTATTCTAATCTTCTTATTGCAAAACCTTGGGGATGAGTGGAGATAAATGGTCTATTCTTCAAAATGCCAAGTGTATCGTTACAGGCATTTACTACTCTGGAGTTAATCACAACATCATTCATTCATTTGCTCCTTCAATCATTCAGGTAATATATGTATGTCTCTCTACCCATCTATCTGTTTATCTACATCAAATCACAATTCACTGACTAAATGTAGGCACCCAGGATACCAGGCACCCACACGAGGCTGGCTGATACAACAGGACAACACAGGAAAGGCAGCTGGAGCTGTTGATGGATTCCCTAGGGCATTTCCAACAGCACCAGACAGTTCCCACAGGACAACTGTTCAGGTGTCTCTCCTCAAAACACCAACACGCAACAAAGAGTTGCCCTGCAGCTCTCTGTGGAGGATGCTACTCCCTTGAATCCTTCATTGCAGCCACTGTCAGCAGAAGATCCACACCCTAGAAGGTCTCAACATGTAGTGAAATCTCCGGGCAGACCTCCCCAGTGCTCAGGGTTTCCCAAACTCAYGGAGAGAGCTACGAACCGCCGAGTGCATCTGGGAGAGACCTGTGACACTGACTTCCTTCCGCACGCCGCGTGGGCCAGGTAGAACGTGGAGCGCAGCCATTCCCTCCAAGCATGTCACTGCCACCCGCATGCCAGATCCCAGGGCAGAGGGAGTTTCCTTCACCGTGGGCTTGGAAGGCAGAGGGCTTGGTTTGCCACATCCACACCTTTCCCAGGAATAACTCACCTTTTCCAGGCAGTTTTATGGCCTCCTCTCACATGGAAAACATGACCCCCCCTACACACACACCAAAAAAGAGGGAACTGCCCTCCTGCTGAATCCTGGGGAGCAAGCCGACCGGGAGCACCAAAGGAGTTTTCCCACACTGGGCCGGGCGCGCGGGGAACATGAGGAAACCATTAATTGATTGGCTGGCCCACACCGTGTTTTCCTAAGGAAGAGTTAAAGACGGGGAACGCCTGGGGTCAGTGGGGCAGCCATCTGGCAAAACCCGCCGGCTGCCTTCCACGACTGTTTTCCCACCTCGGTGCTGATGGAGAGAATGAGGTAAAAGAAAAGAAAAACAATMTCCCCACCGGCCCTCTGGGGACGCGGGGCCATCCCGAGCTGGGACCCTACCTCACAGCCCAGCTATGCGCCCCGGCCTCCCGGCTCTTGGCGAGTGCTCTCCAGCCACATCCTCTATAGGTCCAAAGCCTTTGCCAGGAGGCCTGCCCAGGCCGGATGCAGTTCCTTTGGCGGGTGCAAGCCCAGGGACTCCCAAAGAGGGGATGTTTCTCGTGCTCCATGAGCCCTGCGCACCCGAGAAGGCTTGTGGTAGGTGGGATGAGTCCTGAGCACTGTGGAGCTGAAGGGAGAYGCAGTTACCGGTGCAGGAACAACTCCACAGCACAGCCCCTCTGCTTCGTGCCCCTGTGGCTGCGCCGCCCCCGCCGCAGGTGCGTGCACGAGCATCCCGCACGCTGCCCTAGGCGAACGAACGCCTGCGGGTGTGGACATCGCCCAGCTGGCATTGGGGGGGGTCCCTACACCCGCAGAGCCACCTCGTCTCCCACACAGACGGCTGGCCCCTTCCAGGGCGGACCAGCCAGGGCGGACCAGCCCTGTCCACATGCGCTGCACGGCCCCTGAGACACGCTRTGAGTTTGCGCGGGAAGGTTTTCTGAGCCTGGTGTGCCTCAAACAGCACGGAGCGGTGCCCAAGCCTACCTCAGAGGCTCTTTGGTACAAAGATGCCTGAATAAAGAGCAACAGAGGCCTGCTGAGTCCTGTGCTGCTGCCCCACTGCAGGGAAACTGCCTAGCAAGCCTGGAAAGGAGGTCCAGCAAGAGCCACCACAGGAGCCGGAGCTGGGAAGGGCCAAGTGAGGCCAGCGCTGGCACTTTGCTGCTGCTGAGTCCCCCAGAACAGCAATCCCAGCAGCGCAGTGACGCAGGCTCCTCTCCCAGCCTTTCCCTGCTGCTGCCCCACGGAGGGCTCGTGCTTCCCACTTCACCCTCCGCCGCTCTCCTCCCCAGCCTGGAGGCCACTGGGGCTGCTGGGGCGGCTGCCTGCAGAGATGCTACGTCTCTGTTGAGTCAATGACAGCAAGGAGCCTCGGGGCCCAGCGCGTTGGGCAGGATCTGCCCCTCGTGGCAGAGCCGCCCACCGGCATCTGGTGAAGCAAGTCCTCTATTTACACAGTTGATGTGAGATTCAAATAAACCACCGCTGTTTTCATCTTGGACATCACGCGCTGCCCAGAAAACTTGGAGAATAGGCCTCTGTTGTCAAAATAAACACCACCCAGCACTTCCCCCCTCGGAGTACCCACGCAACAGGAAATAATCGGCTTTTGTTTACTGCAAGTTCTGGGGAGATGAAGCACTCCCAGAACGTGGCTGGTGCTGGAGAAGCTCAGAAGAAACAGTGCTTGAATAAGAGCCAGCAGCAGGCAGAGAATACACGTTATACAATGTATGGTTTCGTCTGCCAGAGCGCTTGCGACACTTGGGAGTGCTGCGTCCATCACGGGGTCACCCTGCCCCATGACAAGCGAAGAGCTGCCTGCGAGAGCACCTGGGGAGTGTGTCGGGGACAGGRGACACGTGCTCAGCATGTCCCTATCACCATCAAGTTACTGCACCCGCCCTGCAGCGTCCTCAGGGCCTGATTCCTACCACGCGGCAGCGCGAGGACCGAGGACGGGAGTCCCACCRCTACCCAGGGTCTCATTCCAGTATGGAGCTTTTGTGCCCGTGCCCAGTGTGAGAAATCCCCTCCCAGCAACCTGCCAGCCTGCACGGGGAAATTCCCAGCCTCATCCGTTATGCAAAATTAGCTTCCAGGGAGTGCCTGGTGAAATGGCAGGCCTTTGTCTTCTAAGGACGCTCCCAGGCTTTTCCCTGGCACCCACTAGGATGGCCGTAAATCTCTGCTACTGCCTCCAAGTCGAACATTTCCTCCGAGCCCCATTATTAATTTTCTGAAAGATCCCATAAACCCCCAGATGGAAAAATACAGAGATATTTGCACATGTGCCGTAAAACACATTGCCCATCTATTTCAAATAGATGTGGCAATATATAAAACATACTTAAGGCATGAGCCAGGTTTCACGGTATTTAAACAAGGCAGCATGATGTAATTGGAATTTACAGTATAGAAGCAGATTGAAGCTGGGGCTTGGTTRCATGCTATATATCTTCGATATCCTGAAGATTTGGACTGCTTAATAATGCCAAATGCCTTTTGTACTTGTCACTTGTATTTTAAATGGATGAACGGCGCCCTTTGTGAAATGTAACAGTTTGAAAATGTWTATTTTTCCATCTGATTCTCACATCCTCTCTAGAGAAATGAAATCTATGCTGTTTCCCTGCACATACTAAGATCTCACATATTCCCAGTGAGCTAATACGAGACCTGCAGGGTGTTCAACAGGTGTCTTAGACCTTCAGCTTCCCATATCCTCCTCCTCAGATATCTCCTCTCACAGTGCCCTGGCCCCTCTCCTGCACCCRGTCCCCATGGGCAGCCCATAGCAGGCTCTGCCTGTGCAGGGCCTGGTGGCTCTGCTGCTCCTAGCAGTGAGTTGAGGATGACAGAGAGGTCCTGTTGCTGCCCCTGGATGTGCTGTGGTCTCAGGGCTGCTTATGGTGCCCCAAGCCGCAGAGATGACAGAGCTGCCTGGTGGTCATAGGTGAGGYTGATCTGCTACATCTATGGCAGAGCACACACGAGGCACTGAAGAGTGAAGGTGCAGAGCTGGGGAACGTGAGCACCTCCTGCTCAAATGCAGTTTAACCACGTCTCCAGGGCTGCCTTTCCCCATTTAGCCAGTCATTTCACTGCCTGAGTGGCAATCCCCCCTTCCCTCCTACTKATGTTTGGGGATCAGGTTCTTCTGCCCCGTACATCCCTCTGGGCCARTCTCATGTGCTGCACAGTGCCGAAGCAGCCCTCACTGCCTCGGTGAAATGAGCCTGTCTGGATCAGACCAGGGCATGCACGAATTCACTGATTATTCCACCATACTATTCTTCTGCAGTTGGAAAGGAGGTCACAAGGGAGCATTCTGTCAGCGGGGGCTGAAGCCCCTGGTCAARCCAAATTTCTCGGGGAGAGTGTCAGGTGCTCTCTGTTCTCTCCTCTAAGGAACTAGGGGGGTTCGGTTAAGGCTGTTTGTTACCCTACTTGGGGAATTCACATCTCGAGGGCACACTTATATGGAGAGTGGTCAAAAATTGAAACTTTCCCTCCTTAGAAATTTCTGAAAAACTAGTAAATCAAGTTTCTCCCTTCTGGCAGAAGGCAAAGTYCTCCAAAAAATGTTAGTTAGAAATCATCCAAGTGATTTGTTTGGAAAATTTGAAAGCAAAGGTTCTTCTAAAGGCTAGGATGGTCTCATGGCCTCACAATTTGGAGCCAGGAGCTGAGATCCTAAGACCTCTGGCTTCAGGATAAGAAGCCTAGAAACTCTCATAACCTAATCTTATGTTGGAGCCCAAAGGAAATGCCGTCCACCTGCAGCTGAGCTGAGACCCAGGAATCCATCTGGGGTCACAACTCAGATTCAAGATGGCTCTTGAGTTCTCTCTTGGGGTGGAGACCAGGGAGGTTTTTCATCTTGAGAAACACTAAAARTGCTGGAATTCCCATGTTTATGCCACAAAAATATCAGTACCTGGGGTGCTGGCCTGCTTTTCCTACTCTGTATCTCCAGATCTCATTCCTGCTTGATCACTCTGCAGAACTGTGTTAGAAATAATTTCTTAGCTTCAAATATCTCCTCAAACATTGTTTGAGGGGCTTTTAGTACCAAACCAAAGATCTCTGAGGAATTCTCATGAGTTTTAGGTATGTATAGTCTAGAGTAAACTACCCAACAAAGCTGTGTGTGTGTAAGTTTCCAGGATTCCAGACCTGAGACCTCCTGGAGACTCAGTTATCAGATGCTGTTGAGCATCAGCTCTTTAAAAAACAAAGCCTTTCTGTAATTGCTATGAAGGCGGCTGAACAGGCAGGCCTCCAGAATCACTTCTCATGCTTGATACTTTGGCCTCCACCAGGCTGAAGCATCGGCCTTACCTASTGCCCAATTTTTGGAGCGTGGGTAATTGTCACGGCGTGTGTCTTGCCCAGGGGTTGGCATGAGCAGATTAGCACCATGCAGCRAGTTAGAGTCACTTAGTGGAAATGTTTGGCTTGTCAGTTGTTCCCGGATCAATGGTACGTTTCTGGCACAGGGTAAAATAAAACTGAGGTAAGTTCTTATATACTGAACTGCCACTTAATTACATGTTCCTCGGAGACAGACTTTCTCAGAATTTGGGGTATCCTCCTATGCAACATAAATTACTACATCACAAGATTGCTCTCTTTTTTTTTTTTGGCTTATTTAGCATTGGTCATCTGATTTTTTTTTTCATTACTTCTAAGGGTAATAGCAATGCAACAGTATTAACTTTTCCTCTGCTACACCAATCACACTTTTGTCAGGGTGACTTTARAAATGTAAGGAGAGGAGCAAGTAGATGGTTTAAGCTTCATGGCTTTAACTGAGGCATCTTCAAAGCCACAGGGAAGGGGTGAGACTTGGGACACTCAAGCCTAGGTGAAACAAATTAGATACATTGATGGAGCTGAAACCGGTGGCTCAAGAGGGGATAGAGTAGATACTAGGAGACAGGGACTGAAGAGATTTCAGACTGAGCAGCTATAGGACATTGGAGATGCTTCTGCACTTCATCTGTGTTGGATACTATCATTAATGACACTGAGGGGCTGATCAGAATAAAAGATCTGCAGCAGGAGTCAAGGAATACATCACACAAGACATGATTCACCATGTCTGGATTTTTCTCTCGCATTCTCACCACTCTTCTTCCTCTTCTTCCTGATCTTTCTCATGTATGACTTCCTTCTCCTCTCCTCCCTCTGAACTTTCACTTTTACCACATTTCTTGCTGTTTGGTTGTTCTTTCTGTCTTTCCCGTCGGTGATGATAGATCACCTTTTGGATGAACATCATCAACATATCAGACTCATCCTTCTTTTGACCTTCTCAGCTCTGAGCCACATCCGGAAGGTAATTATGCTAGAGACAAGATCACCAGTCAGTCCAGTGAAACTGGAACTGATCCTTTCTCCTTCCAGTTAYTGATCCTGCCTTTGCCACTTCTGTGTGTTTATTGGAGACTTCACATACCTCAGGCCATCGTTCTGTGGACTCACCTGGGACACCTCAGGTTAAGGGCATAGCCATGTATATATATATATATGCTTCTCTTTCTTTCTCTTGTTCAGTTTTTCCTTGCCCTCTTTTCCCTCCCCCAACACACATCTGCTCACKCAGTTACAGAGAATTCGTTTCATCTCACCATTGAGCCGTTTATTTCTTTCCAGAGAGTTAAAAGCCTGTCTCCCTTGATTTAGTGAGTCAAGAGTGGCTGGGAGGGAGGGGGAGAAGAGAAGAATGAAAGAAAGAAAGAAAGAAAATAATGAAAAAAAGGTCTTGGGAACATCTGGAGTTGCTCTTAAGCAAGATGCAATATTCTCAGCCAGATGTTGAGTGGCTGGCTTCTACTTGGGAAACGTCAACATGTCAAATGTTGAAATTCCACCCAACACCACCTTCCCTTCCCTTTATACCCCTCCTCAACTGCCTCCTTGCCAATCTTTTGTTGTGCTTCCCAAAGCAGCCTTCTCTGATAGCACTGAGAGGAAGGAGTGATTTGTTCAGGGCCTTGCTATGCGTCATGAGGAAGCACCAATGGGCCAGTTTTTGACTTGGAAATGAACGGTTTATCAAGATGAGGGATATACAGCAGTTGGCCRAGCTTCCTGTGGTGATGTTTGGGATGGATGAAGCAGAGGCAGGCAATTAAGGAGACATCTGTAGTGTTTTCAATGAACTGGGAACACAGTTGCAGCAAATCAGTCTGGGTGGTGAAGCCATCTGAGATCTCAGGCTGCAAGATTTTCTCAGCAAATCCATGGCCTACCTAGAGGCTTCTCCTCTCTTCCCATTTGGTTTTCTCCTTRTTCCAGGTTTCACTCACAGTTTATAGTGTTGGGACATGGGAATAAGCCAGTCCTTTCCTCTGATTCACTCCTCCCAGTCTTTTCTTCCTCCTTCTACACACACTCCCGTGCCATCAGGGCTGATGCTGAAAGACCATTGTAATATCTATTTTCCTCACAAGCCCAGGACACAAACTGTGGTCTTGGGACCATGTACCCYTAGAAAGGAGCTTTTGGACAGATCACTTGTATTGAACGTATTCAATATAAGCCAGCATGGATTCACCAAGGGGAAATCATGCTCAACTAACCCGATAGCCTTCTATGATGGTGTGACTGGCTAGATAGATGAGGGCAGAGCAGTGGATATCATCTCTCTGGACTTTAGCAAAGCTTTTGACAYYRTCCCTCACAGAATCCTCCTGGRCAAGCTCCMGAAGWGTGGGATAGATGAATGGAYRGTGAGGTGGATTAGGAATTGGCTGGATGGCAGAGCTCAGAGGGAGGTGCAGAGTCCAGCTGCAGGCCTGTGGTTAGTGGTGTCCCCCAGGGGTCAGTCCTTGGTT
>PTEX01000031.1:750569-827628 GCA_003342815.1 Eudromia elegans | reverse complement strand
TTAAGTATTCTATGATTCTATGAATCATTATCATTGCCTAGAAACACCCAGAGCAATGTAAATGAGCTATAAGGATTTATATTGCCTCYAGAGCCGTCTAGGAGAACAGGGAACACGCAAGGAAAGAGAGAGCACATCAGTGAAAAACCTGCATAGCAGAGGAGGTGACGTCCTTCCTGAGCTGGACATGCTCCATGTACCGCGACACCCCAGTGTAACAGCAAGAGGCAGAAGGGTAACCGCGGCTGCTGGGGGTATCATCCTTCACGGGTTGTACATGGCCCATCTGTCAGCTGGTACCACAAAGCCATGTGCTCTTGAACAGGCCCTTCAGCTAAGTCCTGGACACGGTTCATCACCCCTCGCAYCATGGTGCCCATCAATCACAGAGTCAGGGCATTCAGCAGTGCCACCCAGGGTTGCTTGGGAGTGAAATATTCCTTTTTTTCTACCAGTGGCTCTGACTTATAAATTACGAGCCATAATGTGAAAAACCAGAACTAGGAGTTATTCAGAGGAAAATTCCAACTCAAGAGGGATGCAGAAAGGACCAGGACCTAAGGAGCAAGACGGAGGCCTGGGTGGCAAGCATTATGCATAACAGGCAGGACCAGGCCAGCTCCCTTCCCAAATGGGACACTCTTCTTCCCTGCGAAGGCTAGGTCCATTCATCCTATCCTGATCCCGTTTTCTGCACCTCTGGCCTCAGCCTGCAGTGTTATTGCTCCAGGATCTCCAGGAGACTTCTCTAGCTTGCTTCTCTTCAGCTACCCACAGGTAAGGCACTTACTCGGTCTCTCTAATGAGGAGAATAACCATTTCTAATCACCAGGACCGTCCACCTTCATTCAGTCCTTCCTGAGGATCCACAAGAGAAAAGGCCACTATAGCCAATATTTGCCACTGCTCAAAGCCAAATACTCTTCTGGGACCTTCACACTGAGCAGGCACAGCTTCTCCGTGCTAGGAAAGGCTTGTCTGGGTGCCTTGGCTAAAGGGAGGGATGGGCTGTATGTGAGGGAGGTCCAATACTACAGGTACAGAGGACTGTTRATCTACAGAAAAACATCTGTGCTGAGGGCTTTCTGTTCTGGTAGCAGCTGGACTGCATTTAGGGCTCAGGCTTTGGGATGTTGCAGGGCTGCCATGGCTGTGACCAACCCAGAAGTCTCTCTGAATCTTGCTAATCATTCCAGTGTCCAAGTAAACTCTTCTGTTTGGAGAAGGGTCCCTTGAATGCTGCTCTCCCCACTTTCCAACCAGCTGTGTGCTCCCAAAGATCAGAATGTCCATGCCATTCTGTTATAACTAGAAGAAGCAGAGAAACTGAAGCTTGATTTTTTTTTTTAAACTCTGCAGGATAAAATCAGAGAAAGGCTTGACAAGCATGTGCTGGAAAGTCACYGGATCAAGGTAACATGTCTGGTTCTATAGGGACAGTGCCAACCCCAGTTCTCCTGCACTTTTCTCCTTTTCCTGAACAGAATAACAACAGCTAAAGGCACCTGTCTAAAGCGCAGCCCCCTGCTTGGGGCTTTCCACTCCAATGGAGTCCAATAGCCTCCTCCTGCGGAGCCTCTTCTCTCTCCTCTTGAATCCAGTGGCTACCAGCGATGCTTCAGGGTGATGCACCAGCCTGTGTTGACTACAAGTGCTGTACAAGCAAGGACCACTCCATCCCTGGGARAGAAATCTACCCACCAACTGATTCTCACAATACTCTAATGCCGGCAGCGTTGTCCCAGTCTCCCCCAACCTTTACTTATATTCCCTGTGCTCCCCTCTGCCTTCTGGCTCTGCAGTCCCAGGCTGGGCTCCCCAGGCCCACTTTCTGTTACTTTCTTCCCTTTCCATGGCCAGGAGGGGAGAGCCCTGGCAATTCAGCTATCGCAGCTGCTCAGCAGGAGCTCCTCATCCTCACTGCGAGATGATGAAGCAGCACGGAGGCCTTTCATGCACAATAGGCCACCCCAGCTCCAGGCTGGGTTTTACTGAGAGCTCAGAGCATGCTGGGGCTCCATCCCCTGGGGCATGGAAGTTGTGTGATRCTTTCTGCAATTAGGGTGAAAATTTCTAGTTCAGGGCAGGATTGCCAGGATATGGTACAGGCAAAAGAGACAGGCTCCTGCAAAAGCATGTCTTAGCAACTGACTGACTTAGGCTTTACGTACCTTCTGGAGGAGCATCTTACTCTGCGTTGCCCAGAGAGGAAACCCATGGAGACACCTTCTCCTTTACCCCATCACAAGCAGAAACTCCATGCACAAGGTCAGATGGGTCCTGTCTGCCACATCAGGGATGTCTTCTCCATGACTTTATCCTCAGCAGAAATGGAGGCAAGGGGAGTGGGGTGGTTAGGGCAAGCATGGGTGTTGAACAGGAAGCAAGATGTCCAAAGGGAAGGTCTCGTTCCTCTGCTGCCACCTTGTTCATGCCACCTTGTTCATGCCACCCATGCTGCCATGGGTGCCTGGGAGGGTCAGCACCCAGACCTCAAAGCTCCCATGCAGCCCAGGAGGTGCTTGCCCAGGTAGACAGCGGGCAGCCCAACAAGTCTGCCAGGCGCTGGCTGGAGCGTGGGCTCAGGTGGTGCAAAGGCTGCCCAGCCAGGGGGTCGGGAGCGCAGCTGGCCCCACTTTCCAGCGGCAATGGGTAATGACAACCAGGTGAGCAGGCGGCGATAAGCCCCAAGGAATGCAGAGGCAGCAGCTGCYGGCTCGCCGCTCACTCAGACCTTGGATGGGCCAATTAAGTAAATAGAAAATTTGGAGTGCTGGATCAAAGCTGGAGCGCGCAGGCTCTATTTATTTGGAAAAGGTCAGATTATATTGGCAGATGTGTTAAAAGAGAGAGGAGAAAAAACCTTTCAATAACATTGGCCCTGATTTGAGGTTTCCTGACAGGCGGGTCGGGGTTTTTCTTTCTTTTCAGGCCATGGGTGGGTAGGAGCATTGGCAGCACTCGCAAGGAGAAGGGTGGGAAGGGCACATCCGGCAACTTTGCCTTTTCCTCCGTGTCTAGGGCACCCGGCCCATTCCATCCTCCCAGCCTGAATCCAGTCTGTTAGTAGCACCCAACCCCCAGAAAGCAGAGTCCTAGTTCAACAGTGGAGCCCCACTTTGCYGCCCTGGCTGGAATATTTCTGCAGCCCCTGTTCCAGGCCTGGGGGGGTGAGGCTGGAGGTTCCCTGATGGCTTGGAGGTAGCCCCTGAAGTAGATCTGGTGGCCAGGAGCAGCTCCATCCTGCTCCCCAAATCCTGCTCTGGGGAGCCAGGAGCAGGAGACACCAGGAAGGCCTCACACCAGAGAGTCTGGGGACATCCCTGGCACCATCAGCAYTGGCATTTCTGAGGCCACAGCATCCCTCAGAGCCCTGTGCCAGGGTCAGGGCTGAGCTGATACCCTTGGATTCTGCAGCTATCCCCTTCAAAGCCAGTCCTCCAGGCCTTGCTCCATGTGTCCTCTCCCACAGACCTGCTGTGTCCCTAGAGGCTGTTGTCACACTAGCCATACGGCCCAGGACCGCAGGACTCAGCTCTGCTCGCAGCTCCGCTCCCAGACCTTGCCGGAGKGAACTGCCCCTCCAACGGCTATAGCCAGGAGCCAGGGAAGGAGAACTGCAGGGAGACAGATGTCACCTCCTGCGGCACCCTGAGGACCTCGGACGCCTCATGGAGGCCTCAGGGTCCTGCATGCCTGAGCTTTGGCCATGCAACCCTGGCAGAAGGAGGAAAACTGAGGCAGGGAGGAGTGGGAGGGGAGGACACCCAGAATGGGAGCAATGCTCTGTTCCGATGGGAGAGCTGCACTTGGTGCAGGAGACCGAGCCCAGCGGCGTCCATCGCCAAGGTGGGAACGGCGGCCGAGAGAGACACACGTAGCGGGGAGAGGAATGCRTCCGCGGGGCGGCAGGAAATGGTTGAGCTTCAGAGTGCGGGAGCCGCCTTCTAAGAAAACAAACAGCGGCGCAGGGCAGCGGGGGTGAAGCACCGGCGGAGCRGGGGCAGGAAGCGGGCTCCGGGGCCAGGAATGCCGGCTATGTCCCCACTCGGGGCAGGTGTGCCGGGCCAGGCCCGCTCCCCGGCCCGCGCGCTCAGCTGTGGGATGCAGGGAGCCTTGGAGCCCCGCTCACCAGCACGGCTGGGATGGAGCTGAGCAGTGGCCAGGGAGACAACAGCCCTCCCTGGCCCCACGAGGCATCTGCTCCCCAAACTTAAAATCCAGGGAGCGTCACTTCCCCCATCACAAAAGCCTTTTGGAGGCCTGTGTGTGGAGCACATGTGGTGCTGAGCCACATCCTGGAGATGCGGAGCCTCATCCTGGGGGTGCTGGGGGAGGCACAAGCCATGATCCAGTGCTGGCCATGCTGGGTAGAGCCTTGCTGTGTCCCCAGAGCCCATGTCCCATGGGGCAGCCTCCTGACAAGGGACTCCAGGGAGCAGGAGGAGAGCGATGGAGGTTCTAGGCTCTCTGCATGCTGGTTAGAGAGGAGGCAGGTTGTGTCAGGCTGAGCATCCCGCCCCCTTGGAGAGGAAGACTCGTCCACCCGTCGGTGAGGAGCRCAGAGGAGCTCTTGGGCCCACCTGCCACGAGTCTCCCATAGCTTCCAGGCGGGATGAGGACCTTGTTGCCCATAGCCGAGCACTGGTCCAGCAGCCTGCCAGGTACCTGCCACCACTGCAGCCACCTGCACCTCCATGCACCACCAGGCACCCCAGCAGAGAGGGATGCTCTGCCCGCTCCCAGGCTGATCTACAGCCTCAGGGATATTTATGGATCCCTTCTGCCCCATTTATAGGACAACATGGCACAAAATGCCGACTGGATCGCAGTGCTCTTTGGAAATTCTGCTGGCTTGTAATATAATATCTGGCAGGGGAGTCTACAACTTTATCTGCAACAGATCAGGTTGGAGCAAAACCTTCTAAGACAGCATCTGGAAGTGGTTTAACCTTCGCCAAGTTTTGCATGAAAYACCAATTTTCCACCCCTTTCATTTAGTTTATTGAAATTAGGAGGGGAAACTCCCCCTCCTTTTTTTCTCCCACTCCCCCCGCCCTTGGTTTCTCCTCTGGGGCTGCTCAGATTCCCAGATCTTTTTGGGGAAGGACGTCATGGAGTTGTGTCTCCATGCCGGAGCACCTCCCCATGCTGTGTCAGGCAGCGTCACCGCGATCACCCGTCTCTCTCAGTGCATCTCGGAGTGCAACTTGTTAAAGAAGGSAAGGAGACAGAGGGCCAGAAATCTGCTTTGCTGAGGAAGAGCTGGTGCTCTCTCGGCTCTTGGGTGCCCACGGGGTGGCCATGAGCCTTCCGCAGCTGAGAGCAGCAGGGGCATCTCAAGAGCAGAGTCAGCTCATCCGTTACCTCGTCACCCAGCGCAGCCTGGGCTTCTCTGCATCCTCCCTACAACCTCCTCCTCCTCCAGTCCATTTCTTTGCCCATCACCACCCTTCACCCAGCTCTTACTCCTGCCGTCCCAGTCCCCCTGCTTCCTGCTCTGGGTCCCACCAGGAAGGACGACGCAGCACCAGTGGAAGTCCTTCTTCGCTTGCTGCCCTCCTGTTGTCCCTGCGACAGCCTCAGGTGCCTTGGGCAGCAGTCAKCGGGAAAGCCCTGGCACGAGAAGCAGGGACACAACTCCTCACACACGAGCACCGCTTTGAGCAGGACGCTCAGCGTGCGGAGCTGGAACGGGAGCCGGTGCCGAGCAGCTCRAGGCATTAGGATCTGGCTGCCAAGCAGTGCCAAGTCGCTGCAGATGGGGAGGCTTCAAAGGCTGAATGTTTCAGCCAAACCTGATATTTTCATCAAAACACCCAGAGATATGTTCCCAATCCCAGTGCGAGAGCCTGCCAAGTCGCAAGCCCTTGCTCCAGAGCAGGGACACACGAGCTTCTTAGCAAACCATTGAACGGATTTGAAAATCTGGCCAAATTCTGTATTCAAGCTCTATTTGGAGAAACAATTGAGGTTTCCAGAGCCTSAAAATTTCCTTTGAAGTGTATCACCTGAAGCAGAGGCCTCGCCCAGAAAAGCAGCTTGCAGAAGAGCAATTATCCAGCATAGGACCATGGGCTTGTTGAGTATTCCTGTCGTATCCTCTACAAAGACGTAGCTGGGGAAGAGGCTCCCGAGCCACTTGCTGCGCCTGGCACGAGCGTCTCCTGCACTGCTGGAGGGGCCAGCTAGCTCACGTGCCGTGTTTGCAAGAGGCGAGCAGGTGTTTTGGGGACGCAGCTGGYCCACCCGCCTTTTTGATCCATTTGCATGTTTGACAAGGTGGCTGCTGACCGCCGGATCTTGTCATTCCTGGCATGGAGCAGCACCAGTATGTTGTCCCTGGAGGCAGCCAAGGGAGAGAKGAGGGATGGGGAGTCAGCTCTCTTCCTACCAGAACAAGGGTCTGGGGATGACAAGTCCCCAAGGAAGGATAGATGTGCTGGAAAGTAGGGGTCTACTTTGTCTCAGCAAGAGACTTGGGCACCTAAATAGCTTCARTTTTCTGTGTTTAAAACAAATCTCACCGGTGCACGAAAGTCCTGCCCAGCAGCCCATCTGGAGAGAGCACCGGCAGATGCTGAGCTGCCCGCAGCTCCTACTGACACAGACAGACCTCAGCACGGGGAGCCAGCCATCCTTGCACAACTCTTCYTCTGACACCCAAGAGGGTGGGAAACGTCTCCATACCCAAGCGGTGCAGTCCCRTGTGGCTCAGGCTGTGGAGACAAGCTGGTGCCTGAAGCGGGATGCCAGCTTGGAGGCAGTTCCAGCCGGAAGCGAGCACCGGCTGCTGCCGGAGGGAGAACCCTCCATCCCGGAGCCAGGCAGCTCTGGGAGCTGCTAGCTGGTCCTGTTGCCATGGGGGCAGAGAGGCACTGTGGTGGCACCACCTGCCACTCCAGGGTCCTGGCTTGTCCCAATCCTGGCACTGGAGAGGGACTTCAGGCACTCGTATGGAGAAAATCTTCTATTTTGTTCAGTCCTGACAYGCAGGGATTACTCTGTGCCCATAAAGAGGAGGTCCGGGTTCTCCTTACGCCTGGTTTTCTCCCTATGCTTTAGTGACCCTGACCGATGCCCGAGTCAGAGCAGTGCACTGGTCTCCTGTGCATCTCACCAGCCCCGGCTCTTGTTTGGCCTGCATTCACACCCCTTGGGTGTCTTGGGCAGCCTGTGCCAGGAGAAGCCAGCGTGGCCCAGCTTTGCAAAGCCAGACAGGGGTCTAGAGGCTCCTTCTGCAGAGACCCGAGTCACCCTGAGCTGTGGCCACCCCCCAATGGATGACCACCAGCCCCGCCATGTCCCTCTCGGCCACCGCCAGGGTAGCTGCTCCCGCACCAGCTTCCTCCCTCTGCTGCAGCACTCGGYTGCTGCCAGTGCTGGCGGGGACCATATGTCCCTGCTCAGCTGCTGTGATGCTCCTGCCAAAGCTGGGCACCACCTCCTGCAAATCCTGCTCCTGCCAAAGCGGGAGTTAAAGGACTCTAGGGGCCCAGGACCTCTCGATCACCCCMCACACACATACACACACGCTGTCTGGGTGCTCCCTTTAGACTCCCCCCACAGCCAGGGCTGCGCTGTCCCCTTGCCCTCGACCATCCACTCCCATGGTGTCAGTCCTCCTCTGTGGGGATGTACTTGTGCCTACCAGGCTCAAGGGGTCTATGGGGAAGGACAGACAGGGACCCTCTCTCCTTGCTGCTGCTGCCGCTGTGCCYTCCTTCCCCTCCCCAGAGCCCTCTGGCTCTGCCCAGAAGCTGCCTTTCCAGGCAGGAGGGAACACCGAGTCCGAGAGTAGTCCCCAGCTGAGGAGGGTCCCCAACACCTCCAGACAGAACCACACCTTGGAAACTCCCTTTGTCACCCTTGAGAAGGGCAGGAAGGGCATTTGTTCCTCAGCTGGCTTGGGGCCCGCAGAGCCAGGCCGCCAGGCAGAGAGGGAGGAGAGACTAAGCACCAGGAGGAGGGGTGAGGGGAGTAAATGTACATAGARTTTAAAAGCTTATTTACTGTGTCCTGGACTTTCTTCTCCCTGTCTCTGCACCCAAGAGGACAATGACCATCGTATGTGCCGTCAGGGAGCAGAGATGCAATTGCATTGGTATCCCATCAGATCCTGGCTCCTGGGAGATGTATGAAGGCCCTTCTGCTCTGGAGGGAAGGAAGGGGCTACAAGGGGTCCCAGGAGCATTTCTAATGTGCCCTTCCACATGCTGGATCTRTCCTGTGACCTCCCAGCCCAGACACCACAAACAGACTGGACAGGTCAGCTGCTGAGAGCCAGTGCCATGGCTTGGGATGGGACCCACAGGGACAACGGGCATGAAATGGGGCCTCTAAGAACCACGAGCACAGCATGGGACTTGACCCCTGGAGTGTTAGWGCAGAGCCAGGAGCTGCAGCTGGTGCGGAGACGTCCCTAGTGCTGCCCACACTGGCAGAGGTGGCACCCCACAGTGAGCTGGGGGTGTCCCTCTGGGATGGAGAGCAGCAGGAGAAGATGATGGACCCCAGGGAAACACAGGCCTTGTTTGGGGTGAGGATTTATAGCAAGATCCAKAGATAGCTCCATGTAGATTTAGGCTCTAACTCATATTCAGCCACTCTAATCCACAGGGGAGACCCCAAAACGCCTTCTCAGCCATAACCCAGAGCATCTCTCATTTGCCGTCCCTCAGCACTTCCAAGAGGACCCTTCCTGATGGGGAACCAGTTTCGGAGGGACAAGAGGGCCAGCCCAGCCAAAGCTGCAGCCAGGGTCACACTGGGACCTTGGGAATGGCTCCTGACCTTGCTCTGCTCCAGGTCCATCCGTGCTGGTGCATTCTCCACAGACCACTCAGCAAGATGGGAAAATCTCCCCAAAACGGGCAACACTTCCAGGGTTTTCCTTGCACTACTGGCAGCAGCTCAGTCCTGTTTCCCCAGAGTCGGAGTCAAAAAGCCAAACCACTGCTCCGATCCCATTGCACCTCCTGCCACGCGCTACCTCCAGAGGGGCTTGCAGGGCCAAGGGTGACTCATCTGTGCAACATAATTTGTGTGAATTGTCCTGATTTCCCAGTGCCCYGCAGCTTCATTCATGCACAGGATTGCACCTATCTAATTAAAGGTGTGAAACGATTGCATTAAATCAGTGCTAGGCTCTATGTACAAACTGCTCTGACAGCTCACACATGGTTCATTTCATCTTTTTTTTTTTTTTCTTTCTCTCTTTGGCTTGATTTCCAAAGAACACGAGGTTTATGCAATCCCCATGAGTGTGGGTATGTCTTTCCACCTAGCTCTGTTACTTTCAAAATCACCAGCCAGTTTCAGCTGAATACAGCACAGGGTTAAGAAGTTCAAAGATATTCCATTCCTGCCTGTTTCTTGGGGAGAGCAGGAAAAGCCCCACTTTTACTGGACATCAGAGGATGCACATTGGAAATCTTCCTTAAAGCACAAATTCCTAAATCAGGGCTTACCCCTTGATAATCTGCTCTTTCCCACTGGAAATTTTGCCCTGATCAATGCTGTTCAGTTTGACTCATTGTGGAAGCAATTTTGACCCAAATGCAGATTTTGAAACTTCCCTCTTAATAATATATATAAAAAGAAAAAAGGAAAGAAAAGAAAAGAAATGAAAAAAMCAAAATTCAACCTCAAAAGAAAAACAGCCAAGCGATACCTAACTTGTCTCAGGGATTGTCAGGGAGACATGAAGATTTATATGATACAAACTGGACCATTACCCAGATTGGAAGCATCCCCACCGATGATAAACTCATAATAAATCCTACTGATAACACTGTCATGCACTTGTGCACTTGGCCAGATGGTGCCTAGGGCTCATAGCTAACAACAGGGATGATGCAGCAGCTGATGCGCTCAGCTTGCAGCCCTGCTCCGGGGTTTGGAGGTGACTCCGGTCCCTGCTGAATTCCCAGGCCACTGTGGCTGTTGCTACTGGAACAAGGTCCTGTGGCACTTGAGCAAGCAGCACGGCTGGGCTGGGGTGCCTGTTGCAAACTATGGTGTTATCTGGCAGCGAGAAGAACTTAGGGGCATGGTTAGACAGTCATGTTGGTGATGGGTTTACAGTTGGACCCTTGAAGGTCTTTTCCAACCAAGATGACTCCTATTCTATTCTATTCTATTCTATTCTATTCTATTCTATTCTATTCTATTCTATTCTATTCTATTCTATTCTATTCTATTCTATTCTATTCTATTCTATTCTATTCTATTCTATTCTATTCTATTCTATTCTATTCTATTCTATTCTATGCTTCTAAGAGAGAGTCCTCTCTGGTCCTCTCTCCTTCGCCATCATCCATCATGTTGCTGACAGAAGGCATCAAGAGATGCTTTTAGTACGAAGCAGGGGGTCAGTGCTGCTCTGAGAGTGCTGCCATAGTCCCCACCATGTCCTCCTTCAATGACTCTCCAGTTGGGTGGCTTTCTAGCTGGCGCATCCCACAGGACTCCTTGAGTCTAGCATGCAGACTTCAAGCACTGGGACAACCGGTTTGCAGGGAACATGAGGCAGGGGAGTTCTTGGTGTCATATGCCCCGTTCTCCACATCCAATATGGAGCTGCTCAGGACAGGGAGCCCCAGGGATGTGCTTGGGCATGGAGCAGGAGCATGGGACACTGCTTTGCCATGGTAGCCCACTGCAACGGAGAAAAGCTCCAAGGCAGAGCCTGGGAGAGGTGTCTGCCCTAGAGAGGAGACCTTGCCCATCATGGGGCTCATCGAGCCTTCCTTGGAGCCTGGCCCCAGGGCTCGCCGTGCTCCCGAGGTGCGGACTGATCCCGGTGGCTTTTCCCTGGCCACCTGCAGCTCCCCACATCCCCGCACGCCGTGCGCCCGTCCCCGGCAGTCCCGCGCTCTCCCCCTTCGCGCTGGAGCAGGTGCACGGCGCTGCGCTGCTCCCCTCCCAGCGCTGCCCCGTTTTAATTAGCCGATAAAGAATGCGTCCTTTTGAAGCAGGTAGGGGATTCCTCGCATCCCTGGCATTGCTGGGCTGCCTGCCTGTAACCCTATGCCAGTTAAAAGCTTTCTCTGCTGGGCCACGGCAGCTGGGGCCACCTGCTCGCCCCACACCTGCAGGCCTAGCCCTCGCTGGCTGCCCGTCGGTCACTCCTTTAATTACCCRACGTGATGATTAATCGAGGGGAGCGCGAGAGGGCCAGGGGCTTCTGCCTGCCAGCAGGGGTGGCCAGGGTGGGATGGAGGAGCAGGGAGAGCGGCCCGGGTCTGCCTCATGTGCTCGCCTGGCCAGCAGATGGGGTTGAACCTTGCTGAGCTGCGGAGGTCACGGCTGCAGAGATGGTCCGGAGGTGACAGCAGCAAGCGCTGCCTTTCAAGCAGTCCCCAGGCAAAGCCCACGCTCCAGAGAGTGCCAACGGAGCTGGAGGTGGAGACTGGCGGCACCCATGTCTCCCCGTACGCACCCCATGGCCCACAGGGGACTGAGACCGTGGGGCTGAGGAAAGACGGAGATGCTCATTGCTGCATCGGAGCATGGCACGGGAGAAGGCAGCGGCTCCACACACATCACATTGCATGACCAGCAAAACTTATTTCAGCCTGTGCCTGTGTGGTCTGCAGTTCTGCCCCAGCCTGAGAGAACCTGAGCGCAGGAAGCTCCAGACTGAGCCTTAAATCTCCCTTCCCTTCCCCACCCGCCCGTCAGCAGCCCCACAGCAGCCCCCATGCCCCGCTGCCAGCACCTCCAGAGGATGAGGGCATCCAGAAACCCTAGCCGAAGGCCCTGGCTGGGCTGAGCCCYGCACACCACGCTGCTGACGGCATTCAGAGCCCACTCTAAATCAATTGCTGCGCCCTGGCAGCTCTATTTCCACGGTCCCATGTTATTCTTTCACTCAATCACAGGGAGAATGACTCTGTTTTCCTTCAGCAGTTTTGGTTCTTTTTTTTTTTTTTTTTTTCCCAGGGCAAAGGATGGGGTCGGAGTGAATATTCATTTCCACGGTTCCAGCTCATTGAGAACAATAAGGGCAGTAAACAGAGGGCAGCATTGCTCAAGAATGTGAAGCATTCGCCTGCAGTTTAAAATTACTAATTTTTTTTTTTTTCTTACAAGCAAGA
The DNA here is from genome assembly GCA_003342815.1 of Eudromia elegans. Lineage (NCBI taxonomy): Eukaryota > Metazoa > Chordata > Aves > Tinamiformes > Tinamidae > Eudromia > Eudromia elegans. The sequence continues at coordinate 815,527 of PTEX01000031.1, read as the reverse complement.
ATATATATATCTAGAGACCCAGGGACAGGCCACATTCTGCTCCCCCACCGTGCACCCACCCTGCACCCCCAAACATACCAGACTTTTCATTACAAACGGGAGAGACRGAGGATGGCAGTGAGCGAGCAGCTCCGGGCAGGCCCTGCTGCCTCTCCAATTTGCATCTCAGCAGTGGGCCTGCARTCGGGAGAGCAGACCCAGGGATGCCTATAGCATAGGCATATACCTATAGCTGCTCAGTGTCCCCAAGGCTCTGCAGGAGGGGCAGATGAAGGAGGATATTTGCCACTGTCGAGGCAAGGAGCAGGTGTCAGCGCTGCTGGTCAAGCCTCGGAGCTCAGYGCGTGCTGACCCTGTCCTGGAGGGCCAAACTCAGCCTTGGGGACAACGGGCTGCTCCCAGACACGGCTCTACAGCCAGCTTGCTGCCCCAATCCGCCCAAATCCCATCTGTGCTGTTACCTTGTCCACAGAGGCCGAGAGCACCCCTGTTGTACCTGCTCTGGGTCAAGTCCTGTCATTTCTTCTGGGTCTGGAAAGACCGGAGGGCTTCTGCCAGCAAGCACTTCTCTTCATCTCCCCGAATCTTCCTCTCGTCCTCCCTCTCAGAAGAGGCAGGCCTATCATGAGAGTCAGCTGAGGACGCCCAGGCTCACAGCTTCACTTCCGAAAGAAAGAAGAGGAGCAAAGCATTGTTTTATGAAGAGAAATTGCTTTCATATCCCTGCCCCAGAAGACATGCRTGCATCCTGTCTCGGTGCTGATTATCTCCAGATCTGCACATACTGGCTGCGTGATGATAATTGTCTCCTGCTCCCTTCTCCTGCAGGCCCCTTTGCACAGCCCCGAGGCCGCCTTCCCTGACCTTCCACTTGGGGCAACGCGTCCCCAAAGAAAACAAGGCTCTGCTTGCTAGGAGCAGCTGCGGTTTCCCCATCTGGATCCTTTTTGCAGCTCTCGTTCCTGAATGTAGCCGGTCGCGAGGACGCTGAATGGAAACATTTGGGTCCTTTCTCTTTGCCTGCTTCTTCCTATTTGACCTCGGCAGAAAAGAAAGTCTCGCTGCCTCTTCTGCCACCAGGACATCAAGCATGACACAAGTGATCTTGTCTTGGAGAGGGGCAAACACTGTGGATGGCAGGACATCAAGCATGACACAAGTGATCTTCTCTTGGAGAGGGGCAAACACTGTGGATGGCAGCTGGGACTCAGGCTATCCTGGACCTGTAATCCTGCACTGCAGGATGGGCCCCTGGTGCAGGGTCAGCTTAGGCCAAGGGATGGATCTGGACTAGATGTTTTCCTCTGACTGATGGAGCCCTGCTTCCGTAGCCATTTTACAACAGTTGAACAGTCTGAAGAGTCACAAAGCACGAAGGAATATAACAGAAAGTCCATAAATCAAATAAAAGGCATAGACATAAAACTGGAGAGACATTTGCCTTTTATTGTCTCTTCAGACAGGCTTAGCATTTAAAGGCTTTTATCTCCTTTTTATGGCTTTTAGGGTGGGCTCCAAGCCAATAGGTACCTTGTRTCCTTGCTCTGTGGTAAATTACATCACAAAGAAGTGAGGCTTGGGAGCAAAACGAGAAAAAAACTCCTTTAATAAAAGAAATATACATATATATATAYACAMACACACACATTCTCACACACAATGCGCTCATATATTGTAAAAATGGCTTTGCCTCCCAGAAAGCAAGCAAGATGCATTAGCATCTTAGCTCTCCAAGGAGTGCATTGGAGAACATAATAGGCAAATTACTACCCACTTCCTTGGAGGGACTCACAACTTTCAAGCTTGCAGGCTGCATATATTCAGGCTCTCAGGGTTCCAAACTACTCCTCCTGGTTAATGAAGAGGCATCTTTCATRCTCTGGACACTTCAGCCTCTTGTCTAATGTTAGGTGATGGGAGCAACTGGCCTGTTAAACTGTTTCGTGAAAGCCCAGAGGGCAAAATGCCCTAGTTTGGGGTCTAGGTCAGAAGATGAAGAGCTATTTCAGCATGGCCAACACCTCAAGCACTTGCACAAACGGCTGGAAAATCACCACGTTCCATCCTAATAGGTTCTTAGCACATCTACTCATCTCTGATAGGAACACATGCACACAGACAAACACACATCAGCATGACCTCTCCCAAACAAAAAGCTTCCCAAAGTCCATCCTCCCAGAACCRACTGTCCCAGCTGCAACAACCAGAGGCATCTGGACAGGACAGAGAGCACCCATTTCAAGAGGGAATTGAGCTTTGATGATTCCATTGAAAACCCTGATCCCAGGAGAGGTCTAGGAGCTGGGAGCTATGAACAGAAAGGAGGGAGGCACTAATTGCTTGGGAAKCTCAGATGAAACATCACTTTTGACAATTTGACCAAATCACCTCCAAATAAAGGGCACCAAAAAAAAGGATGAGAACTGAGCTCTGTTCCAGAGATGAAGAGAGAAGACAACCAGAGGCAAGGAGGTATTTTAGAGCAAAACACTTCTAAGTGAGCCATAAAGAACTCTGGCTACAGGCAGCTCAACTWTGAGCTCCTTACCTGCCGACGGGAGCTCAACCTCCCCAGTCTGCTGCACAGACCCCTCTGCGGGAGGACTGACCGTCTGCAGTGACCCATAGTTCAGGACAGGCTGTTCGTGCCACAGAACTGGATTTGCTCAACAAGCGTCACTGAAATGAATGTGTTTTTGTGAGGTTCCCTGCTGACAACAGACATTAGCTTGCACGATGAAAGGCTTTGCTTCCTGCTCCCTACCCCCAAGATCCTCATGTGCTCCTCTTCCCAGACCTTCCTGGAATGATTCCTGTCTTTCTACCTAAGGCCCTCAGTGCATGACKGGGGCCCTACCGAAACAGGCTTGTAGGTGAAGATGGCCATTGAAGCAATATCTCACATAATCCTATAAGAATATACTCTGAAATGGGATCCCGATCCCAAGACCTGTCATGACATTACAAATGAGCACCACAAACTGGACATGTACCAGAGGCCACAACGCCAGGAGCGGAGCCAGAAGCAAGGGCCACCAGGGCAAACTGGCCTGCGCAATGTGTGCTCTCTAGTCCTGCTCCCTGAATGGCCCAGGCAGAAGCAGACTGGGTGGAAGCTCAGCTCTATCCACCCCATGGCCCTCTCCATACCAACATGAAGGAGCATTGGGGCTGAGCTGCCCAGCGTGACAAAAGCTGCCCTTTCTATGGCTCTCCTGCACTAGGCATTGGGCGCACAGTGGGAGGGAAAATCATCCTTCCAGTGAGCTRCAGGACTAAGCCCCCGAGGAAAAGACCCTCTGGCCACCTTCAAGAGTCAGAGGATGTTAAACCATAACTCCACCTCACCTCTCTGTTCATTCCTGGATTTTCACCCACTCCTCATCTGGGTGTGGTGGGAAGCTGCCTATACCTATGCTATACCTATACTGTAATTAAAGCTAATTAAGAAATTACTGACAAAAGTGATAAGAAATAGTAAGAAATGTGTCTACTCCAGGTGCTGCCAATCCTATATTTCAGCTGTTAACTATGTGCTCTGTTTTCTCCTAGTAGGGTCAGGTATCTCTGCTGAAATCCCACAGGCAGCTGGGGGAACAAGACAGTGATTTAGGTGYCTAAGAAAGGGCTCAAGAAATTTCGCTTTTCAAATCTCATCTTCCTCTTCTTAGTAATAAAAACTAACTGTGTGGCCAGGCATAGTGGCTCCTGAGAACCACCATGATGAGGAGRGCAGATCAGGAGACGAGGTCCTAGCAGACCTATGCTTCCCAAAGTGCTCAAAGACAGTGACGGCCCCAGAGCTGGGCCTCCATGACCAAGTGAAAGACCAAGCTTTATATCATCATTCAAACAAAGGTGACAGGCCCGAGGAGCAGCCACAGCGCAGGGGAGGACCTGATGAGGGAGAAATGCAACAGCTTCTGCATTCCCTTTCAGGAGGTCACAGCAATTGCTGCAACAAGGGGATGTGGATATGGTCAGCAACCCACGGGAAGGAAGCAAAAGTAGAGGAAGCAGCATTTGAAGAGTTAAAGGTGGCTTTCCCACCCAACTTATGCTGTGTGCCAATCTTCCAAGCCATGTGTTTGAAATCCTTTCTGCTATCTCCTGAAAATATTTACAGTACATGCAGATAAATTAGCTGTAGTGCTTATTACGTCTCCCTGGAAATATATACAGCAGTTAAAGATGTTTAAAAAAATAGCCAAAAGCCATCTCTTTACTATATCTGGAAGATATTTCACCATGAGGGGAATTTACAGGGCTGGGTGGCGGGGAAATCGCATTTATTTTCACTCGAGTGGAGAAAGTTAAAGGACCCTTCACTGGAGTTTATTTTCATCTCTAACTGTGAGGCAAGCGCCAAGGTTTGCTTAGAGTGGGCCCGAGTGTGGAGTCAGGGACATGGAAAGGTTTATAAGCAAGCAGTGATGGAGACCTTGAACAAAGGACCTTGGTGTGACAGGTTGCATGGGAACCTTGCATGCCGTTAGGAATGGCTTGCCCTGCAAAGACCTGTCAGCTTGCTCCCCATCACCCCCGGGCACCACTCAGGTAGGACACCAAGTTAAAGAGTTCATAGAGATGCACAGGTGTGGTCCAGGGCTGTAGGAACAGACTTGCACCATTAATGCAGGGCACACTGATTTCAAGGACCTCTGGATGTGCCTTCARGGCAAGCTGGCCATGTGGAGGCTCTGGTTTGGGGCACCACCACTAGACAGCCCCCTGCCTTGCTACAAGCCAAGCTACAGACCATCCTGTGGATGACTGCTGACATGCAGACTCTACTTTCTAAGCTCTCAGATAGGGTAGCATTCATTTCTCCAAGACAGCCTTATCTGGCATCTTGGGTCTACTATCTAGTCCAGACCAAGTGACCAGACATATCTGGTGTCCCAGCCTCTCTGCTGCAGACTCCACAGTGCAGCCTCCTCCTGCCTGAGGGGAACACAGCGGTGATTTGTGAAGCTGATCACACTCTTTACAGGGTTTCCCCAACAAGAGGATTTTTTTCTTTTTTTTTTCTGTCTTATTTGCCCTATAAAGCATCTGTTTCTGAGGGTGCTTAAAGGGTCCTGAAAACCTGCAAGCTGAGATTCATTTTTAACTCCCCACACCCCTCACTTATTATTGATAAAAAAGTTTCTGCTTTCCTTGGGCATGGAGCCGTGTTTATCTGAACCAGCAGAAGGCAGCAACAGGCACTGGCTGACAGAGTATACTGCCCATTCCCAAGCTCTGCATTGGAGCAGCTCTAGTCAACACTATGGGCTGAACACCTTGCAGACACCTCCCTGGGGTAGCTCTTCCCATTCACATGCCCTGTGTCAGGGAGAAGGAGCATCAGCAGCTTCATAATGGCAGGCCAGCTGAGAGCTGAGGGTCACCCCAGGGCAGGCAACACCCTCCTGGGTAGGGGACAACCCCAGGGGGTGAGGACAGAGCAGACAAAGCCAGGTGTTGGTAACAGAGTCTGTTGACAGCCCCAGACAAGGCAAGCGATGAAACAGGCCCTGCATCCAGCCATAGAGTCCAGTCAGGAACAATAGGAGATGGGGCCAGGGACAGAGTTGGAGACAAGCTACCACCGATATCAAAAAGGTCTATCAAGATGGCACACTCCAATACCTCTGAGATCCATGCAGGAGACAATACTGGAGGCAGGCACACCTCCAAAGGGCAGTGATGGAACTGAAGGCCCCTGGGCTCCTTGGTCCATGGCTGTGGAGTGGCAGAGGAGAGAATGTGGGGCTGGTCACTGGAATAAGCCTGTTAGTCCATTCAAGGTCCTGACACCTTGACACCTACTCGGTGTCAGTATCCACACAGTAAGTTCAGCCAACTGGGGAACTTGTCCCTGATCCAACCTGAATGCTAAGGGAGATGCTCCCTTTGCTATTAGAGCCTGTGCCTCATCTGCATGATGCTGACATCAATTCTTGCCTGCAAGAGAAAAGCAACAACTTATCGTCTGCCTGAAATGATTTCTTACTTGCTTCCAGGTGAAAATTMAGGTGATCTTTAAACCATATCTGCAGCTGGAGGGCCCAGTAGACATTCCTCATTTCCAAAGCTGACATGACACCTACTCAGATATCTTTCCCTGAAGCCCCCAAGTTCCCTGACGGGGCAAAAGAGGCTGTGGTAAAATACCTCCAGTTCTCCTTCAGCTTGCTGTGAGCACTTACAGTGAGGACCATCACACTCCAGGAAACCTTCTTGACTTATTTATCCTCTTTCCTCCTTTTTCTATTTTTTTTCCCTTGGATGATGTCTCTTATGGCAAAGGCACCTGCCAGTTAGAAATCAAACACTAAAGCTCCCAGATGCACTCACAAGAAGTCACTAACCTGTCAGATGACACTACTCCCAGCTAGCATTGAGATATGGAATTGAACTGGTGGTCTTGGCATAAAAGGCTTTGGGAAGCCATTTGCTAATTCCCCTGAGTCACTCGCTCCCTCTGGCTGTTTTGAAATTCATATCTAATGAGTGGTTTGGGTGAAGGAATTCCAAAAAGATGCAAACAGTTCTTTTGCCAAAATAAAGAGAACCAGAGCTGTGCTCATAAACATATAAATCTCTTCTAGTTTTTAGCTTGCCAACAAGATACTTGTTTCTTCATACAAATTTGGGGGCAAGCAGGGAGGGACTGGGGCAGGAGAGGGAGAAGGAAGAAACATATTATGAAGAAGGAGCTAAATGAAACATCCCACTGCATCTTTCCAAAGGGAACATATTCCTTTCTTAGAGTAGGACACCAGGGATACTGATGGCCCTCTAGAAAGTCTCCAGAAAAAAAAAAAAAATTATGGAAAGCTAATCAGTGTAAAGTTGGTCTCTTCATAGGTTTTATGGGTTTTGGCTCCACAAACAATGATCTGCAGCAAATTAACCAATTCTTAGTTTTATCTCCAAGTGAGAGGTGTGATATCTGGGCCAGGCAAGGAGATGAAACATCCTGGAGGTAGAGGGAACATGCCTGCTTTCCCTTCTTTCTGGGAACTCCTCCAACCCAACCCTTGCCCATGCTCTTCTTGTAGTGGTCGTGTAGGCTGGAAGACAGAACCAGGAAGGCATTAGGTTGAGGTGTTATGTGGGGAGATGGGCATGGGACACTGGAGATGTGGRAGGCTAGGAGGGAGATGGACCCAGTGGCATATTAAGAACATTGCTGTCCTGCCAACCTGTTCCCTGTTTGATCACATGACTCAATAGCTAGACTCAATAGCTAGGATTTTTACTAGTCTTTCAACTTGCACTGGAGATTGTGAGCCCCTACCCCACTGGGATGAGAAGTGCTGACCACTGGTAGCCAAGAAGGTGGCTGCAGCTCCTGCATCCCTCCCCTCACAACCAGCAGCCCTGGTGTACACCACAGCTCTAAGTGGGGACAACCTCCCAGCTCCCCAGCACTGATAGCTCCCCATGCATGAGGAAGACCCTGTCTGGGAGAACTTGTTCCACCAATTTCTGAAGGGGGATGGGAGGCAGGGGCACTTGGATGACTCACTGTGACACCCAAATGAGACAAGATGGAAAACCTGCAAGAGAAGTCAGCTTTGAAGACCACCAGATTAAATCATAGGCTGAGTTTCCCCTGGACTATCAGGAGGCCCTAGCAACCAYGGCTCTTCTCCAGGCTCAGCCCTCCTCACGGTCTATTTACACATCTTTACTGGTGCTTGTCTGTGAGTTTGTAACTTGAGCAGGACTTTTATGAGACAACAGAAAAAATGGCATGACTCTGCAGAAGCAAATCCAAGCATAGGACAACCTTTGAATGCCTCCAAGGAGGGAGCTCACCTGTTTGCACACTATGACGTTTACCATGCCTCCCAAACACTCTCAAAGGACAGGCTTCACTCAGAAGAGCCCACACTGTTTGGCCAGACCAGCACATGAAGATTGATTTGAAAGGAAGACAAAAATCATCTCCTTGTCCTGGACAAGCTCCAGGAACTAGGCTGGGAGCAGAGAGAGCCCCAGGGCCAAGCAGGAGTGCCTGCAGCCCTGGAGCTGCGGGCTCTGGGCAGGCTTGGGGCTTGGCCTGCCTGTGACAGGGTGTCTTTGCTTTACCAGTCACTTGTGCAGCAGCCGGGAGGTGCGGGAACCTGCTCCATGAGAAGGAAACTGCTCAGAGGGAAAARGTTCCTCCAGAACTTGTGCTAACTGCATTTTTTCCCAAATAAAGTCTTCTAACTTTGTCAAATTTGAGTTTATTCCAGGGACACAAGACAAATCTCCGCCTCTTTCCCTCCCCACTTGCCAGATTTCAAGCTCTTGCTTCAAAGGCAGAATTTTAAAACAAAATAAGGACAAATGCTTTATTTTCCCCTACCCTCATCCTTGAAAACAGCTATGCTCTCTGGCTGAAATTTCTCCCCCTCTCTCCTCCCGCAAATTTAACTAGAGGTTGCAACTCACCCTGCAAAACTCCCCCACAGCCTGGAACAGCTGACAAAGTTAGGAACAACATAAGGCAGGATTTTGTGAAAGGAAAAGCATCCTGAAATGTAGGGGATTATTCAGGCACCCTAAGCCCACAGCACATGGGGCCTATCTGCAGCACATTCAGAGAGCAGTCACTTTATTTATAGGATACTGAATATCTGCTTCTTTCTTCTAGGGGGTCTTTCCCCTTTTTTTTTTCAGCTTGCGGAAGCCAAGCAGATAACCAAAGCCGTTCCTCACTTTCACAGCAGATAAGCTAATTGTCGGATGTGCCCTTTGAGATAAGGGAATCCTTGGTTTATGAGAGAACGTGTTCTTGGGAAACGCAGTCACTGAGGCTTGATGCATGTGATAACCTGAAGATGGGGATGTGCAGGCTCCCTTTCAGGGAAACTTCACAGTCTGCCTCTGAGGTTTTACTCAATGTAGAGGGCTCAAGGGCAGCTGCATGAGGCCATGGGGACTACCACAGTAGCATCTTTCCATTAGGGGTATTTTAAGCCACCCCAGCGCCACCTTGACTTAGACTTCCCTTGTTTGAGGACAAGCTCCACTGCAACCCTTTGCCTGAGGGTGATGCTAGGGGCTGCTGGAAGCCTGTGGCACGGCCACGGCATTGCCTGTCCTGCAGTAGGCTGCAGCAGGGAAGAGGAGCACACCTGGGATGTGCAGGGGACGTGGGCATAGTCAYGCGCGGGCACCGCAACTCTCCGGTGCTGAGTGCTGGGCTTTGGCACCGGCCTGGTCCCCAGCAGCAAGGTGACTTGCACGGCGGGKCCTTGAGCTGACTTTGTGGGCAGACATTTGTTCTCCTCCTGGGGAGCTGGCGCGAGGGGAGGACCTGCCTCTCTGCGTGGCAACGACAGTGGTGGCCTGAAAGGGCTGCAGCCAGGATGCGGCGTGCAGCCGCGCAGGCATGCGCCCCGCTCCCCAGAGCCGCCCGTCCTCGGGACTGGGCACTCGCTGCCCTCGCTCCAAACAGGGGCAGGGCAAGGTACACGGCATGGGGAGGCGAAGCGCTGCTGCCCCACAGCCCAGCGTGGAGCTGGCTCAGCCCCGCCGCGCTGCCACGCTGGCCGTGCCCTGCCAGGGCTGAGCGACAGGGCACGGCGCTCTGCCCACTCACGCCCCCAGTACTTGTGCTTGGCCTTGGCTCCCCGGCGCGAGTGATCAGTGGGGGCACACAGGCCAGAGCGGGAGTGGGCAAGGGGAACTGCTGGGAACAGGAGGTCTGAGGGCAGGGCTGCTCTTCTTTCTTAAAGCCCGGCAGAGAGGGGGGAAGTGAAGAAAGAGCCACAGCTCCGGAGGGGTTTAACCCCTAGCCCCATCTGTCCAGCCCTATGGAGGATGCTTGGGGGTGCTGAAGCACTCTGCCTACAGGAGAGGGCTGCAGGGAGAGGATCTGCCCCCTCTGCCCCGCACTGCAGAGCTCTCAGCGTGGCCTTGCCCTCCAGCGCACGCAGCAGCCCCGGCTGAGCCAAAGTGAGGGCAAATCTCTCTCGCACAGTGGGGCAGCCTCCTGGCCACCGGTGGGGATGTGCCCCCAGTGCCTCCCCGGCACAGCCAGCACCTGCAGAGAGGAGCACACAAAGGCCCCCTGCCCCGCCCCGATGCTGTTCTGTCCCCTGTGCCCAGGAGCTCACCAGTGAGCCTTGTTCCCTGCCCCCCCAGGCAAGCCACCCTCACTCCACTCCTCTTCTGTCCTTTCCCTCCCTCCTCCTGAACAGTCATCACTCACCAGGCTTTGATTACGGCCACAAAGGAGCCTTGGATGAACCACGGGGAAGCTGGAGGGAGGTGGGCAGATGATGAAAGAGCTGTCAAATGGGATTAAACAGTAACCGTCTCCCCTACTGCTGGGCAGAGGGAAGGGGGACAGATTGTACTGGATTGTAATGCATGAGCCCTCCTGCTGCTGGAGCCTGCCAGGCCCATCCTCCCTGCGGGCTACTGGCTGCCCATCCCGTTGTCAGTGGGCCAGAGTGGCAGTCTGCAGCAGGAGGAGGCTGGGCGCTCATCCCCGCGCTGGACGAGATGTGCAGATGATGTGTGGCTGCAGTGCCTGGGCAGCAGTGGTGGAGGATGGAGAGCTCTGGGACGTAGACATGGACAGGGAATGCAGGGAGAGCGTGTGCGGGAGGCAGGACAGCAAGGAGGATGCTGCCGAGCCGCCTTCAGTGAGGAAAGGGTCTCTGCAAAAATACCCATGTAACACCCAAGCACAGACACCAGCATCACCTGCCAAGCCCAGGTGCTCTCTTCGGTGAGAAGTGCAGAGCATTTGACCTCCACCTTTGGCCTGAGGCTCATCATGGACCCAGAAAGAGCCTTTTGATTTTTTTTTCTTATTTTTAATTTGAAAACTGATATTTATTTGCAAAGAAAATTTCTAATTTGCTCCTAATGACCCTCAGCAGTTTAGAGGGCAGCTGTGCCCATTGCCAGTCACCAYCTTCAGTGCTGATGTCCCACCAGGACTCAGCCTGCAGGACATCTGCTGTTCCTGACACTGCAGTTGCCACCCCAGGCACCTCCCTGGGAGGACAAGGTCTGGCAGGTGATGCCTCTCCCTCATAGGGTCCTTCCCTAGAACTATCTTTCTTTTCTTGGCCTCAGAYGGGCCAGGGCAGTACGTCTCTGCCAGGCATGAGGACAGGCATGAAGATGCCCAGGCAGGAGAACCAGTGACTTATCCTTCTTCTCCTTGACACCYGCCAGAGCACCGCAGTCACAGGCCCTGCAGCGTGGAGAGCAAGGGAAGCCGTGATCCCRCACGGACACCTTACACGCGTCCCTKGCTCTGCTGAGTCGCTCCTTGAACATGTTTTGTTCCGTGTCCCACCAGGCATGGGGAGGGCCACCAAAGGGAGACCCCTTGTGCCTCCTGTGGGGCCACCCGGCAGCTCGGGCCTGCTGGCCCTCCTYGGGTCCTGCTTTGCTTCCCGAGCACAAGCGCTGTCGCGTAGCGGCCCCCGCGAGCACCGGAGCCTGCGGCCGCCTCCCCAGCGCGGGAGCCCCCAGACACGCCGGCGTTCACATGCGGGGCCCCCAGCGCACCACGTCCTCACCACCCACCCCGCCAGCGCCGGCTCCAGTTTCTCACAGCACCCTCCTTTCTGTGCCATTCGTCATGGCCCCCYGCACAAAAGCCGGCCAGAGAAAGCAACAAGGAATAGGAATAGGAAAAGGAAGGAAGATAAAGGCGGGTGGAGGGGAAAGAGAGAGAGAGAGAGAGGGAGCAAGCAAGGACGAAAGAAAGAGGGAGGACAAAGAGTGAAAAGAGCCAGGTCCATCACGGAGCCAGCGCGAGGCGGCAGGAGGGAAAATAATTAAATAAACGCGGCTCCTCCGCGGCTCGCGGGGCGCGCGAGACGGGCCGACCATGGCTGAATGCTAAACGCGGGCCACACAATCGCCCGTCTTGCGGCCCAGGAAGCTGCATCCCAAGTGCCTCGTGTTTATTCATGAGCGGCGCTGCTGGTCCCGCCCATACTGTTGTCTCCGGGTATCAATCATGCCACTTTTATTTTGGAGCATCTGTTGAGGCCCTGTGGACAGCCCGGGGGTAACAAATGAGGTGCTGGGGCCCAGGAGAGGGACCCCCGTGCCGTGCTGCTCTCACTGCACCCTTCGTGCTGCCCTGCCCCATCCTGTGGGGCCTGCAGGTGAGATCTGCACCCACGGCGCCTGCGGGTACCATGGGAGGCTCCCGTCTGGGCACAACACCAAGCAATTGCACCCGGAGTGCATAAGCAGAGCAGGCTGCTCCAGGATGAACGCAGGGGTCGTAAGGGCGTCGGCACCCCAGAGTTGGGTGATCAAGGCAGGGACCCCCCAATAATGCTTCTTCCTGCAGACAGTAGCCAGGGAGGGCAGAAGACTGCAGACTTGTTCCTATCATAGCTCCAGAGGTGACGTTGTTCTGGGGTGACCATAGCAAGGACCTGGAGATGGACAAAGTCTGGCTGTGGTGGATAGTGCATCCACCAAATCCATCCAGATCCTTGCCAAAGGGTCAGGGAAGTGAGGGAGGTGGGTGGCAGCACTTGGGTGGAGGCAGCTGTGCTGGGCTTCTAGTTGTGAGGCAGAACACTGTGGAGCTAAAGCAGCGGCTCATAGGCAGAAGAAGTGAATCCCAGAACTGTGTTATGGGCCAGGTCACGTGGAGGGGAAGGTCACCATGGGAAGCAACAATTGGACTCAGCATCAAAACTGAACTWGGTCATGTCAAAAGGCTCAGATAATTCACAATGCAGGAGCTCAAAGAAATAAGCAAGTTCCTGGAGTGTCCTGGAGACATGAAGATGTGCAGGACACGAATATAATGAACGGCAGCTAGCAGGTCATTTCAAAGAGACCTGGCGTCTCTTCTCTCTTTCAGGCCTGGRTGCAGGTTTAGTTGGCAGAGGTGGCTGAGCTGATGCAGACGACAAAGTAGTAAASAACATCTCCTGTCTGGAAGCTGATGCTCATCAAGTTCAACCTTAAAATAAAATCTACAACCCTACAGCTGACAGGAAAGGTCATGGAAAAAATAAAGCAGCTTTCACTGGCTGACCATGACCACCTGAGKCTGGATCTTCTTCCCAAGCCCATGCTGTTACCCTTCTTCAGGAAGAGGAGTCACAGTTTCTGTGTGCAGGGTGGGAAGGGGACCAGGACTGGGCATGCAYGGCAGTCTCCATCCCAGCATTCTGKTRGCAGACAGCAGGTTTGTCCCATTCCCCTCCACACACACACACCAGATCTTGTGCATCAAGAARGCTTGGGRAGGCCCCGGGCTGAGAGAGCAGCCATGGAAAGCAAACCTGGCCCAGCAATTCAGGGAGCAGATGGTGCCGTCAGCAGGGAGAAGAGAGAAGACACCTCCATATGAGGGCCAGGAGCCAGTACAATGTCACGGCTTCCCTGCCAGTGCCTGGAGGTGTCTGCTGGGTCAGTGAAAGCGTCTCAGTGAGCAAACACATAAATCTGATCCCCCACAAATAGACTTGTCCTCTGTCTTGCACATAAATGTCAGAGAGCTGTTTCCGCAGTGTGCACATCTGTGAGTGCCACAGTGGCTCGGAGGATCTTAGAGCTCTGCCTCCACACCCGTCAGTTCAGGCTTGGTCCCYGAAGGAAGCTGGCTCAGCATTTCTCAAAGGAGCTCTCTCCAGGAAAGTATTCTTGGAAGGGCATAAGGTTATTGGCTTAAAAGTCACCTTGTAGCCATATAAACCCAAGCACAGCTGCCAGCTGTACCTCCCTGCCTCCCATGTTCTCAAACACTCAGCAGTAAACACCTCCATAACCTCAGCCAGGAGCTCCMCAGCACATCAGCAATTACCACGTGCATAGGCTAGTTCCTGCCTCACCTCTCTCTCCCTATGGCCCTGATCGATCGTGTGTGTTGGGCTCCTCTCTCCAGTGTTTAGGCAAGGCCTCTTGCAAGCCTGGAGAAGACCTGTGTGCAGAGACAGCAGGGCCACTAAACCATAGTGTGGCCAGTTTGGAAACTAGCCCCTGCACAAGGTTTGAAGGAAAGCCATGGCCCTGGAAACACTCAGCCTTGGGGACCCTGAAACATGGGCCTGAATTTGCAAGTAGTGCCCTGCCATGATCCTTTGTGCAATAGGAGGAGATGGAAACGTCGGTGCAGCCGGGGCCTCCATGCACCATAGTGGCCCAGCGCAATGGGCAGCCACGGGCTAGGAGACCCTGCCAGGCAGGGCAGACAAAGACAGTGCTGCTCTCCTTCCTCAGCCTCGTGGAGAGCATGAATGGCTCACCACAGCTCACCTGGGTAGAGCCACACTGGGAACCACATCTCCCAGAGGCCGRGTGAGTGACTGCACCCCGGTCAACACGCTCTCACTTAGCGCTCGGGATTAGCCCAGCAGTCCTGCTAAAGAATCTTCTTTCAACAAGGTTATTAAATGCATCGCTTTTAATGGCCGCCCCCAGGAGGGTGCCCCTGGACCTTCACCTTCTCTTAGCCTAGGTCAAACCGCTCACTGTGTGAGGGAGGGCAAAATGAGGTAGAGTAGGAAGGAAATAGGTGAAAAAGGAAATAGGGAAAACMAGCATAAGCTTAATCCTTGCAAAAAACAAGTATCTTCTGATCCAAAGTAGGGAATCTGGGGAGCTCAGGGAATYTGGAGGCTAAAAAATCCTATCTTCTTTCTGACCAGGTGGGAAAGGGCTTTGACTGGAAGTACCATCAGAGGAGAGAGGATGATTAGCAGACAAGCACCTCACCATCTTGTATTCTAGCCAGTCCACATCCCTGCTCTGCTGGGAGCATGTTTTCCGTGAGCTCTGTGTTTTGGAGACCTCACTTCCCACTAATGAGATGCTTCCTAGGTTGTAATTCGGACAAGTTGGCTTCAGTTAAGAGAAAACCAGAAGGAAAATCCTTCCAGTCCTTCCGGCTTCTGTAATTGAATGCAAATTGCTGCGTAAATATCTGCAGCCAAACACCCCTGCGGCCACAGAGCAGAGCAGGGAGTGCCTCGCTCCAGAAGGGATGGTTTCTACCACAGGCTGATTTTCCCGGCATGCATACTTGGCTCTTCATGACAAAGGGAGAGGGCTGGGAGGCACTTCTCCCACCATCATTCTCATTTCACGGAGGCGATGACAGGATGGACAACGTGTACAGGAGACTGTGATCCTCCTACTGCCCGCTGCTGCACTTCCTTGCCCACCACCCTCATCCCCTCACAGATGGGCCCATCTCTGGGACCCGGGGCCAGCGCTGGCTGGATCAGGGGCTACCTGGATAGTCCTTTCAGGTAAGGAAATGTTTAGGGGAAGAGCAATGACCTGTCTGTGAGGGATCTTCTTCAGGACAGTAAATACCATTTCAGGGTGGAAGGAGGGAAGAAATTCTGGAAAGAGACAGCTGCCCCTGGCTTGTTTGACATGGGCTATGTGGGGAAGGTGGGAACTCCTATTTCTCCCTGGAGCAGCTTGGGACCCTAGGCACCCCTCTGCTCAAAGAAGTCTGTCAACAGCCCTTACTTGCTGTTCACATTCATAGCAGGATTGCCTCATTGCAAGCAGGAAGCTGTTACAGGGACGTTGCAATTGCACCCAGCACCCAAGTGTCAGGAATGCAACTTCTTCCCTATCTCTGTGAACACCACTCTCCCCTCTGGGATGCAGGAAAGTGGCTGGTCTTAGCTCCTGTGCTCCCTGCTTGGAAAAGAGCAGGAATGRCACCAAGAGCAGCACCTTGCCCATAGCCCATGAAGAAACAGCATTACAACCTGCTCTCCTGGCCATGTGCAAYGACCCACAAGAGAGAAACAGGCCTGGAGAACAGGAGGGATCACAGGTAGCCCAATGGGACCATCTGTGCTGGGGTGAGCCCTGCCAGGGTCAGCTGGGGTGTAGGCACGGGCAGGAGGTGTGGGCCGAGCAAGGGCTGAAAGGAGCAAGACAATAAGTCATCTGCCCCACCACTGTCTCTCCAAGAGCCTCAGTAGGGGACAACTGCTAAGGAGAAAACTACCAGGACATAACAGCAAGCTCACTGGGTGCTATATGACACAGCAGCTCTGGGTCACCCTGAAGAGATCACACTGTCTCTCACCTCATSCATTTACAGTAAATTCCTCCTAAATGCTCACAGACCGCAGGAAAAGGCRTGCTCTGTACTATGGCCCGTGTACCACACTGGCACTGCTGCCCACAGGCCACATATGAGCACAGAGACATGAATGCATCACCACTGCAGTSTGGTGGCACATGCAGTGTGATGAAGAGATGCCGCTGAGCCTTCAGCCTCAGCCCAGCTGCCAGCAAGTCCCCCCAGTGCTCAGCCTGTCCTGTCCCATCAGTGGGAAGAGGCATCTCCAACTGCCCAGTGTGGCGCAGTGACAAGATGCAAATACTACACGCGTGCAAATGCAGTAAGCTGCGAAGACCTCAGTGTATAGACACAGGCGCATGCAATAAGATCTCTAGATACACAAACATGCTCCCGGGGAGACATTCAAGCAGGCAAAAGGAATGGTCCCAGATGCCCAAACTTGCTAACAGACAGACGCAAACATTGAGCAAGACAGCCAGGGTCCCATGACATGTGCCTACACACAGTCAGACACATCCATATACAATACCTCATTAAACATGGGCAGTGTACAGCCCCAGATTAGGCCTGGCTGGGCTGTAGGCACCAGGCCAGGCKGGGATCAGGGTTCAAATTCATCTTTGACAGTCTTGAAATATCGCAAGCTGTTCTTATGGGATTTCCTTTCCCCTGGACTGCCAGTTGTCACAGAGAAACTTTGGGGCAACTCTAGTCTAGGAAAGGGGAAAACATTGAAGTCCATCTAGTCCCAAAAGAAGGTTGGTGACCCAAATCTAGTCATCTAGTGATCTAGTGACCCAAATTCGAACCACTTTCCCTGCACTGCAAAGAGGATTCCAGCCCAAGGCTCTTGCACATCAGGCAGAGCCTCCCTTCTCCACAGTGTCTGGGGATTCACCCATGCACCAGACACACGTTTGGGCTGTGGAAAGGCATGTAGAAGGATTAGCAGCCCTTTATCAATGTGCTGCGAACACAAGGAGCTGGGAGCGGGGAAAGCTTTTCAGAGTGATTGATTTCCTTCATTCTCACACATATGTTTTCTCCCTGGCTTTAATCTGCGATCCTTCTCACTGCTAATCACTCGCCATAGTGAGTGCASAGACTGCCCTGGCTCCCAGTCGGAGCCCAGCAATGCTCCAGGGCAGTTCTTGTGAGGATTTGGGGCTCCTCAGACACTCAAGACATCTTAGCTCAGCCAAACCCTCCAGGACTTCAGAGCAAGAGCAGTGCACATCACCTTGCATGTTTACCCCCAGGGTGCTCTCCAGAGAGTGAGAGGACATATCTGCCTGCATTGGGATGCTCTGTCTTATCAGGGGCTTTGCTGCCATCTCGCAGCGTGCTGAGGAAGCACAGCAAACAAGCACAGACTCCCAACGTGGTCCTCGGAGATGTCTTGTAGCCTGGGAACAGCCTGCTCTGGCCCTTCATTTCCTCTGAGCCTGCAGGCCACCTCCTATGCAAGCACAGTGTGAACAGCATCTTCACAGGAGAGTGGTCCCCATGAGGGATGGTTTTAAAAGGGACCCAGTTACCCATAACACTTCACAGGGGATGAATATGGAAGCATTTCCCAAAGTTGGGAACCACACAGGGCTGGCAGAAGCCTTCACACCAGGGTACAACCTCTCACTTCTTCTGGGATCTGTGGATGAGTGAAGGGTGACGGTTAGACTTGAGGAAATAAAAACCCACACAGAATTTCCATTAAAAACATCTGCTACAGGCTTGTGATATTTTTCTAATCCTTTATAAATGCATCAYTTCACGAAATAACAAATTCTGCACTTGTCATTGCAGAAACAAAGCCTCCTGGCACCTAGTTGGCTTCTCCCACCCCTTATCTCACTGTGTGGGCAGCAAGTTGGTAGCTAAAACATTGTCCAAACCCTCCCTCCTTTCAAGGCTTTCTACCATACTTCCAGTCCAGTTTGAGTCAGTGATATTGCCCTGCAGATTTGAGCCACTCATCTCCTGCCCCCTCTTTGAGCCTTCCAGGGCCCATCCTTGCCCCCACTCCTCGTACATCGCTTTTGCTCTGTATGGGTAACACTTTGTTTTCCATTCCCAMCCCACGGTCAGACTATCTGAGACTACTGTGCCTGGCCCTTCTTTCCAGTTCAACAAACCTTCCTCCCTCAAAATGGGAAAGCTTCTACATCATCCCAAGCCCAACATATAAGGGAGGGATTAGTCTTTGTGTTGTTTTTTTTTTACTTCTTAAAGGATGGTGGTTGCTGTAGCAAATGGTCTCTRCAGAAGACAAGCCTAAAGAGATCAGGAATGGGCAATGAACTGTTGTGCYCGACCCAAAGTGAGCTCTGACTGTGATGCTGCTCTTCCCATTCCCATGTCTCTTCTGCTGTGCACATCACTAGGCTCTGCGCACAGCCAAGTCAGCAGCAAGTGAGATGGAGTTTAGGTCAAGGAGGGGTGCTGATGCATCAGAAGGTCATCAGGCCTAAAAGGATGGTCAGACATAAGGACAAGGCATCCCTGTGGAAGGAGACAGGTCATCCACCTCTAACTTGTGAGAGCGTCTTGCCTTTTCTTCTTGGGACAGGCAATGAACTCTAGCAAGTCAAGCAATCTCCCAGATCAATTGCAGGCGTGGAGCAGCAATTCCTTCTCCACATTATTTTTGAGTGCGACCATAAACTCTAATTTGCCCAGATTCTCCTCATGAATGCCAGATGGATTTCAGAGCCCATATGAGCATCCGGGAGTGATGGGAGGCCAGAGTGCCCCCAGAAACCAAATCGCTGGTGCCAAGCCTGGGAAAGAGGAACACTTCACATCTTCATTGTGTCACCAAGTCCTCAGCAGTACATAGCAACAGGGAAATGAAATTATTGAGACAAATGCAGCTGCCTCCCACATGAAGGAAACAGAACTGGTCAAAGCCGGGAAGCTCAGGAGGGGGGGATGGAGAAAATTTTCATTAAACACTATTTTTTTTTTTATGACAGTAGGGCTAAGAATCCAGTTCCTTCTGCAATGACACCACACGCGTGCGCGGGCACACACACACAAAACAAACAAAAGCCCTAACACACACTGAGGTCCTCCAGCAATGCCTTGAACTGGTTTGTGGGAGGCCTCTCCTACAATGCCACCATCTCCATGGCCACTTCTCTCCTGCTTTGACAAAAGCAAGGGTTACACATGCCTCAAGAAGCCAGTCCTAGAGCCAGCAACTAAGGCCCATTTGCTGTTCTTTCCATTGTTCAGCCTTAATGAATTGCCAGCAAGGGATGACCTTTGTCTCCCTCCTGAACAAAGAAACAAATACATTTCTCAAAATTACGGGGCAAAGAAAACATGTCAGATTGTGTGATGGCCACAGAGCTACTGAACGTGCCATTGACAAAAACCACGAGAGCTGCAGCAAGCCAACAAGGCTCTGCTATAATCAGGGAGGAATTAGAAGAGCTCTTGATGGAGGTGACACCTCAGATGGAGAAGATGGACCATCCAGAAGAGCTCTGGAGCCCAGAGCCTTGCAGGTGCATCTCAGTGGCCCAGGCTTTTATCAAGATCAGCACAAAATTTCTCAAAAGATCTCATCTTAGATAAGACTCCCATCTGTGAGCACCTTCCAAAGGGGTCATACCTGTCCTGAAGAACTAGTTATATCCATGCAGCCATGTACCATGTGGGACAAGTTGCCAGCCAGGAGAGTTYACCCATTCTCTAGACATCCAAGACCTCCTCCCCTTTCTGTGAGGTGAGACCTTTCATTTCTCTGTGAGGATCTGGGGTACAGCCAAGGATGTCCAACACAGCACTTCCTTTAAAAAACAATCATCATCTACATGAATTTTCTGACATGGAAGAAAGATGTCCTATTAAGGGCAYCTATTAAGACTWWGAGGGCAAGCTTCTGAGAACAGAAYGCTTCTATGGATCAGAACAGCTACCAAAGGATGATGCTGTGGGTGTCTAGCTTACCAGACCCACCACTGGCTGAGACCAGAATATTCAAGAAGAATCCAGAGGAGTAGAARGGACCAGGAAGGTATCACCTCAGAGTTGATTGCACCATCTGCATGGCACCAAAGTCCACAGGTGCACCACTGTTTCAGTTCTAGGACAATTCTGAAGCACAAAGACTTCTGCTGATCCAGGGAGATCAGCCTGTTAATTTTCCTCCCTGCATCAGCTAGCCAGTGTTGTCACCTCACCATTCATTTGTGTCTATGGCTCAGATGTCCTATGCCTGCCCTGACTGTTGGTTTGGGGGCCCCAGTGAAGGTGGGTACAGCAGCAATCAGATCCAGCAGTTGTTGGTTTATTTTTAAATTCTTTTTTGCCTCCTCTTGAGATATCTAGGCCAGCTGAGCTCTCACTCCATGGCCTCATCCTCTCTAGGCTTTAGAGGAGATGAAGGTATTTCTGCAGGACTTTCTAACTTTCATTATGCTACAAGCTATTTTCTTTATCAGCTGCTCCACCCAAATCYCTGCCAACAACCAAACATCTGCAACTCCTTAGCATGTGGCATTCCCTTTCTTTATTTCATTCCCGTTGCTGGAGTTAACCTTCCGGCTCCCCAGCCGCCTCGAGGCATGCACTGTGCATCTCTCTTTCTCTCTTTTTTTCCCTACAGCATCCACTCTGCTGAGCATCTAAGGTCTCGTATCCACTTCTTTCCACTCCATCCAGTTGTAGTGAAGGCTAGCTGCTGCTCATGGAGAGTAATGCTGCTTTGTGGCTCTACAAGTGTTAACATTGCAGTCCTTGARCTGTGGGCACATGACCATTGACTTGTTCTCTTTCCTCACATGTTTCTTTACTTAGGAGCTGTTTTTCCATGGATTTTGGAGGAACTCCTGTGGAATGTTTAAGCCACTGCTGCTTGTGTGCAGAAGTAGAACTTCCATCAATGGCTGGTAGAAAGGGTAGGAGGACCTTCTCACCACCTTCTGTGCTCATGGTGGCAGCAGTCAGCGCTTTCTCCCTTTGAAACAACTTTTTGCTGAGGCCTGTCATTCCAAAAGACATACACCTGTGCAAACACAGTGGTTTACCCTTTCATTCTCACATAAAACCACCTTTCTTCTTCCCTGGCCCCTTGTAACATACACTGAGTCCAGAGTTAAGCCCTCCCCATCTACTCCCACTGTCACTTTCTCTCACACATGGACACACTCCGTGTTTCTTCAGCTAATCAAATCCTCTTTAGGTAGACATTTTACCCTGTGTATACCAGTGCTCACTCTGCCATTCTGTACTTGTGACCACTTTCTTTACATTGCCAAACAGGGACATTCCTTCCTCACGTGCCCTCTTCTGCCTGCCCAGATGCAGGATAGTTGCCTTCTCACGTCTTATCCAGTTAGATTTCCACATTGATGCCTGCGTCCAGTCATTTGAACACCCATGCACAGATTTCTTGGAGTTCTTGCATTCGTTAAATACTCCAGGAGCAATTGTGAGTTGTCTCAAAACATAAGGCAATCTCACTTAACTGATGATGTCTCCTTGGGAATCTGCCAGGGACTGGGGCAGAAGAAACGCTCCACTCACCTACACCAGTTGGTGGCCATGGGATATTATGGGGCAAGGGAGGGCAGCAGAAGAGTTGGAGTAGTGTTGTTGTGCGTCATCCACTCTACACTAGCTGGGACAGAAYCAATCATGGAAGAAATGAAAGACTGATCTTTCAGTCAGCGGTGGTGGAGTCATGCTCCCTGCTCCAAGCAAGAACAAGGAGTCGGAAAAAGTGACAGGGGAGTTTTCAATTTGAGGACATTGCTTCTCTGCTCAGTGTTTGGGTCTGGGAAGCAGTTGGAAAGTGAAAGGAGTTGACACTTTTGCCGGCAGTTGAGTTCAGCAGGGGTCAGGGCTAATCCAAGCAGAGCCGACAGGAGGGGAGGGAAGTGGTGGAGGGAGTCAAGCATTGACACGCTGAGAGGTAAAAGCTGTGTCAGACACTCCCAGGAGGGAGGAAGCAAATGTATAATCAAAACAAAACTGGATGGAGCTCATGTGGTTCATGGTGGGTCTGCAGAAGGCTCTAATTTTACATTCAGCTGCCGCAGGGAGCATGGAGTGTGAGCAGGGCTCAGGAGTACCTCTGTCATGGGCCACGGTGCCTGCTTATGTGTGGGGAGGAGAGAGACTGTTTTGATTCACCCATGTTCCAGGTAAGCAGGCGTCTATCTGGCCTCAAATATGTCGACGTGCCCACAGTCCACAGAGCAGCTCATGGATGGTCTAGATTCATTTTAGGTCTCATTTCCAAGCAAGACAGGGATAGTCCTGCAAGAGCTCCTCCTGATAGATTGCCTGTGGATTATGTTAAGACTGCTGCGACATCCTAGAAACACTCAACACAGGTCCCCCAAGCCCTGTGTTTGCCCACAGCTCCAGCCATTGGAATTGTCAYCAAGGAAAGCTCAGCACCCCAGAAGGAGCAGAGACCAGGAGAAACTTAACAAAAAATGAGCTGTAGCTCTGCAGACAGCTCTCTCACCTGCTGCCTATGCTGAGCAGCTTCCATCCTGGCTCAGAACAGCCTTGTAGTAGTCCAGCTAGCTACTGGTGGCACCAGACATGSCATGGGAGAAGCTTTCCTTGAGCTGATCTTCTGAGCCGTCAGAGAGAGCATCAAATCCAGGACTGCTGGAGTGCACAAGGGACTGGGCCACCAAAGGAGCTGGACATTCAGTGTAAAAACCTCCCAGTGCCAGCTTGCAGGTTGCATCTAGCTGTACCACAGACACTATTGAAGTCCACACCTAGGGGTGTGAGCAGAGACAACAGTTTTTTTGTGGACAGGCATCACCAAGTCATGTGGGAAGCTTCTGCAGATGCATCATTCTGCATTTAATTCAACAGGAAATTTGRGGCAGCACACAAATGCAGAGAACCAGAACTGATGTGGATCCAAGATGAGATTGTTGCCTGCTAATACCTGATTGACTTGACATTACATTTTAGGCACAGACCCAAATCACAGGATGATACTAAGCAGTATGTGATAATAAAATCAATACTGGACAGCCAGAGTCCATTTGCTTTAGATCAACGAGATTATTAAATTTTTTACATATATGTTAACAAGCAGTGGGATATTTGTATGAAACTCTTTGGGCCAAATCCATCTTCCAGAAAGTGATGTCTTTTTTTTTTTTTTTTTTCCTCCTTAGGGATGCTTTGTGCTCATTTAAAATATGGACTGGAGGAAAAAAATAAATTTATCCTCTATAGATATCTAAAAATCTAAAATGTATGGTTTGCTAGTGATTGTGATTTTTGTGCCCCAGGGGATTATAAGCATTCCTTTCATAAAGTGATATACATAAAACACACTGATGTTAAGGACATGCAGGTACAGAAACACATGCATGTCCTGTACCACCAACCAGCCTAGAGAATTCCACTCCTGGGACACTGCTTGTGTTTGCAGGGTTGGAATAAATGTTCCTTAAACAGCTGCCTGGCCCTGACCCTTTCATTTACCTAGCCCTTTGCCTTGAATCCCGTCTGGGAAAACCAGGCACTGAAAAATCTTAAGGCAACTTCAGTAACACCCATTCTCAGGACTGGAAAAATTCTTGCACACACAAACAGTCTGGGACATTTCAGTTTCTCTACCTRTGTCTGATGTCTTTAAGATTTGGACTCCTTGGATTCCTCTTTGGATTCCTGATTCTATAGGCCATGCCTAAAGTGAATTATAYTTCCTTTTTCTTTTCTTTTCTTCCTTTTTTTTCCGTGACTGCAAGGGTTAGAATCTCAAGGAAGCACAGTGGAAGTCTTCCAGCTTGGTCCTTAGGAGAAATTTCCTGTAGCACATGACTCAGGAAGGATGATCTGGTGCAGCTGCAGTGCGAGTCGCCACCATGGGACACGTGCCCTTCTCCCTAACCTCTGCCCGGGCCCCCATCGCAGCATTCGGGAGCAGAAGGGGATTTCTGACAGCATCCTGCCCAAGCACAACCTGTGGTGGAGAAGAAAAGGGAGAGGAGGCTGGAGGAGGAGCAAGGGGAGAAGACTTGACAGGACCATCAAATCCCTCGGAAATGCAATATAGCAGGTGCAGATTTTTGGTCTTCAGGAATAGCCACACTTTGCCTCTCACCAGCACCAAATTCACATACAAAACTACAAGGGAGGGCTCCAGATGGCTTGGCCATGAGGGCGGCTGAAGCCCCTCCTAGTGCAAGCAGTGGACCTGCAGCCTTTTGAAAGTGAGTCTGACCTTTCGGCATGAAAATGTTCCAGCTCCAGCAAGCTAATCTGTGAGCAGGGCCGAGCCAGGGTCCCATCAGCCTAACCACACAGCGTCTAAGGGGTTAAGAAAACCAAACCTGCCACAAGAGATTTCAACAGAAACTCCACTAGAGACCTTGAAATCCTGTTAATTGATGCCACACATGTGCTGCATTTAACCTCTGCCCTTTGCTGTAATAGTTTACACAAGTGGCACGAAGGCCGATGTTTCCTGGTGTACGGGATTGCTGTGTGATGCTTGCAGCATTGCAGCCCACCTCCAGTGGGCACTGAGGCCTACACTGTCCCCCAGCCTCGGTGGGCGCTCCCATGGTGAGCTGTGACAGTGTGGCTCCCTGCGGAAGCCCTAACCAGGTATGTTTCCTTGGGAACTTCACTGAGAAGAGCCTCTTCTTCCTCATCTGAGCAAGCAGGTCAGGTCCTCACCTGCTCACATGGCATGGAGGTTCTTAATCTCACTTTCTTTTTATGAAACCTCTTTTAAGCATATCACGTCTCAAACTCTTGAATAGGAATCACGTTCTGTTTGAGGGCAAATCCTGGGCAAAGGAAGAGTTACGAGTTCAATTATCCAGCCATGCCCTGGTCATGGTCACCATAGTAAATACACTCCCTTCARCTGGTGCTCAGGAAGGCAGCATCTCAGCAGTGTTCCCAAGAGTCTCATCCTGGCATGGTGGAGAGAGGRCTACTGTTACTGCTGTTTAATGGTACTACTATGAGAACAGCCTCTTCTTAGCATTGCTGATGCTAGCCTTGTTCCTTGTCACTTGAGAAAGATACTCTAGAGTCAATGCTAAAAACAAAATAATCAAAAGAGTCATAGCCATTGTCAGGCCCTACATCAGGTCTGTATATTCAGACAAAGGATAGGGTAAACCAGTCCTTCCAGGTTTACCTGTCTTTAAAAAACTGAAGAAAAACCCAGAGAGGGTTTTGGTGAGGCCAGAGCTAAAGTGGAGCCTGATTTTTTGCTGTCCTTCTGGACTTTGTTTAGTCCCACACGGCACGTGGAGCAAAGTAGGGGTAATGTGGGCCCTGGCTTGGACATTGGCAGTTCACAGCATATGTGCAAGAAGGCGAGTATCTGCCCCCAAATGGCTGAGAAGGAAGTTACCTGTTTCCAAAAACCAAGGAGAAATGTGCCTTGCCACCCCCTCAGAACCATTTTCAACTCCCAGAGTCTCAACTCTCAGCCCTGCCAGTATATCAGGCTAAAAGTGGGTTCTCCTTTCTCCTAGAGAGGACTGGGAAACATCATCAATAGGGAGTACCATGAAGGCAGAGTCGTTGGATGGACTAATATGATAGGAGTATATTCTTTTCTCCTCACATTTCTACTTGTCCAACACTCAGAAATAACATTTGTATTAGAGGCATAGTCTAGAAAAATCACCATCCCATGGGGAATGGCAAACTGATGATATTTAGATTCATTCCATTTCAAYACCTCCTTTCACTCACACTTTGCTCCACAAAAGAAAAATTCTTGAAAATTTCCCTTTCAGAATCATACCAAAAGTGGCAAAATAAACTCTAAGGATTTTTTTTTGTTTGGAAAGTGGTGTGAGCRCTCTTAACTCCTGACAGCCCCAGGTGGTGGCGAAGTTGGACCGCAGCGTTTGACCCATGGCTTTGAGTGGCACAGGACAAAACRCTCATTCCTGGGACAGTGAGAGCTACGTGCTACCATTGGCAGAAGTGGTAGGTTGTGACCACGGGAGCTCAGCCTTTAGATGGGAACTCAGCACAGTGCATCACCCTCACCTCAACACCCAGCCGTCCAGGCTGCTCGAGGCAGGGCAGAACTTCTCCCATGAAACCCAGCGTGAAGAGATTTGTAGAGATGGATGAATTTCAGCCAGGACGCCAAGGCTAAACGCTGTCCTCCTCTGCAAAATCCAGAAAACACAGGCCAGAAATCCTATTTTGATGAGGTCTTAGGGTTACCAAGCTCCGGTGCTGAACGAATGCTCCGTTGTATTCCCTGCACGGCWCCTCTGGCGTCCTGCCTGCCAGACACGGGGCACGGTGCTCGTGTGCCACCCGCCACCAGGCCCTGTCCCTGCAGCATCTCTGACCTGGGAGGAAACGCCGGAATCAGGTGCAGGGAGCAGATGGCCGCGGGAGCAAGGCTGAGCCCAGCCAGCAGCACAAGCCAGCAGGGAGCTGGGTGAGCACCAGCACCTTCCCCTTGGGGCTGCAGACACGGGACCTCATGCCAGGGCTACCTCCAAATCAGATATTGTTTTAG
The DNA here is from genome assembly GCA_003342815.1 of Eudromia elegans. Taxonomy (NCBI): domain Eukaryota; kingdom Metazoa; phylum Chordata; class Aves; order Tinamiformes; family Tinamidae; genus Eudromia; species Eudromia elegans. The sequence goes on along the minus strand of PTEX01000031.1, from coordinate 788,990 downwards.
AGGGCCAGCCAGCRCTGCTCAAATTTGACATCATGAGAGGGAGACAAAGCAGAGAAACTCACCCCTGGGCTAATCAGTGAGACTCTTATTTTATCTTCAAATGTTCCTGCACGCAGCCATTAAAGCTGCCCAGCCAATATCCCAGAGACAATTCTCTTTGAACGGCCGCTTTGTCTGGTAACTTTATTTACACTTTTGATGCCAATGTTTATCCACTCTTTAAAAAGCTATTCAGAGCGTCTCCCAAATTAACTTCAGATGTGAGAGCAATGGGAACATTCCCTACATCATATTTCATACACTTTTGTGTTATTTAATTCTTGGAAACTTTTTTTTTTAAATATAAAAATATTTTTTAAAAAATCTCCAAGGTTTTGGAGAGTATAACCTCTCTCTGTGTGGTCTTCAAAATCTGGCTGTAAGCTCTTTCCTAAAGTTCACAAACTCCATTATAAATCGTCTCCTTATCTTGCTTATTAGATTTCTGTTTTTCCTGACATACATCCTGGATAAGAAAATACTCCAATYGGCCTCCGCCACCAATGAGCCCGCACCATTGGCAAGAGGTACCCTGCCTGGCTGAGATGGCCAGCATGACTGCCCTGATGGCATGGGATGGGATGGAGTGGAATAGGATCAGATGAAATGCAGTGGCATAGGATGGGGAAGAGTGGGATGAGACATGATGGAGCAGGATGAGATAGGAGCACCTGCTTTCTCCTTTTCTTTGCAAACCCATGCTCAGATTTCAGCCCTTTTCATCAAGRTCACAGAATCACAGAATGGTTGAGGTTGGAAGAGACCTCTAGAGATCATCTGGTCCAACCCCCTGCTCCACAGGGACACCCAGAGCACAGGGCACAGGGTGTCACCCAGACGGGTTTGGAAGATCTCCGGAGAAGGAGACTCCACAACCTCTCTGGGCAGCCTGTTCCAGGGCTCTGTCATCCTCACGGGAAAGAAGTTCTTCCTCACATGGACATGGAACTGCCTGSGTTTCAGCTTGTACCATTACCCCTTGTCCTGTCACTGGCCACCACCAAGAAGAGCCTGGCCTCATCCTCTTTACATTCTCCCTTCAGGTATTTGCATACATTGATAAGATCTCCTTTCAACTCCTCCAGGGTAAACAGGCCCAGCTCGCTTAGTCTTTCATCATATGATAGAGTTCAAGCTCCTTAATCATCTTTSTKGCACTACASTGGACCCTCTCTAGAAGTTCCCCATCCCTCTTGTACTGTGGAACCCAAAACTGCACACAATGCCTTAGGAAAAGGAAACTTAGACTTTCCACATAGGAAGAGAAAGCCCAGACTCCCCATGGCTACACTGCTGAGTACCTGGTTGGCTGGGACAGGCCGTCAGGAGATTGTTGCAGTGGCCCTGCAGATGCAGGCCTCAGGAAATGCCTGAACCACTTGGAGACAGGCCATAAGCCTGTGAAGGTCGGTGTACTTAGACTTCCAGCAGACCAGCTGTGATGACTAAAGATGGAGGAAGGTACCACCAAGACAGTCACCCACAGCCTGGATTTGTCTTTCCTATTCCTATCCTAGTCCTGATCATCTAATGTGGATCAGAGCAAAGGACATCGGGCTCTTCACCTCACCTGAGCTCAGCTTCCTCCGCTGTTGATTGACACTGGCTTGACTGGTGGCCTCCACCACGCTTGCAGTGGCTAAGCCACTCCATGGTTCCCCTCTCTCAGCAGGAAGCAGAGATACAGGGACAATTCACAGGCACCATTTCAGAGACAGCAATGACCCAGACTACAGCAGCGCCCAGAATGACTCAGGTTCCCAGGCATCATCACCTCTGTGCTGGAGTTCTCTACTCTTTGCATCTTGGGCTTTGGCTTTCCAGCTGTGAGACAGGTCAAAAGGCCTCTTCCAAGTTGGACTGACTTTCAGAAGAAAAAAATGTGGCAGACAGCTTGAGTCAGACTGCAAAACCACCTGACACATCCYCAAATTGCGTGTTAAACTTTCTTATTTAATGCCAATATGACATCACCAGCCCATCTGTCCCCATGGCAGAGGGACTTCCTTCCGTCCCTCCAGACCGTCCGGAGAAGAGGAAAACAGTCAGCCTAAGGACTGCTGCTCAACAGATCCGGAAACAGAGACTCCTCCTGCTTCTGGGCCAAACCAGAGAGGAGTCCGATGAAAACTGTTCCACCTCCTGGGACACTGCAGCTGTGAACAAACCTCTGGACAGGACTAAGAAGGACCCGATGACAGCAGAGGGCTCAGATGGGGAAGCAGGAATCTGAGACTTTGTATTATTTGGACTTAGGAGCAAGCAAGACTTCCATGTGGTTAACACCCGGACCTCGTGTGCCAGACAAATCCATTCCTGATCTAAAAAAGGTGCTGAGAAAATGTTTCTTCACCTTATTAGAAGGACCTGCATAAGCTGCTGCATGGGACCACCTTTCAAGCAGGAGGCTTCTYCATGGGTCTCCCAGAAAGACAGTGAGTCTGTGAAGAGCGTGCCAGGCTGCACAATGACATCCTCTCAGCTGGAGCCTCATCCATCCCCAAGTGCCTCCTATCCGCACCCCCAGGCACCAGACACTGGGAACTGGGGCAGCGATGACATTCRGGGGGGCTACTGGAGCTAAAGGAGAAACTGTGGAGAGGACGCATGGGAGGCTGCAGTGCTAACCCCCTCAGGACTGTGGCCTCGAGGTGAGGTGACACGAACAGTTTATCACCTTCTCTTAACCACAGGGGAGCAGAGAGGGTGGTACTGCATCCTCCTGGCAGGCTCGGATACATCCATTATTTATAGAGCGCTTGGGGATGCTCAGAAGCAAGGCGCCACAAAAGCATGAAATGTCATTACAAAGGATATGATTTAAGGCTGGGAAGAGCTGGGAGGGGAGGGGGATCCAGTTTGCATGGAAGACTATACAAAATAAATCCTGTCCGAAAGGCTTCCCGCCTCCGCAGCAGAGAGCAGAGCTGTATCAGCCGCCCCGTCTCTGCCGTGCTCTCCTTCTTCCTTTTAGAGGCATGGAGAGATTTTTTTGCTCATCTTTGTTGCAAGACTTGCTGGTTCCCGCCAGCTGATCCACAGCCAAGAGGAATGTCAAGGCAGGGAGAAAATAAAAACCTCCAGCGTGTGGCTGAGGTGGAACCTCAGCAGAGATGTCTACCCTCCTCCGGGCGACTTGCAGGCACTGAAGGCACTGGAGAGGTGCGGCACGGAGGCAGCCCACCACACGCACCAGCTCACAGAGACCATAGAAAAGGAAAAGTTCATGAACCAGAACCCGCCATCATCAGTTYACCAGCACTCCTTTTCTCCTGCCACCCAGGCTTAGGTTTCCCTTAGCAGTAGGCTGGCTTTCTACACGTGCACTATTTGCCCTGCCTCCTCTTCCCACTGTTCTCAATCCACACGTTTGCTCATATAGCGGCTCACCAGCCATGCCATTAAGGCAGCTTTCCAGCCCRTGTCTCCAGTGACAATCCCAGATTGCTCTGCCTAGGACTGTCTGAGCTCCGCAAGCCCTTGGAAAACTGAAGACTTAACTGTATGCACATGTGATATGACATCCCTCACCCTGCGAGAGGATGATCCAGGGAAGCTCTGCAAATAGTGTTGCATAAGCCCTCAGCTATCACGGATACGCAGATGGGAACCGCATGCAGAAAGAACTGGCCAGGATCTGGCCATCAGAGAGCGACTTGTGAACCACGGGCCTTTCAGCAGCTGGAGGAAGCAAAGCAGCACAGAGACCCAGGCTTGTGACTCATTTCACTCCATTCAAACAAGGGCTCGGGCAGACTTTGCTGGTGCAATTTAAGATAGACCACCTTTGGACAGCTGCCCTGCCCTTCTGCTGGAGGTGAGAAGCCCGCAACACATCACAGACCTATGTTTCAAATACGATGCTTAAGCATCCTACCTTATAACTGCCAGCAAAGACAAGGCTGAGCTCATGTACAAGCAGAAACGTTTCATTCTGCCAGCCCTAATCTGAAAAAAAATCAACTTTCTCACTAATCCTTCCCTCCTTTCAGACAAAGTAGGTAAGGAGTTTAACTGCTGAAGCAAAGGAAGTCTCTGCAGCTCTCTCAGCTCTGATCTGTCTCTTCACTTAAGCACCCAGCTTTCCAGGACCAAGACACTGACTGAGGACACTGACAATAACCAGGAAAAGACAAAAAGTAAATAGAAGTCTTGGTCCTGGGGAAGTCAGAGAAAGTTATTTCAGACATGGATGTGAAGAGGGAGGAGCCTTTTCCCCACACACGATGCCTCCTTGGGAAGAATTTGCCTGTGCTCAGGTAGCTTTCCCAGACTGCAGGTGAGCGCTGGCATCTCACTCCCAGTGGGATCCCAGTAGGAAAACATGTAGGCATAGACAATTCCCAGCAACAGCTCCCATCCAGCCTGGGAAGAACAGGGATATAAAACATACCTGGAGAGCTTTGTCAGCATGAAGAATTTCCCCCAAAAGGTGAAAATAGCTCTTCTCCCCCTCCCAGTCCTTATTTTCCCCAGTAAAAGAACTCCCATACAACTTATTTCAGACAGAAAAAAGGCCTCATTGTAGAATATGAATTCCTTATTTTTCAAATTGAGGTCATGGATGTAAACTGGGCCTTGGATGTGTGAATTCCTTGGAATTCATTCACAGTGGAGTCCAGCTGGAAAAGGAAGTCTCTCACCTCTTTAGCCTTTCTTGCACATCCCCGTCTATGCTGCTTAGACCCCTTCATGACTCCGCTCCTTTCTCCATAGCACCCAGCTCATCTGAGGCTGAGACTTTTGGAGATTTAGCTTGTTGCAGTGAGAGATTTGGGGTTCATTCCCTGGGAGATCCATCGCAGAGGTCCTTCACTGCCTCTGAGGAAAAGCAGAGCAATGCAGCTCCAAGCTCAGACACTCCTTTATCAACCTGAAGTCAAGCAAGATAAATCTTGGCCTGTACGTAGTTTTGACTATGGATTTGTGACCCAGGCTCCCTAACTAGAAAAATAAAGACTTATTTATGCAACATATCCATACAAAGCAAAGGTTGAGATTAAAGATTCAAGAGCAGTAAAACTAAGAGGCCCCAAAGTTTCCAAGTTCCTGTTGGCTTTGGAGAGAAGTCCATTCTGCAGGAAGCTGAGGCTTCTCCAGATCTCTAGGGTCTGCAAAACTTGCTTTGAGACTCTCCAGAAAGCAAGTTTGCTCCCACGATTTCCGGTATTTCCTAGTGCAGGAAGGTCTGAGAAATGCTGCAAGAACAGCCTTTTTATGAAGTATTTTGGCACCTTTGCTTCCAAAAGGGATCTAGAAAGTATAAAGGCTGTAAAACCTAAGAAAATAGGGCGGAGGAGAGGGAGTTACCCAAACATTTTCAAACATTAGCGAGTTTGATTTGGGGGCAGTTCAAGTCTGAGGTGAAAGTTCGGGCAAGGTACTTATTCTCCATGAATCAGAGCATCCGTCCGTATTTATTCTAACAATCACATGATGGAGCTGGAGCAAGCATGGGCTGAGGATCAAAAGGCAGCTGTTGAGAGGCAGGGATTTGTAATTAGAGACAGGCCAGGCCAGCCACTTTCAGGCTCAGGATTGCACCTTGTCCCCGTTCAGAAGAAGTTGGAGCTGGGCATTTCGTTCCATCTACTGCAAGAAATATGGGTAGATAATGACAGTACAGTTAGCACAGCTGCGGAGATGGTCTGGATCTGTCCTAGCGTACAAAAAGGGAGATGGGACTCTCCAGACGATAAAGTCACTGCTTTGTGTTCAACGGCGAGAGGCAGGTCCTGGAGAGAAGCAAGTCCACCTCTGTTCTCCCTTCCTCTCCGGAGAAGTCCATCCCATTCCACAAGCTGCAGACAGATGCAAGGTGACCGGGTGGCCCTACCTGGGTGCCTCAGGCTGTGAAGAGAGAGGATGCATCTACCTACCCCTAAGCTGGTTGTACCCATGGAGATGTGGCAGTGCGCGACTTGTTTCAGCATCTCATAACTCAGCCACGACCGCTTCCGACAGCCCTTCGGCACCCTGGCTGCAGACTTCCGATCCAAACCCGCCGCTCTGAAGCTGCTGGAGGTATCTGAGTCTGAAGCCCGTTGCTCTTAATTCATTGTAAACTGTGGCACCAGCGAGGAGCAAAGAATGGGAACAGGGTATTGTGAAAGTTCTCAGGGCTGGCATGCTTCCACTGCGGAGCGGGCACGGGGGAATTTTGAAATTCTTCAACAATGGAAAATTCCTTCTTCTCTCTCTCTCTCTCAAAAAAGGTTCATTTGGGGTAAACTGAAGGATTTTTGCTCTACTTCCGACTTTCCTTGATTGTAACTTTTCCATTTTGCATTAGGCAGGATGATGCAATAGCAAATTAAAACAAAGTGTCGTTTTTCCCAAGCCTGGACCGGAATTTTCCTGTTCTGAGGAATCAAGATGATTTGACATTGCCAGAAAGAAATGGAAAAAAGTCCCATACTAAAACTTGGCAAGCACAACTTCCAAAATCGTTTTGGTTTCAACTGAACTGTGCCATTCAACTCATTCTACCAATATTTTTCTGTTGAGCTGCAATGTTTTATTTCTGCTGAAATACTACATGGGCATCAATTATTTCACTGCTCGGCCAGCCTCCATATTCTGATCTGTCCTAGATCCCTTCCTTCTTATATTTGGTTCATTATGGTTTGTGCTCACAGAGTTTTGAGAAACAAATATCCGTACACATAGGGAGGCTTGAGGGAGGAATTCTTGAGAGAGAATTTTTTCTATTCAAGGACGACAAAGGATTCAATTTTGCAGCAAACCAGGACAAGGAAGAAAACTGCCCAAGGTCTGCCTTGAGGCAGCATGTGACTGCCTCATCATGGCCATCTAACCCACTTCCAGGGGAAACCTGGTTGGAAATTTCTACAGACAAGACTGAAAGGTTTTGAACAAGACTTGGACAAACAACACTCAGCTTGAGCCAAATGTGGGGAGGGGGTTGCATTAGCAGCACTAAGATTTGCAGCCTGGAAAAGCCACCCTGCTTTCTCGGGGCTCCTGCTCAGCGACATTAGTGAAATCACTCCTGTTCCCTCTCTGGACAGTAGCACCCATTTTTCTGAGCACATTAATCGGGAAGGAAACAACATTCACAGTCCAAATTACAAAAACAAAGCCCTAACAAACTAACAAAGGCCATAAAATACAATAATTAACAGAGTAAATAAGCTGAACACACATTAGGTTGCGCCTATTAGGTAATGACAAGTAGTTCACAATAACCACTTCTGAATGGACTTCGCCCAATATGCATTTAATTAAGGTTTAATAAAGCAACAGCGTGTTCTTAAAGGCCAATTAGAAACATATTCACTGAGGTTTAGAAGCTATGTAATAGATGCCTGTAGGAACCAGATACGTGCTGATTACATAGCTATTAATCCTCAATAAAGGCTCTAATAATCATTTTGTGCTTCAGGAGCAGGCAGCTGCTTTATTAAATCTTAATGAAATACATACTTGGGAGCTCTCCTTCAAAGCCAGTCTGCGTTATGAAGATGGGCTTAAAAGTGGTCCTCTGCTGAGAGAAAAGACCCCCCCTCATCACCACCTCTGCCACCACTGAGACGGGTTTACGCAGATGCTGCACGTGCAAGGTCAGCACGCCGGGAAAGCAGCAGCTGAATCCTGCGCTGCAGGGTGCGAAAGATTCCTAGGGAACACCCTGACACATGGGAGTGCGTTTCACCCTGTGCTGAACACTTGCTTGCGCAGGTCATCTGGGTAGGAGCTGTGCAGGGAAGCCAAGCAAGGGCTGAGAGCACCCTGCCCCACATGGTCAGGAAGTCGCACATTCAGAAGGTCCTAGATCTCTTTCATGCTAGTCTTTGATGAACTCTGCTGCATGGAGCACAGGCAAAGTGCCTCCGAGAGCTTTCCTCCCTGCCAGGATATCTGCTGCTCCGAGGAGAGAGCTGCTCAACCTCTTTCCTTGGTCCTGGAGCCAGGTGAAGGGTCCGGAGCCGCCACTCACTCTGCTGCAGGCTCATGGTGCACAGCAGGAGGACGCAGAACCTCCAAGTTCCACAGTCCTGCCTTCCAATGCTACCTTCACCTGCCTCTCTTGCCCCAAACCATAGCTCTACCTCGCCACATGAAGACCCTCCATTCTGACCTGGTAGGAACCCACGCCTCACTTCACTCTGACTCACACTGCCCTAGGGTGCCGCTGTCCTGCCAGGTGCACCAGCGAACACGGACATCACTAGCAGTGGCCTCCTGCTCTTGGGCAGCTGCCTCATGAGGACCAAAAAGGAAATCAACGACTTCTGAAAGTATCATCTGGGTCATGCACAAACACCTGAAAGGGGACCAATCCCCCCACTTGCTTTGTTCCCTAGGCTAGGGAAAAACATTCCCTCCCAGGACGGGTCCTTGGGCAGCAATATGAACCCAGGGCGCCCAGGCCCTAGATGCACACGGCATCAGCTGTAACCACACGCAGCCCGGGCGGAAGAGGAGCCGAAGGACGCGCGGTCTGTCCTACCAGGACGGTGAGAAAGAGGAGCTGCCACGGGCGGCCACGAGCCGAGCGCTGCGGGAGGGAGCACGGGGCCAGCGGCGCAGCCCACGCGGCGGCGGGGAGCGAAGAGCTGCCGAGCAGCTGGTTCCCGTTAGGTGCTGTCAGGCCCTGCTCCACCGCAGATGGACCAGATCGCAACATCTCTAGTGTTATTAATTAATGTGTTTTCACAGAAAATGGAAACTTCTTTCCAACCTCAGGGACAAATTAATCTGCGGCACAAATTGGCCCTGATAATGAGCCTAAGCGGGCTAGGAATCTGCGGAGACAGGCAGTGCACAGAGAAATTAAAGGGACAAGACATTTCATTTTGTTGTTTCTCCCCGCTAAGAAAAGGCAGACCTGGCCAAGGTACAGGCCACGCGCTCCCCATACGCCCGTCTCTCTGCTTTCTGTCAAGGACAACCAGCCTGACATCTCTTGCCGTCTCCGCGCAGAAAGACCCGTCTGGTGGCACCATCCCACGCGTGACAAGGAAGGGCTGAGAGGTCTTTGCAACAAAGCCCCCCAGGATGGGTGAGGCACAGACCCTGCCTTCAGAGAGCCCCAGACCACAGGAGAGGTACCTCGTCCTCGGATGGGAGCCGGACGCTGGCAGGAGCGTGTGCCGGCACCGGAGCAATATGCTACACAGATGTTGCTCTGCCGCCCTGGCTGCACAAGGGGAGCTGCTGTCCTCACTGGCAGGGGGACAGGCCCCCTGTGCCACGAGCCGGGGATGTGGCTAGGCTGGCGCGGCACACCGGGCTGGTCTGTCTGCTCGCATCGGGCTCTCCACACCACAGGCATGCTAGGGAGACCTTGCCACACTGCAGCGCAGAGGAGCCTCAGATGAGGCTCAGCTGCTGCTGAAGGCTTTGTGCCCTTGGTCTCACACCAGGCTCCCCTGCTGCAGGCCATGTGGGCTCGCCTCAGGGCTGTCTTCTCCTCCCCACCCTATGTCTTGACCAGTGACATACCACCTTGTCAGGACATGGCCACATTGAGGTATCTCCTCGGTGCACAGGAGAAATGGGCCAGAGAATAGGACTCAACATGATAGTCAGGGACTCAAGTTACACTGATTAGCACTTCAGACTTGTTCTTCCCATGGGCGAGCCCTGTTGCCCAAATGGGCAGGTTTCCTCTAGGTGCTGGTCTGACTCAAAAGCCACAATCTCAGGTGCTCTCACTCTGACCTTCTTAGTGGGCTGGCTCCAGATGTCGCAGTTACTGTTTGGAGGGAACTGATACAACCTGTCTGCAAACACCCCCAAGCTTCTGGATGGATATTCAAGAAGGTGGTGTCAGCATTGCAAATCTATAGTCTCTAGTTCAATAAAGTTAAATCAAGCCCAGCACTGCCTGACACTGGAAGGTGACCTGAGAAGCTTTATGCCAACTCCTACCAAGTAAAGCAAGAAACACTGCCCTCCAGAATGACATGGTTAGCAAGGTCAGCTGAGAGCAACAAACAGACAAGCATGAGACTTCTTGAAGTTTGCAAAAGATGTAGTTTTGCCTCAAAAAAGAATACAGAGAAAAATGGGCTGCATTTAATAATGATGCTCATTTCATGAGATATATTCTCTCAATAAAAGAGCTACCTGAAATTCAAGCCTGAGTGTAAGCCCCATCAGAGGTCATCAGATAGCTACCTTCAGGGGACATGCTCTTGTGGGGGTGTCTGCTCTTTGCAGAAGTGCCCAGCAAAAGGCACAAACAGAAACAAAGGAAGCTCCACTTGAACATGAAGAACTTCTTCACTATGAGAATGACAGAGCCCTGGGACGGGTTGCTCAGAGAGGTTGTGCAGTGCCCTTCCTTGGAGCTATTCAAATGCTCTCTGGACACAGTCCTAGGCAACATGCTGTAGGTGGCCCTGGTTGAGTAGGGGGTTCGGACTAGATGATTTCCAGAGGTCCCTTCCAACCGCAAGGATCCCCTTGTGTGATCCTTAAGTCAGATGGATCTTACATTCAGGATGAAGCGTGCCAAGAAAAGACAAGCAGGAAAAACTCTCCAGGGCTTCACAGGGAGGCATTTAGAGATGCCAGACAGGGTTGTACTTGCCAGCAGATATGTCAGCAGATGAACTCAGGAGAAACCCTTCCCATTAATAGTCAGCTCCCCAGGACTTCATGAGGCAAAATTTCCTCCACATCGTCCACAGCCACCAAATATACAGATTTACCAAAAATCTCTCTGGTATCTTTTTTTAATCAAATATGGTAGTGTGGTAGCATGAAACAAGCCTCTGGGTGAGGAAGGGGCTGGTTCTGAACAAAGACAGCAGCTAAGGTATAGCAGAACATGACAGGTTCCTATCAGGTGCGTTCCTGAACCTTGAGGCATCAGGGACAAGAGGAGTTTGTCATGTAACAGTAGGATACAAGGAATCCCAAGACCCTCTAAAACTCTGCCTCTGGCCCTTGTAACAAACCTACTTCTGGTCTCCATTTCTGATGGCCAGCTGTTTCTTATTCCCAGACCTGTTTCCCTTCTACTAATTAATCAGCTCCAAATGTCTCTCCACTCACACTGCTTGAACCTGAGTCCTGAAATAGGATGTCAGCAGCAGCAGAGCTCACCCAGACTCTTCACGCTGCAGGTGAGGAGCTAGGAAGTGCAAACAAGAGATAAACATGATCATGTGTACTCACACTTGTAGCTCTGTATAGCCAAACTCTGCATTGCTCCAGGTCCCGGGACAAGGTGGGCAGCGCTTTTGGTTTGGCAGAGAACAGCAGATGGAGCATATGTGACGTTGCTCACTCATCTTGTTGCAGTCCTGACTCTAGCCCCCAAGCAGAATGAGGCAAGCACTAGCCCTGTCACAGTATGTTACTCGCCTCTGGACACAGCTGGAGCTAAGTCTCAAGGCAAATAGGATAACCAAGATGAAGAAAAGTAAGGAGGAGATGAAGCTCTTTGCAGATTGGGGCACACGGAGGTCAGCTGTGCTTAGCCACAGTTGGCACATCCTGAGCAGAACTGCCTGAGCACATTGCTCCTGGGGAAACAAAACCAACCCTTGCATCCAGGGCACCAGAGCCAGGAGCCCTCCTGGCCCCAATCGGAGCTGGGACCAGAGGCGTTGTCGACACACCCTGGCTGCACACGGCTTCAGCTTTAGTGCTCAGACTCCCTTTCCTCTGGAAAACATGGAAGAAACCAAATTTTTCTTTTATTGTCTTGGATCTGATCTTCACAGAGAAGGTGCTGCAGGGTCACCCATTGCCAGGACCTTCATAAAGTTTCCCAGCAGAAGAATGAAGCAAAACAAGGGAAAGCTCTTTGATCTTTATGTGCCTGATGCTATGAGCCAACAGAGCGTTGAGCATGAAGCTGCACTTCCCGTCCAGGTTTGGGATCGCTCCTCCTGGCAATGGATTTTCTCTCTGCTCAGACAACAGCAAAGAACTTCATCCCACTGAAGTTCCATTTTATCAAGGCTGGCCACAGAGAGGTGCTAGGGACCAGAGCTTTGATCCTGATTCTGCTGGTTGTCCTCGGTAAGGAGGCAGGTCTCAGTGCCTTGTTTTCCCATAGACAGAGTAGAGGAGATGTCTCGGCTAAGCCTCTTCCAGACACATGGATGAAAAGCACTATTTGTTAGGTTGCTCTGTGTATTTAGGGTCTCTGTTACAGACATTATAGCATATTTCACCACCATAAAGCTCTGCGGATGGAGGACACCAGCAGCTTCTGGCTGCTTAACCCCTTCCGAGCAAAAAGAATTACCTGACAAATTCAAATTGAATCCTCAGTTTTGAAAACTTCATAATACCAAAGAGGATTTTGATGCTGTTTTGTCCAGTTCTCCTTAAAAACCTCATTTGTTTCAATGAAAAGGCCAATCTCCACAAGGGAAAAAGTTTCAATAACGAGCCCAACACCAGTTCCAGAGCTGGTGAGTCTCCTCAGTGCAGAAGTACCAACTGAAAAATTTCTTTTGGCTTCTGCAAGTGGCAGCCCATGTTAAAACAGGACTGTCACCACTGTCAGAATTCAGATGCTTCACTCAGATCTCCTGTTGGAGTTTTCTCAAGCCTAGTAACTGGGTGATAAACAGACCTGAGCAGCATTTCCAGCGTGTCCTGCTTACAGACAGACCTGGAATATGGGAAGAGTCTTCCTCTTCCAGAGAATTCCAGGAACTTGGAATAAGACAAACCAAGGCCAAAGTAACATCTCTAAGCAACAGAGTCAGGCCTGGGCTGCTTGGATTGGCTCAGCCATGACAGTTGAGTCTTGATTTTGTTAAGACAGTGGTGACCCTCAACCCACTGCATGACTAAAGCCACTCGGTTGCAATCTGTTGAGGAAAACGTACCTATTTATTCAGCCCCAGGTGTTAAGGGATGAAATTATAGTTTTCCTTGCACCAAAGAAGCTAGAAGAAGCATATAGAATATTTTATATTGGTGTGAAGCTCTTGTCCATTTCTTGTTCTTCTGCACAGGTTAGGTCATCCAAGGCAAGAAAGGGCTCCTGTTCAGCACGTCAAAATCCTCGTGCAGCAGCCGTGTCAAAAGAGCCTGAATTTTGGCAATAACCTGTAGCTAGTTCTGTGCCCTGTCATGGGGAACGGAGGGGTTACTCTGTGCCCTGTGGATATGCAAATATCCCACCTACAGCAGCATCAAGCATGGACTGGGCTGTGTGCCCACACAGGCATAGTGCTTCTTTCTGCGGCCACTCAGGCCACAACAGATGTGAAGCTGAGGCCTTTGGACTTGTTACGCTAGTAAAAGCTGTAGAAACAGCCTGAGTGTGGAAGAACAGGCAAGGTATAAGCAGAGGCCATTGGGGAAGCTCCTAGCCTCTCTCCCCTTCCTGCGGTCCTCACTGTACGCACTGTTCAAGAGGATTTGGGAACATGCCTGCTCCAAAGCGGAGGGTGCCTGATGAATGAGGTGATAACATTTCGGCAGACGGCTCCAAAGGCAGCGAGGCGCTTGTGGGGGGTGTAGACAAAACACAGAGGTGAAGCCCAGATGTTTAACTTCAGCATCTGGATGTGATTGCTGAACAGAGACACTCACATCTGACCATTCTGCCTGGAAATAAATGGTCTGTTTGACCTTCCCCAAATCCTGCCTCAAAATTTTCTTGGTCTCTCCCAAACATGTGGCAACTGCTCCCTCTCTGCTGGGACCGGCTACATGTTAGACAAGAGTCTCACATTAGTGTTTCAAGCAGCCAAAAGGCATCAGCCTTCTAATCCCACAGTGCCCAAGAGTTTGGTGCACTATCTTGACACGCTCGGTATCCGCTCACACCACTGATGTCTGTGGGAATGGAGAGGGCTTGGATTTTAACCAAATAAACCCACATACAGTCCATGAAAAGCTCATCCCCAACAAAGAATTCCACCCTAGAACAGCACCGGTGCAATAGCCCAAACACCCCCCTTCAGCTCATCCCCCGACCCCAAAAGACCCGGGTTTCTCTTCACTAGCATAGGCCAGGCCCAGTTCTGCCACAGCTTCATCCTGTTGTCAGCAGCAGGTAAAACATGAGTTGGTTTATAAGCCAAGAAAGGACCAACCTGTTCAACATCTTAGGAGACATTTTCTCGGTGAAATTGCCTCCCAGTGGCTGTTTAAGCTGGAAAGTCTCCTTCAGAAGGGATATCTAGTCACACCAAGCACTGAAGAATCAAGCATGCTCCTAATAAGTGGAAATTGTAGGCGTTGGGTGTTGTTGAAGTTGACAATGAAGATAGTGATTAGTGATGACGGGCAGTACCAATTAGGGCTAATCTGCCTAATGGCCAAGTCTGAGGGTAATGTGTGTGACTGATGGTGACAAGTGATGGCAGCTGGAAGAGGCCACAATGACCACAGAGATGTAAGACAATGCTGGTGGCACACTGAACAAACAAGTGGTGACACAGTAATCTGTTACTTGGACTATTTGTAATACCGCAGACACATCTGGCACTCTAAACACATTTCAGTTCTTAGCTGCTCCTGAAGGATCAAAAAGCAGCAGTATTAGAGGCAGCAAATACAAGCTGATGGAGATGTCTCTCCGGTGAATTCTCATGGGCAGCACTGAATGGAGAGCAGAGAGGGCTCTGTTTGCTCTGCCAAGTCCCCAGCCAACAGACACTTGCTCTGTCCACTCCAGCATGGCTCCACCAACACCCTTCCAACAGCATAAGAAGAGGGCAGAGAGCAGGAACTGTCGTGAAAGAGAATCAGCGAGCAGAGCATTGGCCAGACCAAAGGCACAGGCCATTGCCATCCCAGAAAACCACCAGCATACAAGTCTGCTTTCACCTTGCAGCCGCATGGTCAGAGCCTTCAAGGGACTTCTGTGCCTCGTTACCAAGAGAGTCAAATTTTAGGTCCAGCAACAGCTGGGGGAAGGTGCCCAAATTGGTGTCCATCTTGGCAAGCTGAGGACACCACATGGATCTGCCCCAGAGGCCAGCTTGCCTGGTTCTGGCTGCTCATCCTGGCACCGTCACTGTGTCCATCACTCACTTGTTTAAGAGGGCGTCTCTTTGCCAGCAGCGCACGGGCCCCACAAGCGGCCCGCTGGGGCTTCTGCCCAAGAGCAACGCTGAGGTTGGCGCCCTCAGAGCCACATGTGAAATGGATTACCCACCCCCTGCCCCAATCTTCTCTCTGCAGCCTTTCGTGGCCCAGCCTGGGCCTTTGGTGGGTGCTTGGGGTCCCCTCTGTGCCTCCACATCTGCCCTTGACCTTTGGGCACAGCTGCAGATAGACTCTGTGGGCAGCAGAAGCGTGAATTGGTGCTAACACCTGGGAGGGCAGCCTGTGCAAACCAGGTCAGAGAGAGAAACAGGGCGAAGCCTCCCATGGGTGAAAATAAAGGGCAACAACATGTCAGCTCACTGAGATAAGAGCAGTCACACAAAGCAGATGCCTTCCTCAGAGCAATATGTTAACTGTCACCCAGAGCCTGGGGAGCATGGCCAGCAGCTCATGCCCATCAGATTTATTCTGTGCTTGAGGTTAAACCAGGGCTACACAAGCAGACTGCCAAGGCCTATGTGTGCACAGGGGCAAGTGAAGCTGATTTAGATCAGTTACTAGTGCTCATAGAGTATAATCAGGTTTCAGGACTGCTAATGAAGACTGAAGTTTTCCTCGGTCTTTTCCCAAGCCTTCTCATTGGGGTAGAAAAGGACCCAGGTGCTTGTCTCTACCACTGCACACATGCTGCACTGTCAGGTGTCCCTAGTAGGCTGCAAATGGGGTTCATATGGCTCCCTGTAGGTCCTGAAAGCCATTTGCTTCTCACATGACCCCCAGCAAAGCAAACGAGACAGCAGGCCTGCTGAAGGCTGTTGGATTGGAGCACTTGCAAGGCAGCTTCATCCCAAACCAGCTACGTTGCATGCACAGCCACCGAGCTGCTGTACATGCTGAGCCGGTACATGTTGGGATTCCAAGACTCTCCCAGAATCAGAGTCACAGTCCAGTTTCTCCATAAGAGACGATGAAAAGAGGCATGTGGCTGAGTCCCTGCATCCTAAAGGGACTCTGCTGCTCTCAGACAAGTCTACAGCAGAGCTCTAGTGCCCCCAAAAGCCCTCATGCAGAGACCGCAGGTCTCTCCTGGCCTGTAGTTCGGGTAATCATTCTACACCTAGGTAAGAAATGACCAAGTTTTACCCATCAGGGCACCTTGCTTTTGCTGGATTAACCCGAATGGAAAGGCAGAGCCTTTTGCCCAGGCTGGTACTGAGTAACAGAACTTCAGACCTTGCAGAGACACAACGCACACCACATCCTCCCCTCCTCTCTGGCTCCTTTGAGCTCCTTGTCCAAGACAGGTCTCCTCCAGCTCTGAGTCAAGGCAGCAGGACAGGAGCTTGGCCTCATTTCAGGTCACTGCTTTCTAGCACTCAGCACCTTCACTCAGACCTTCTCAGACCAGCTGGCTAACAAGCTCTGCCAAAATTCCTCTCTACTAGGGCTGCACTGGATGCGTTGCAGCCAACTGGAGTGTGGGTGCATCCACCGGAGTCTCTTGTCTGTGTTTCCTTCTGCAAGATTAACCGAGAGACTTGGCTGAAGGAGATGGGTATATCCTCATGTTCTGATCAGGATGTGGCTACAACTCAGGTCATAAGAGCTCACACGCAGCATGTGCTGGCAGATGCTGCTGGGGTTTTGGAAAGGAGAATCCTTTCCCCTTGCGGAGACTCTGTAGCCGTGATCAGTGCTGCAGGACTCTTTAGCAGGGGGGTCATCCCGAGGGCTTGTGTCCGAGCTCCATACCTGGAAGTGGATTCACAGCACTGGGGAGTTTGTAAAACCCAGACCTATACCCAGACTTGTGCTCTGACTCCAAGAACACTGGTGGCATCCAGTACTTTGCTAGTCAGATGGTCACTGTCTGCCTGCAGCCCAGGAGAACCTTCAGGCTAGGTCTGCCTGTCCCCCTTCTCCTTCATAGTATACATCGCTTCTGGTGATGGTGACAATGGCACAGAACTGGAATCAACATCTCAGCCTGCTGTGCGAACAGGCAGTATGGGTTAGAGACCTCCATACCCCATGGAAAAGCTGCTCCAACCACCTCAGGTCACCTGGCCCACTCATGACCAGGCCAGTAGAAAGCTCTGTGCCACCGTTTTTCCTTTCTAGAGCAGTGCCCATATTGGGCACCTTGCCTTGAGACCTCTACACTACATTAGCAGCCCCACGGCAGCCCCCAGAGCCATTTTGACTGTCATTGGGAATGCAAGTACATGCTGAAACAGTGACTCCATGCTGTCTTCCAATAAGTGCTTCCCTATGGAGTGAGAGATGTCCCCATGCGGTGACTACTGCCCTCCACGAGCATTGATCTTATCACTAGTCTCAAGACTCCCCACGTTTTTGCCTTGGCTTTGAATTTGATCTGGTTTTAATTTGGGGGATTAGGCCACATTGAGCTCCGCTGCCCTTGATTAGCACGTGAGCTCATACAAACACACACACGCGCACATGCACAATTGCCAGATTCAATCACACGTGTTTGCTCAAGACCTTTTGGAGGTCTTTGGACTCGGACCAACTTTTCTTTTCTTACATGAGTTTGTTGTAGTCTGATATTTATAGTTTACTTAAAATAAATGGCTCCTTATGTTTCCTGCTTCCTGTTCCTGAGGGGAGGAACTCAGGGGGTTGCTGTCTGTCTGTGATGCTGTCGTCTTCTGTCTTGAACCTTTTGATATTTTTCCCCTGTTCCATAAACATTTTTGACTGTATTCTACATTTGCCAGACACTGCTGAACCTCATACCGGTTTCTACAGAGCAAATTTACCCTTTCAGTGGTTCTGAAGACCAAGATATTAGATCAGACCAAAGCAGGTAATGCAGCACAACATCTTTGAAGGACAACCCTCCAGCAAAAGCCTTGTGGAGCAAAACCTGGTGGAGACAGATGAGCAGGTGAGTAGCTAAGGTGGTTTCTGGGCCACAAGAGCCCTGTGCTGATCCAGACCCTGACAGGGATTTGCCATGTGGCCAGGAATACCTGGGGGTCACCAGTTCACTGCCAGAGCACTTAGTTTGCAGCACTGAGACACATACTGAAATTCAGGGTGTTAGCAGGAGAGGGACATGTCTTTTGGAAGTTAGTATGGGGTCCACTGGTGGTGGAGAAGAAGGGAAGAGGAAAGAGAGGGAATGATCTGGTAGACAAGACCCTCTTCCCTATCTCCTTTTGTCTTCCGAAATCTGAGTATTGTGGTACAGTGCCGGGTGGCATGGCCTCCTGAAGAGCTTTACTCCAACTCAGGCCAGCTTAGAGCAAGTTGCCTGCTCTAGAAAACATCTGAAAATCTCTAAGAATGGAGATTCTCATCCCACGTCCATGATTTGTCCTTGTTGATAATGGGAATGTTCCTGGGGACTTTGGCTGCTTGGCAGGGCAGTCCTGGGGAGGGTGGGAGGCCACTGCCCTTCGCCAAAACTGAACAGAGGAGACACTCCAAAGTGGCAAATCGGCACTCAGCCCCCACTCCCATACTCTCCCTGTACAAAGGGACATGGAGAGGGGCCAGGCGATGTCCTGAGCGAGGAGAAACAGACCTCTATTGCCTTGCACCTCTCAAGGAGAATGTCCGAGTGTGAGGCAGCAAGGATGTTGTTCAAGCATCTCCACAGGCAGGAGGATAGAGGAATTAAACCAATGTTTGTGTGGCCTTTTACTCCCAGCAGCCTCTTGGCAGCTTTCCCCATCACTCGGGCCGACGAGTCCCGTTTATTTTGGAAGAGCTGTTTGTTTTCTAACGCTCTGCGGCAAACGGGACGTTTGAGTTGCGAGGGATCTGGCGTCCGTATGTGCCGACAAGGTGTCAGCTCTGCGTGATGAGCTCAGGCCCAGCCCTGGCCCCCCAACAGTCCCGCCAAAGGACTTCAGAGCTGGGGCCGACCCAGGCACTGCTTCAGAGCCAGCAGCTCAAGTGGCTGCTCTGCAGAGGTGCTTTCCATGGGGACAGACTGGCTGCAGGGTGATGGGAGATGGGGACAATGCTGACAGTCTCGGCAGAGGAATTTGCAGTCGAGCCAAGTGTTTGTGCATGTGGCTGGGAGGGTTGCTGCAGCGCAAGGGTGCCGCTCCGCCAGCATCCCCTCCTCTTCATCCATGGCTTGTGCTCACCCCTCTTGGCTCTTGGAGGGCACATCTGCTCATGACCGTCCCTTGAGTGGCAGTAGCCTGATGTTTCTCTGCTCCCTAGGTCACCCTGCCCCGCACAAGCTTGTTTGTTCCTGGAAAACCCATGTGGACAAATTGTCCTTGAAGTTCTCCACTGAAGTAAGAACCTGGCGTTCTCCTCATGTGCCATCCACACTCTGGTCCTCCTGGAGCTGCTGACCAGTTCAGGGTGACCAAAGGGCTCAGGTTATTTCTGCAGGATACTTTGACCTCAATTGCTCTTTCTTTCTTTTTTTTCCCCCCCCTTTTCCTCTTTCTCTTTTCTTTCTCCCTCCCTTTCACTTCCAGTTGCCTGCAATCCATGCAAAGTGTTTGACTTTCGCACACACAGGCTCGTGCTCTGCCAGCTGAGCTTGCTAGCTAGGCTGTGGCATACAAGCGGGGCCAAGTGGGGGGCTGTGGAATGGGAAAGGGTGGAATGAGCCTCAGCTTCTGGTGGTGGATGGTGGATGTCCCTGCTGCAACAAGCACAAGCTCCCCGCAAAAGTGGTCCTGCAGCTAGAATTACAATGGATGGAATTAAAGCTCCTCATCAAAATGCTCTCCACTGGGAGCAGGGCCACCAGCAGCCGCTCCGGCTTGGCAGAAATTCCCACTTGGGGCCGGCTCCGCGCCCTGACACAGCCCCAGCTCGCTGCCAGGGGCGAAGTGAAAGGGAAAAGGCCTCTGGCCATGGCCTGGGGGACAGCGCGCGGTGCCCTCTCCTCTCGCCTCTACCACGGCCCTACAGCCACCCTGAGCAAACGTGGCCACACGCACGTGCTGTGCCAGGGCCTCACTGCTCTCACTGATGTCTTGTCCCACCATACACTGTCATTCTCCCAGAGAGAAACAGGGTCCCAAACCCCGGCCTGCCCTCAGCCACCCCAGACACCTGTGGTAGGCCAAGGGCCACATCTCCCCAGTGCGGACCCTGACCACGAGGTAATTCTTCCATGCCTTGGGACACTTCTGAGCAGCTGTGTTACCTTCAGAGAACCCAAGACCCAGCAAACGGATAGGATCTGGGAGCTAAATGAGAGGTAAGTAGTGGAGCCATGAATGCCAGCCTGTGAAGGGACATCAACCAGAAGATTAGGAGGGTCCATCCACTTCTGCAGCTTCCTTCCTGGACCCTGGCATCATCAGCCAACCCCTCTGCTGGCTTCCTGGTCCCCATCAGAGCCTCCATGCAATGAAAGGACCCCTTGCACTGTTGTTGAAGCCAGCCTGGCCTTTTCAGCAATACGCTGACAGCTCTGCAGCCACCACAGAGGAGGCTGACGTCAACCAGAGCAGCAACATCGTCCCATGGAGCCACAGCCACAGCACGGCTGCTCAAGCTCCTGAAGACCCAGAGGAAAGGCTGTCTGAGGGCAGCCAAAACTGCCCTCATGGCCTCAAGGAGCACCAAATTGCCCCGGATGGCCCCCGAAAGCACCAGGTTTTGGCCTCACAGCACAGGAAGAGGAGGAGGAACAAGGAGGAGACTCCAATGCCACTGACACTGTGGCACAGGGCAAGATGCTCAGTGGATTTGGGGATGTTCAGGTGGAGAGCCCTGGGCATAGTGCAAGCTCTTCCCTCCCTTAGACCATGAGGATCCCCGCTCCTCCTCTCACTCCCCCCAGCACAATGAGTCCTCAGAAATGGTTGGGGGCATCTAGTTTGGAGGGGAAACCACAGCCTCAGATGGGCCAGGGGGACGCTGAAGTGTTGGTGAGCAGAGATCAGCAGGATGTGGCAAACGATGCAGTGGAAGGGCGACACCAAGGCTGCTCTGTGCTCCCGACTCTGTCCCCTCCTTCCCTGCCCTGTGCCATCGCAGGGCTCTATGGCCAGTAGTTGTGGCCATTGCATCGTGTTGTGACTTTGCCATGGCCTCAGAGCACAGCAGCAGCTCTGAGGCGCTTCCAGTGGCCATGGGAGGACAGGGCTTCAAGGGGCTTCCAGAAGCTTCTTTCCCCAATATAATTAGTCCAAAAGCCAGGCTGGACCAGGAAGACTGATCCAAAGAAAGTCTTTGATAAGCGGAGAGAGCAGCGCCAGGGCCAGCAGGAGATGAGGGGCCTCCGTTGGGTAGGGACAGCACAGGCAGGAACGGGCACTCGTTGCACGGCAGCCGTCAAACCTCATCCTACCTGGCTGCCTCTGAGCACCGAACGTTTCCACGCCAGTCAGAGAGGACGGCGACATTGAAGAGGATGCCTAAGCCCAGGAGACTTTCATTTGGAGAGGGCCTGGCTTGGTGGGAAGCTCCCAAGGGAGCTTGTTCTCCAGCTCATGAAGGCCCAGCCAGCTCCGATAGGGCCTCCTCTAGCCATGGGGAAAGCCCATCCACAAAACCTGCCCTCCCAGCCAAGACAGGTCTGTGCTGTGGAAAGCAGGGATTGAAGCAGCCCCAGCGTAAGGATCTGACTGGAATGAACAGATCTCCATCCCAGCCCTGTCGCGCACCTCTGGCCTCAGGCAATGAGCTCCCCTTAGGTTTCCTCTGAATAAGGGAGGTGGGACATGCGTTCTCCTCCAAGAAGCGGCAAGGGCCAAGTGCTGTCTGTCTCCTCAGCAGGGATGCTATTAGAAGGATTAGCACTGTCCCCACTCCACAGCGGCCTTACCAGTCATTTAATCTATCCACCCTGAGCACCTGGATGCTTCAAGAGACATCTCAGAGCACACAGGGCATCCAAACAGCCCTTTGGCCCACAGGGCTGCAGATGAGCCAGAGTGGCGCCTCTGGGAACCCCTCTTGGCCCCTTGTTCAGAGCAGCAGAAGCTGTCAGGCCGGTTGCCCTCCCTGCTCTCTGCAGGTGCAGGGAAGGAGAGCAGACGTGAGACTAACCCCTGGACTCGCTGCTGGAAACCCGAACGGAGCGAGCCCATCGCAGCGCGGAGATGGGGCTCCCCATCCCTCCTTCCAAACCTGGGTGACACCAACGGTGCCCCACGCCAGAGGCGCGCACCAGCTCCTCCGTCTGCAGAGACCACAACTCGCACGTCTGGTGCACTCCAGGCCCTCGCAGTTGCTCTCCAGACACCGTGGCTTGGCCCCTGCCCCACGGCCCGTGCCTGCGGCCCAGGGTAAACAAACAGCCTGTCCACCAGGGCTGTGTCCTCTTGCTGCCGCAGCGGCCTTGCCCGGCCCCGGCCGCTTGTGCAGCCAGGCTGAGACGCTGGGCGACGTCCAGCCCTGCGGTCGCTGCGGCTCGGCTGCCGGAGCCGCTGCCATTGCGCCTGCCGGAGCGCAGATCTGAAACAAGAAACAAACAGGAAACATGCGCCGCGTGGCCGGAGCTGAGCATTGGAAACAGAGAGAAGCTGCTCCGAAAGCTGAACCCCGGGGAAGCGGTGCAGTGGGAAGGAGAAGGCTGCTGTGCCCTGGCTGGGGAGCGGGTGGCCAGGGACAGGCCAGGCTCGGCCCTCTGCACTCGGCTCCACCTCGGGGATGCTCTCCCAGGCAGCAGCGGCTCCAGGGACCCAGGCGGGATGAAAGTTCCCAAGATCTCTCCTGTTGCTTGCACAGGGCTTTGCCATGATCCCAACTCAGCAGCTTTGTTTCACCCAATGGTGAGATTTGACCCTGAAGTTTACGTGACTTGAAGCCCCTGAGTTCAGGTACGGTGTGCCTGGCCCATCAGCAGGGTGGGCTGACGGCATCAACCCTGGCTCATCACGTGCACCTTGTCTGCGCTGCCCCCGGGCTGTCCCAGGACCGTCTCCGAGGGTGGCAGGGCTGGTGCAGCAACCTGCAATTAGGAGCACCCGTGGGATGGACACACAGCATCTCCACCACACACCTCGCTCATGGTCCCCATCATGGCTGAAACACCCTTGTGCTGCACCTTGGCAGAGCAGCAGCCTTGTCGTTTGGGATTAAGATCATATTTTTTCTAAACTGCTGTTCTTGTCCCTTGGAGCAGAGCTCCTCTTTTTGTGACAAAGGTGTAGGGTTGTTTCTGCAGCCCTGATTTCCTGGAAACTGCTGCTGAAGCAGGCAAGAGAATAGTTCGTGGTCCTCTTGAAAGCCTCCAACCTCCCTGGAAGAGCTGGTTGCCTTAGCGGTTTGAGCAGAAGACTTGTGCTTTATTCACAGCTCTGCCACTGACTCCCTGGGTGGCTCCGAGTGAATCACTTCCCTCCACTTGTGCTTTTAAGTGGGAGGTGCCAACAGTGATGGGTGCTGCTCCCCAGCGCCAGGCTGACGTACCTGGCTGTGCACAGAGCCCCATGGGCAGCAAGGACCTCGCACCTGGGATAAAGGCACTTTCCAGCCCCATTAGGACCCATCCCTGCCCTGAAGGCCAGGTCGTCTGCTTTAACAGGCAAACATAGAGCCACTAGACACCTCAAGCTCTTTGTCAGACACACAGGTTATGGGGTCTCCACCTTCAGGCATGTGGGATGCGGGTCTTGTTCCCATTCCCATCATAGGCCTGTGCTGGGCAGGTGCATCCATCATTTGGGTGGTGACACCGGGTTCCCAGAGCAGCTTCTTGAATGGTAGCTTCTGGGGTGTCATGTGGGGATGAAGTGAAGGCCATAAACGTAGAGGCTGATGGGGGTTGTTTTAAATTAGTGTCGCTGGCCAGGTGTGTGGAGTAGCTCGTGGGAGGTGGAATGGGAAGAATTAAGTCTATTTAGAGGAACTGAAGCTCAAGAGCACAAAGGTCCACCTGTGAAAAATAGCAGACCCTGATTACGCTGGCTAAGAGTTTCCATCCAGGTGGCACATAATGTTCTCCACATTTTACTGAAAAGGAAAATTATGGCAGAGCGAGGTGATGGACCACGGCAGGGCAACAGTGCGAGCGCGGGGAGTGAAGATCTCTGTGCCCTGCCCGCACCTCCACCACACACAGCCCCCCAGACAAGGGGCACCAGGCAAGCACATCGCTGCTGTTTCTCTCTAGAGAGCACGCGGATGTCCTCAGTATAGGACCAAAATATAAACCATATATGTCCCCTCCATGGCTCAGGACAAACAGCCACGTTGAGGGAAGAATGGAAAACTACGTGCATCAGCATAGAGGCATCTACCATAGGTTTCATGTGTAACATGACCTCCAGGGACACGGGACAGAGATGCAGGAATGCAAGGAGGAACCTGACAAAGGGGGACATGTGGAAGTCTCTAGTGGGCAGCCTCATGCCCAGGCCTGAGGCTTGAGATTCACTCTGCTCTCCGCCATGGATGGTGGTGTGGCCTTGGCCACTTCAGTCCCAGCCCCAATGCCCACTGCTCAGTTGGCTGAACACAAGCCAGCAGTGTGCCAGGTGGTCAAGAAGTCCAGCGGTACCCAGGCTTGTACCAGGAACAGGGCAGCCAGCAGGATCAGGGAAGTGATTGTCCCTCTGGACTTGGCGCTAGTGAGGCTGCACCTCAAACACTCTGCTCAGTTTTGGCCCCCTCACTACAGAAGGACAGAAGGACATTGAGGTGCTGGAGTTTGTCCAGAGAAGGACAGCGAAGCTGGTGCAGGGGCTGGAGCACAGACCTGAGGAGGAGCGGCTGAGGGGGCTGGGGAGGGTTAGACTGGGGAAGAGGAGGCTCAGGGGAGACCTTATCGCTCTCTACAGCCACCTGGAAGGAGGGTGTAGCGAGGCAGGGGTCAATCTCTTCTCCAGAATAACTACCAATAGGACAAGAAGAAATGGCCTCAAGTTGCACCAGGGAGGTTCAGGTTAGATATTAGGAATAATTTCTACGTGGAAAGAGTGGTGAAGCATTGGAAGAGGCTGCCCAGGGAAGTGGTGGAGTCACTGTCCTCTTCAAGAAACATGTAGATGAGGTGGTTAGGGACATGGTTTAGCAGGCAGGATGTTGAAGGCTTTATGGTTGGACTCGATCTTGAAGGTCTTTTCCAACCATAATGATTATGTGATTCTATGTCCCCAGAGATGCTCTGAGAGACTGCAGCAGCTGAGGGGACAAGGTCTCTGCCCGGGTCACAGCAGGAAAAGTTTACAAGGAAAAGCCAGGCCTGCTACATCCCACAGACCTCCGCTGCCTTAGCCAGACCTGCTCCCAAAGCACCTGGCAGTTCCTCCCTGGACATTTTCCAGCCTGATCCAGGCCTGGCAGTGCTGCCCAGATACCCGCAGCCAGCTCTTGGAGGGAAAGAGCACCCTTTAGGACGGAAAGAGCGTCCTTTGACACCGCTGCGGCCGGCGTAGCCTCGACACTGCTCTAAACAGCATGGCAAGAGGAAGTTTTTAAATCCATCTCGCTCCTTGAGATGGATTTGTGTTTGGCATCCCTTTCTATAAGGGCAACATGAACAAACTTTGATATCTTATGCTATCATTTTCCTAATGAAAACAGAATGCGATTGCCAAACATAGCTGAGCATCCTGAAAGTGCTCTTTGAATTAAGGAGGCATTACCAAATTTAAAGTACATGATCTTAGTTCAGAAATTAATTGCATAATTAGACACAAGGCTAGCAGGAGAAGGGAAGGACGCAAGCACTAGCAGAGTGCTGCGTGCTCCTATGTACAGTGCTGGGCTGTACCGTATACGTGCCCAGCTTCTGCATCTCTTCTCCAGAGGTAGCATCCTTGGGGCTTCATGTTCGGGAGGGAGCTGTGACTGTCCAGCCCTGCAGCATCTCATTGGAGGGGCTCCCAGCAAGGAGCTGGTCCTGCATTGCCAGGGGACGTTTGTTCAGTGTTCAGCTGCTGGCGGGGCATGGGGAAGCAGCAGTGGGCATGGTGACACAGTCTGTCCTGTGCTTCTCTGCTGAGTCCTAGCACCCCAAGGGCTCCTAAGCCAAAATCCTCACATTAGGGCCAAAAATCAGGAGAGATGAATCATGTCCTTCCTCCCCGCAGGGCAATGCTGGTCAGCAATTTGCTGCCATTGCCATTTTCCTAAAGAAAAATCCATTTGTGCCCAGCTGCAATTATCAGCGCCGTGACCTTTAAGACTGGCTTTCTGCAGAGAATGCAGGAAAAAGCAGATTTGTTTGCTTCAGTTTGAACCCGCTCGAAATATTTTTGGTTGTGGTTGCGACTCAGAATGTTTCCTCTCGGATCGGTTCCACGCTAATGGGTAATTCCCTGGCAGGCCCCCCTGCCGGTGGGGTTGTCGCTGAGACGCGACTCTCTCCTGGGCCCTGCTCCTGTGCCGGAAGACATCTCTGTGGCTGCTGTGACCACCGCAGGTTTGGGACAAGCCTCATGGACAAGTTCCCCATGAGACAGCAATGGGCCCTCACGGCCAAGAAGGCCCATGGGCTCCTGGCTGCATCAGGAGGAGCGTTGCCAGCAGAGCAAGGGAAGGGATCCTGCCTCCCTGCTCAGCTCTGAGGAGGCCACATCTGGAGTACTGGGGGCAGCTCTGGGCTCCCCAGGACAAGGGGGACGTGGAGCTTCTAGAGACGGTCCAGCGCAGAGCAACACAGAGCAATAAAGGGACTGAAGCATCTACTGTATGAGCAAAGACTGAGCGAGCGGGGCCTGTTTAGCCTGGAGAAGTTGAGAGGAGATCTGATCAACGTGTACAAACACCTGAGGGGAGAATGTAAAGAGGATGAGGCCAAACTCTTCTTGGTGGTGGCCAGTGAAAGGACAAAGGGTAATGGGTACAAGCTGAAACCCAGGCAGTTTCATGTCCATGTGAGGAAGAACTTCTTTGGTGTGAGGGTGACAGAGCCCTGGAACAGGTTGCCCAGAGAGGCTGTGGAGTCTTCGTCTCTGGAGATCTTCCAAACCCACCTGGATGCCACCCTGTGCCCTGTGCTCTGGGTGTCCCTGCTGGAGCAGGGGGCTGGACTAGATGATCTCTAGAGGTCCCTTCCGACCTCAACTGCTCTGTGATTCTGTGTAGCTCAGCAAAAGTGTTTTTGAAAGATGAATACCCATGACTGCGGATCCACGTTTATGGGAGCCCCTTTCACCCAGGTTCCTTGAGTATCTCTTGAGCACAGACCCCGCATGGCTTTGGTCAATCCCATTCAGTGCTGATCAGCATTAGGTACCTACATCTCTGAAGACACTGCTCTGAAGACACCCTTCATGCCTGCAGCCCAAGAAAAGGATTAGCTCAAATTGCAGCTCCAAGGGGAGATCTCGGCTTTCACCAGCCCCAGACCAGGCCTGGCTCCTTGTACTTTGGTCGATGTCTCCACTGGCTGGCACTGCAGGGTCACGGCTAATGCAATGAGGAGCTTCCAGATGACCGACCCGATGACCTGTGCGATGTGCAGCAGCCAGGGCTGCTGTCAGCTGCTGCACCCGCACAAAGGACTTGGAGCTAATGCATTACATCCTCCTGCACCTGGTCATGTCCCAGGGATCATCTCATACCGGCAGGGTATCACATCAGCAGGGCCTAGGCTGCTCCAGTCCAGACCTAGAAAATTTTTACTACTTGAACCAAAGGAGCAGAGCAGTGAGCACAGAAACAGTAACAGACTGCATTTATGGACGTGTCTCTCAGCCACACACAGGCAGCCCCAGGCTCTCCATGAATGCTCTGATCTGCCTAGATGAGAAGCACCTCCAGCCCAGAAGACCTGCAGCTGCAGTAATGTGGCCATTTGCCGAAGCAAGTTCAGCAGTGGCCCATGGGCTCAGCTTGGCTGTAGCCACACTTCGCCTCGCTCTCATCTGAGCAGCATATGAGCTGTACAGTCCCTCTCTGCCGGCCCTGGGGCTCCTCTGGCTCAGGCAGAACTGATTTGTAGAAGGGAAGTTCCATTTCCTCCAGCAGTACCTGCCAGCTATGTCAGCATCTCCTTTTGCCACCATCCTGCTAGATAGCCAGGCAGTTCTTGGCCATGGGGAGCAGGTGTACATACAGCTCCCAAGAAAGACTTCCACGGATACGATGCTGAAAAGCCTGGCGAAACCTGGGCACTGGACTGCCTGGGTAGGGTAACGGGCACATGCCACCCTCTCAAGCACACCAAGGCACCCAGGCAAATGTGGATGATTGAGACTTTGTTCCATGGCACATATTTGTCGTCAGTATATTTCTGAACCAGCTCCTCCACTACAGCACAAGATACATCAATACAAAACTCATTTTACTTCTTTTCTTGGACTTGCAGTACTTAAAATTGCTGGGCAAACCTGCTGAGCATCACACAACAGCTTCAGAACCACCTGCCACGCACCCCATGCTGCATATGCCTCTCTCTGGAGCTGCTGTTCTTACGCAGAAAGAGATGGAGCAACAAGCAGCACATGGCTTGAGCGCAAGGCTGACTCCAGAAAAGCTGCATGACTGCAGTGCATGGAGCCTCCGAGCACGGATATTGTGCCAGGAACCAGACAGCTTCGAGACAAAGACCAAATTCAAGCTTCTCTTAGTCCAAGCCTTGGCTGCATACTCTGCTCCCACCTTAGGAGAGTCCTCTGAAGGAATGTGCAGTCTCAGGCCTGCTGCTGTGGATCAGCACGTGCTGGCTCCTTCACATAGCGCTGAATTAATTTGCACCTACAAAAGATCCCATATCAGAGCCGGGATGTGTTGTCCTCATTGCGTCCACTGTGCTTTTGGCCACCACCCCATACGGAATGGAGGAACTGCCTGCTTTATCCTGGTTTACAATAGAAATGAGACCTTAGCAATGATACTGTGATTGCCCATCATCCCCCTCCCACAGCTGTGAACTCACCAGCCAGTTCATCCAAATCCAACAGAAAGTGTAAAGGTCTGGCCAGATTTGGAGAACAAGGTCCCTCTCTCCTGCCTGCTGCATGAGATGAGACCATGCAGAGAGGTGCGGTGCGAGCTCAGCTTCAATTAGACAGCAGAAAACCTACCCGCTTCAGTGATGCCCCAAACACCCTCTTCACACTGAAGCTTCAGGCTGGACTGGCACCTTCCTGAAAACTAGAGGATCCACTTGAGGAGGGGAGGTTGCCTCAGGTCTGCTGCTCACAGAGACTTGCTGCATCTCATATTGCGCTAAGGCTGCCCCCATCAAGAAACACAGAGGTTAGCACTGACAGATAACCAAGATCAGCAGGACCTCTTGGAGGGAAGATGCCTCCCATCTCGAGGAACTAGCACCCAAGAAAGCCTGGATATTCAGTCAAGCCTAGATCTCAACAGGACCGGGATTGCTTTCTTATGCTTTCAGGCAGTTTTCATCAAACACTCAGAACAAAATCCTGGAGAAACAGTTGATGTCAGTCACTAATGTGTATGCTACAGTGCTTGAGTTGTTCGTAAGAAAAAGCACAAAACTAATACAAGTTCACTGTTTATCTGATTTTGGCCAAGGGCAAATTCAGCAAAGAGCTCAGGGCTCTCTCTCAGACAGTACAGAGTCCACAGCCCCCAGCTGCCATAAATGGACACTGGACGCAGTGTCTTTGGCAGCACTGGCTGCTACATGTTGTCATGTCAATAAACCCCTGATATCAAAGGGTGATAAATGGTCCCATGGTGTCAAGGAGAACAGTATTTGCTGTAGAGAGACAAGTGAGAAGGCAAAATCAGCCCTATAAACATGACAACTCGCCCATGAATAAGAAGAATTAGGAGAATTCATATGGGAGATTGCCTCTTTCCCATCTCAGGGTCCAAAGGCATATGATCCACAAACCTCTGTTAGGCTGATATAGTAGCTAACATGTGGCTCTTGACATAAGGCTCTTATCTCAGGAAATTGAGGTCTATCCACAGGCATGAAACGGGCTCTCCCTTATGTGACTAGTCTAACACTCCTTTTGGTTGCTTCCTTTTCCTCCTCCCTTTGAGGAGGAAAACTGTTTTCCAAGACCTTCAGGGTAAGAAGGTTGCCTGGAATGCAACCAACATTAGTGACAGGACAAGGGGCAAGGAGTATAAATTAAAGCACAGGAATTTCCGTCTCCATGTGAGGAGGAATTTCTTTACTGTGAGGGTGACGGAGCCCTGGAACAGGTTGCCCAGAGAGGCTATGGAGTCTCCTCTGGAGATCTTCCACACCTGTCTGGTGTCCCTGCTGGAGCGGGGAGGTTGGACTGGATGATCTCTATAGGTCCCTTGCAACCTCAACCATCCTGTGACTGTGAAGAAGCAAACTCCCAGGAAGTACCTCTGGACGGCAATAAGAAGTCCAGCTTTCCTGCTGTTTGCCTCCCAGCCTGTCCTGGTGCCTGGGTTTACCCCTTCCTAGGAATAGAGCAGGACTCTGCACTTGCCTTTGCTGAACTTCATAAGGTTCCTCTCTGCCCATCTCTCCAGCCTGTCAAGGTCCTGCTGCTGGCTCCAGAGCTCTTTGGTGCATCAGCCACCCCTCCCATCTTTGTAGTGAGCTTGCCGAGGGTACACTCTGTTCCTTCACCAGGGCAAGTGGTGAATATGTTGAACAATACTGGACTCGATTCCTCCTCAAAATGCTGCTCTTAAAACAAGGAAGCTGGGGTCCGTCCAAGATGCTGCTATTTCAGTGGATTGGGGATAAAAAGGAAGGCTAAGCTGTAGTCCAGTCTAGCTGGGGGGGAATCATGGGTGAAATTCCACCCGTCTCTAAACATGTAAGCTGCACATATGGCAGCAACCCATTTTAAGAGCAACAATGCCCCCTGCCTGTCTCCATCCCAAGGCTGCCTTGTACTTTAATTTTCCTTCCTCAAAAAAGACAATTTGGGTCTGTCTCTGCTCTCCTACTAAATCCGAGACACCAAGCTCCAGGTTTAGTGAGATGAGGCCTGAATTCTGCTCCAGCACAGTGCAGAGCAAGGGTGGCCTCACTGAAATCATTGAGGTCTCTCTACTGTGCTGCTAAAACCAAGGCTCAGTACTGGACAAATTAGGCCACTTCCAGAGACTCACACCCTCAGGAACATTCAGGAAATCAGCTACCTCTAGTTTGGGTTTAAGGAACCACCCAGATAACTTCATCTTGCATGTCTCTTAACTCATTCACCTTTGCCAATCTCCCACTGTGCCAGAGAGAAGGTACTACCCAGGTCTTCCCACTGATCTGACCAGGGAGCTCAGTATCTTCTGGGTCTGCGCTCAAGAGTGGTTTCCTGATTCACACCTGTGGAGAAAGCAAGCAAAGACCAAGGAGATGAGGTACGTAACAGTGCCACAGGAGGCCTGATGGGCAAGAAAGGGGGCAGAAGTTTGTGAAGATAGATCATGTCCATTGGCACTTGCATCCCAAGGGGTGTGGGTGCTGGTTACCTGAGTGCTCGTGACTGTAAAGAGGGCGAAGAGAGCATTTCCTCAGGGAAAGAGTGCCATGACTCCAGGGAGCAGGGCAGGAGAGCTGCCAAAACAAATTTCCAGAGAAACAAGAGGCTGGGGTAGGATCATAGACGTCCCTTAGCCAGAGTAAACCAGGACCTGGGAACCTCAAACAAGGCACCAAGAAGCAGAGCACGGGCAGAATTTGGGGGTGATGAGTCACAGACCGAGCTCGAACACAAGGACAGGCTGTCACGCGGGAGCCCAGTTACTGTGCGCCAGCCTCATGGTCCACGTGCGTTCACTCAGCCCGTGCAAATAAGGCCATTTCAACTAGTTTAGTGCAGTTCCCTCAAGTTGGTTAACTTGACTTGACTTGCATGTGCCACGAATTAAGGGTATGCACACAGATGCCCCTGCTGTCAGCTCATGTGTGGCAGCACATTGCGCAGCGATAACTTTTCCAGAACGTCCCAGCCTTCATCCTCACTAAAAGCTTGGTCACAGGAAGAGGAAACACCCTTTCGTTTTAGCAAAAAGCACCCAAGGCTGTGGTAAAGTAGCTGAGGAGGTCAAAGAAAGGAGGGATTGTGTTGAACCACGCCAAGGATCCATCCTAGACCTTCCGTCTTGCATGTGCCTCCAGCAGGATCACAGCCTCCCGCACTCCCCTCCAAGGCTTGAGCCTTTTGGGCTTGGAGATGGCTGCTTGGCAGAACTGCCTTGCAAGGAGGTTTCGCAACAAGCTCCCTGTGACTCTGTTAAGCAGCCTGAATCATCTGGTTTGACTTTGCTGGATTTGTCTGTGTTCAATATATTTCTTGCAAGGGTCCCAGTTCAGCCCTCATTGACGTCAATGCGAGTCAGTCCATTCTCTTCAGTGAGAGCAAGGGCTGTCCCTTGGTGCTTATATCTCAGCTGTTTCATTTCAGTGCCTAGCCCTGTGCACCATCCTGCTTCTAACGCTACCTTTCCTGGCCCCGCAGCGTGGGCCGTGGGTCTAATCTCTCTCTCCTTGCCTACCACTAACAGCTCCTGCACTGGACTGGGCCCTTGTCCTCCCGGCCACAGTATCGCTCACGTTTGTCCTGCATTATTCATCTTGGTTTTTTGAGCACGTTGAGCATCTTGTTTCCTCAGAACGACCCGTACCAAAGTGTCTGTGACTGAAACGCAGACAAAGCAACAGAATCTTCATGGCTGCCCTTTCTCTCTGGGGATATCCTTCTGAAGCAAGTCTTCCACATTGACTTCAGAAAAGGTTTTTACTCTGGTTCCTTTTATTTCGGTATTAGCTCCTCAGTGAGCAGTTCTTATCCTAACTTAGATCTCTCTGTGGGGAATTATCAAAGGAGGAGGCTGGACAGTCACTTGGAGCACAAGCATCTGGTTTCAACACCCACTTTATTTGGGATTCCCACTGAAACTTTGGAGAAGCCATTCAAAGTATTTAGATCCCTCCTGTGAAAGCGGGAGTTGTGCTCCCCTGTCGCCAGCGGGTTTTGAGCGGCTCATGTTCAATACTCACAAGTACTTCTGAGACCACTGCTACGATCCCATGCAGGGAATTCTGCATCTCCAAGCCTTTGTGGGTTAGCACCATAGCTGCTTCTAAAACACTTCAAAACGGGACTTAGATGCAAAATATTAGCTGATCAGCCGCTAGATAAACCTTTCACCACATGTGGGGACTGCCAGAGCAGAGGCGGGAGAAGCACGCCATGCTTGCATTCCTTTGAGCCCTTTCCTAGAGCACTCACTGGAGAGAGGATCTTGCCCTAGACAGCTCCATGGTGAGACCAGCACAGCCTCACTTGTGCTCCCACATTCTGCTTGGAGCCAAACTGTCTGTCTGATCTACATTATCCTAGAGAAGATCTTGAGTTAATGGCACTAGAATTCTCCAGAGAGGACACAGTTCATAGAAGAGAGGGAAAGACCAGGAATGAAGGAACGACTGGAACTCTTCTCCTTCCACATTCCATCTGGGATTGTCTAGAGCTGGCTCTAATTATGCTGGTGGAGCCCAACCCTCCTTGTCCTTCTGAGGCTGCCACAACTTCTCACAGTGCCGGAGATGCACTCCCAGGCAAGGAGGGAAGCAGATGGGCTGAGGGGCACCCCCATCCCCTGGGGCAGGCACAATTTGGGAAAAGGGGATCTGTTTTATCAGTAACAGTTATTCTGCTGGAAGCAGAGCAGGCTTCCCATGAGCTTCAGCAACAGGAAGGGACTGGGCAAAGCTGTGAAAACAGCAGCCAGATGCTGTTCCTTGTGGGCACTTTCGAGATGCGGCTCTGTCCAGGTGATAGGCGATCATGGAGCACTCAGCCTCAGGAACAACCCTGTGTCCCGTGAGATTTGGAAATGAGGAGGAAAGACAAGGCGTCAGGGCTAGTGTTGTCCATGACACCCTTGCCTATCTCCCTAGGGAACTGTAGAGTCCCATTGAGCCTACTGCAGGCAAGGCTGCTCCAGCTAAAGCACAGGCAGAGCCTCCAGCTCCTGGGCATGTTCACATGCAGTGAAATGTCAAGGCCAAGGCCAGCAAGGATTACAGTCCCCCAGCATTCCTGCACAGTTTGGTCACCATAGATGAGCAGAGATGCAGAGCCACTGCTGGAGTGTGACCCAGGCTGTGAGGAAGGACAGACAAGGTGAACAGATGTCGGCACCCAGCTCAGATAGGCGCTGGGCAGGAATGGCAGCATATCCGCTATTTATGAGGAGCAAAGTGCTGCAGAGCACAGCTGGGTCTGCACTACCTTCACCAACACCACAGCCTGACAAGCTCCTAATCAGCCCCAACACAGGGCGACTCAGGTTTTCCTGGTGCTCCAGGGCAGCAGCTCCTACTTGGCACCCACGTTCCCTGCTAAGCAGGCACTTCCCCAGCATCTCACAGTGCCCAAGGCCCCTGGCGCTTCCCAGCTCCATCCCATTGCCCAGCAGAGCACCCGGGAGCAGCAACATTCCCACTCCACTTAACCTGTGCCCCACCTCGTCCCCCACACCAGGCGGACGACAGAGGACGCCCACGCCTGTCCTTGTTGGTTTTGGCTCAGCAACAGCCGGCTGCTTCCAGCAAGAGTGCTATGAATAATTGCCCAATTAACTGGAGGAACTTCCAGATGTGCCTTTGCTTTCATACCCGGGCAGTCCCTTTCTGGCCCACGTGCCCAACGCGGTGCAGAGCACGGCAGCACCTTCCGGGCTAGCATGCCGCCCCGCTCTGCTTCCCGCTCCGTCTAAACCTTCCTCCCTCTCTTGAAATGGGGAAATGGTCTTTTTAACAACCCCAGGGAGAGGGAAATTCACCCTGCCTGCCAGAGCATGGTTAGGCAGGCCAAAAGCCAGGCAAGCAGAGAAGAAAGCTGATCCCATGTTATGATTTTTATCAGGTGTGTGCACACTGAACTCTTTTAAGGTAGGTATTTTTTGGTCTTTTTTTTCCCTTTTCCCATTTATCTCACTCGAAAGTGGAGGTTTTACTATCACCCAGACTGCTTACTCCCTGCAGGATGCACTGAAGCCCTTCCAGATTTTGAGGCTCCTCTGTTGGCAGTGGGATCCAGGGCTGGGATTGCCGCTCAACCACATCACCTTGTCCAGGAAAGAGGGGTCCCTCCTCAGGCTCCGGGGGAAGATCTGACCTGGGCACAGGGCACCTGGGACTCAGTGAACAGAAATAAGGCCCAAAGTTGCCTCAGATCCTGCAGCTGATGTGAACTTCTCACAAAAAAAAAAAAAAAAAAAAAAAAAAAAAAAAAAAAAAAAAAAAAAGAAAAAAAAGAAATAAAAGAGGTGGATTTAACCTCCTCTAGATTTAGTAGTGTAGAAGATCATTGCCCAGTCTGGCCTGAATATCGAAGCTCTAGGAGTAGAAACAGAAGCAGTTCCAGAGTGACTTGTTTCATCTGAGGTGTCCAAGACAAAACGAGCTGGTTCACCCTCAGAAGGCTTCCATCTCTCTCCTCTGCACAGCACAGCTGGAGTTTAAAGGACAAAATTACAGCAAACTTGGGGAAGTGAATGCCATCCAAAAACATTAGGAAGATGAGGGGAGTCCTGGTGAGAGGGGTGAGACCGCATCACCAAAGGAGGTAGAAAATAGGGAACTGAGCGAACTCTCAAGGTGGTACAAAACTGTGCTCTTTCCTAAGGACAGCAGGGCCGTACATGTGTCCTGCACCTTCAGCATGACCGCCGTGGGGCCAGGCCTGACCTCCCATGGCGCTGCAGCCAGTGGACACAGGGAGCACCGGAGCCACACCGTGTTTTGCAAGGGTGGAACAACCAGTTTCCCCTCGGCAGCCTCCCCACCACCCCACAGGGCTCTAAGTGGGCCATAAATGTTTCCAGCATGGCACTTTCCCAAGCAGGCCCCGTAAATTACAGTCCCGTGCCGGTAATAAGCCAGGTAACAGCACCACTTTTTTGTCCTGCCAAGTGCACAAAAGGTGGCAGAGGGGAGCGGGGGCAGTGTGGGGAGCTGCCTATTAGCACCGCGCTGGGTTTTTTTACGTGCATGGAAATTGTTTGTTCAGCTGGAGGCGAGAACGGTCCTGAACCTGGGAATAGGCGCTAATGAAAACAGTGTGCGCAGGAGGGGCACAGAGCAGCGATTCACGCTCTGGCGCAGGTGCGCGCAACGGCCGGGCCCTGAGAACCCACCAAGGCTGCTTTTGCTCTGTCTTCTTTCCGTACCTTTTTGAAACACTAATTGCAGGATCTGCCTCACCACAGACTCAAAACTAGGAGTCCACTCTGGAAAGCAGATTTTGCATCACTGGGAATCTGCTCCAGCCGTGGGGACAATTCACCTTCTTCTAACTCTTCACTGTGGTTTTGGTTTATTCCCTGGTCTCCAGAGGGCAAAATGAGGATATCACGTCCTGCTTTGGCACTTGCTCTCTCACTGCTCCTGTTCCATCACACAAAATATCCTACAGATACAAATGCCAGAAGAGCAAAGTTCCAGTTTGCCAGGTGAACTCCAGCAAGTGCCTCGGGAAGCAGTGCTGCCCTCAGGACGGTGCAGAGGAGCACGGGAGCCTAAGAAGACATCAAAGGTAGTGCAGGGCTTAATCAAGTACCATTTACTTCTTCTTCTGGGTCTGTAGAATGTGCCTCGAAGTCCAAGCAGGACGTGCGAGGGCAGTTGCTGCATGTTTTGGGTTGGCTCATGTCATGAGAGAGTACTCAACCGCGCCGGGTTGCGGAGAGGGTGCTTCACGCCACAAGGTCACCCTTGAGAAAGCAGCAGGTGACGGGAAGCGTTTGTTGCTCAGTTATCCCATGGTAATTCCCGGTTTCACCCACAGGAGGTCGCACTTTGCCAGGCTTCACGAGCTGGCATTGCGAGCAGCGTTGCTACCAGCGTAGCCTGGTTCTATAGCTCTGCTCGGCGTCAAGCACCTTCCGTGCACCCCGTCCTGCCCTGCTGATGCTCTGCCCGCTCTCCTAAAAGCTCCTGTGCACCCATAGTCTTCCTCCGTGAAGACCGTTCCACCACTCAGGCATCCCTTGCCTTGTCTTTCTCTTCTTGCTTTCACTTCTTTACATCTATTCTATGAGGAAAGACTAAGCGAGCGGGCCTGTTTAGCCTGGAGAAGAGGAAATGGAGAGGGGATCTGATCAATGTGGACAAATATCTGAGGGCAGGATGTAAAGAGGATGAGGCCAAACTCTTCTCGATGGTGGCCAATGACAGGACAAGGGGTAATGCGTACAAATTGAAACCCAGGCAGTTCCATGTCCATGTGAGGAAGAACTTCCTTCCTGTGAGGGTGACGGAACCCTGGAACAGGCTGCCCAGAGAGGCTGTGGAGTCTCCTTCTCTGGAGATCTTCCAAACCTGCCTGGATGCCACCCTGTGCCCCGTGCTCTGGGTATCCCTGTGGAGCAGGGGGTTGGACCAGATGATCTCCAGAGGTTCCTTCCACCCTCAACCCTTCTGCGACTCTATGATTGTTTTCTCAGTCCTGCTTTCCCGTGAATACGTTGCCTGTGACAATAGGCTTCATGGCACCCACTATCCAGACCGTTACTCTAGGCTGGGTTCACTAGGAAATGACATGTGTTATTCTCCTGGATTATCTCCCCATAACACTGTGCTGAGCATCCACGCAGGAATTTGGAGAGAGCCTGCAACTATTTCCACTTCCCGACCTCTGAAAACAGTGCTCCAAAGGGTACATTCAGTTTGGGTCCTACTTCACGCTTCAGGAAAGATATCCTTAAATTTCATCCGTCTCCCTATGCCCTGGCTTGCTTCTCTAAAGTCCCTCAATCCCCTTTTTCCTGCCTCAGTTTCCCTTGGGAGACAGGAAGATACCAGCATGATCTTCCCTCAGAGGAGTGCCAAGGCCTAAGCACGCACCATCCTCAAAGGATCAAAGCAACCCAGCAAAAGGGTGTCCTAAATATCGAACACGACTGGAAGCTTTTCATCCCCTTACTAAAACCTGTGGAATTTTGCGTTCCCATCTTTGGGATTTTGCCTATGTGTCTCTCCACCCTACTTGGCTCGCTAACTCCTTAGCCTCATTTGGTGTCAGGGTCACAGTTTCTATCAGAGCAAGCGGCCTCCGAGGCCCTTCAGAAGCCACCACAGGTGAACCCTGCACTCTCTGTTGGGGGTTTTATGCATTTTTGTGTGTCACGTTTCATTACTCTGTTGCATCCTTCCTTGCAGCCCTTACCCATGTCCGTCAGGCACTGCAGGAGAGGAGCATTATCTCCTTGGCAAGGGCCTGCATGACCAAGTCCGGAGCATTTTACGGCGCCATATAAAAGATTACAGCTTTATGGGTCGCTTAAGCATTCCCGGCTGACGATCCCTAGTGCCGCCGCTGTTTACGCAGTCATAAACAGGCCGCGACAGCGGAGGGGGGTCAAGCGCGCACGGCGGCAGCCCCTCGGGCACGGGCAGCCCTTGTGCAGCCTTCCCGCCTCAGGCTTGCCCGGCTGAGGACGCCAGGCCCCGCGGGAAGGCCCCCGCGGAGCACCCGGCGCCCTCGCCCCGCGGCCGCCCGCCCCGCGCCTCACGGCATCGCCGGGCCTGCCCGCCCCCACAAGAGCCCGCAC
>PTEX01000031.1:734393-750444 GCA_003342815.1 Eudromia elegans | reverse complement strand
GAAGGCGGCGGGCGCGGGGGGTCCGTGCGGGCGACCCCGAGCTAGCCCCGAGCTGCCCCCGCCGCGCTCCGCGGGGCCTCCCCGGCGCCACCCGGGCCGCGGCGCGAGCGGCTCCGAGCCGGGGCTGCGCCGAGGTGAGGGGGGCCCTCCCACCGCTGCTGCGCCCGCGAGGCTTTAAATGCCCGTTTCGCACTAAAAGCGGGTATTGAAGTGGCTTGCAGGCGGTTTGCGGTGCTAATGTGCAGGGGGGTAAAGTGCTCTCCTCTCATCCTGCTACACTGTGCTTCCATCCTAGGTGCGACATGATGATAAATCCTGGGGTTGCCAGTTGCTCCTAGTGCCGACCCGCATACGCTGGACCAGTGCTGTGCTGCTTGGTGAGCATTTATGTGAGTATTTATAGAAACGTTATAAAAATGCAGGACCCCAAAGTCCTGCTCTGCAGCATGTCCCTTGATGGTTTGGAGATGTCATTTGGGAAGGAAAAAATATCTCACCAGTTTGTTTTCATGTTAGTCTTTATCTAGGAAACGTTCTCTGGACGCATGTGTATGTACACAACAGATACTTAAGCGAGAGAATGTTACTGTCTGCCTGAGAACATTATTGCCTGCCTAAACTGTTATTTGTTTTAACATCAGGTTCCGGGCACCTGCTATAATTTGAGAAGCAGGGGATGATCCTCAGCCTTTCCTGGCCTTCCCCAAAGGGAGCAAATCACTAAATGCATGTAGTAAACCGAGGCCAGGAGGCTGCTAGAAGATGTTGGTATTACCAGTACAGACTTGGGTTCAGACCGGGTGATGCAGAGCTGCAAGGAAGGAAGGAATATGTATTTCTGTATAGAAATATGTTGCCTTTAAAATCTTGTGTTTTGGGGTCTGGTTCAGTTCTGAGAGCATCTGATTTTTTTTTTTCCCATGAATAACAGGCAGTCACAATAGCATTGTCAAAGAACCCATGTATTTCCACAGAAATACATGGTGGATGTCTGGGGCTCTCTCTTGCCAAAAATAAGGAATTCCCAGTAATGAGGGTTTGCTGCTTTGTGCATTCGCTAGCAGTTAGGTAGAAATCTGATGCAACAGTTTTCTAAGAGAGTTGCTTTTCAGGGACCGCCCTGATAACTTCAGTTTGGGCTTGTAAGCAGCCTTTTGTCAGCTCTATGATGCTTCCAAGCAAGACGAGATCCCCCTGTCCTTCATAGTTAGCAAAATGGCACTAGATACTGTTGCACCGTACTTCACTATGTGGAATCTTTAGCAAATTTATCTTATATCATTAATATTTAACAATTTCCATGTGTTTTTGCTGCTAAAATTCAAGCACAGGAGAAAGCAGCTTTCTGCTTCTCCTTATGCTGTTAATTATTAAAAAGCTGCCAGGTAAATGTTTGTAGGAGCTATCTATGAACAAACACTTCCTGGAGATGAGAGTCTCCTCTTCCCAACCAGCTCTTCTTATTGCAGCCTTGAATTTTCTGTTTTTCTTCTCTCCTTGGTTGTCTTTGTTCCTTCATTCTTTTAATTTGAAATCTTGAGATGGTCTTGCTCCCTTGCTCACCTTCACCATTTGGTTTGCTAAATATCTAGCTGAAAGCTGGATGGGGTTAGGAACCAGCAAATTCTTGGTTCTTGCTATTCTCTGCTATTTTTGCTATTTTTCTTGCTATGAAATTACTTCCCACTCTTATTCTGGCTCCTTAGAGCACATTTGCCCTGCCTACTTGGTTAGAGAAACTTTTAACTTTAACTTTTAACTTCTCTGTTTAAACTACTTGTATAAGGTTATATGAGTGCATACCAACAAGCGTATTTTAGCACTTGAAATGGATGAAATGTGATGAGGATCCAGAGGAAAAATAGCTGTTTATTCTATGTGTCTACATAGCCTTAAGTTGTGACTGAGATCTCAAGAACTAAAATTTCCTTTAAATGGCATAATTATCTGCATATGTCCTTATTGTCAAATTTAACTGGAATATTCTCGTGGGTTTTGCGCTGTGGGTTTGTGTCATTTTGTGATATTTAGATTTTATGTAAAGAGATGCTAGTCTGTAGCCCCTTCAGTTCCTTCCTACTTCTCCAGGCAGTCACACGACCTTTCTGATGTAAAGATAGGCAGACCTAATTGTGCTGTATTAGTGATTGACTTGCTTGCATTTCGTGAGTATCAATGTCCCACTACAGAATCAACTGGTTTAAGTTGTCTCTGCAACAAAGTTACCTCCTGTGCACACGAAATGCTTCTTGTCAAATGTCCCTCCCTTTCAACAGTTTCAGCAAGACCTCCTGTGGGATCTGCAACTGTATCTGCTGCTTGTAAAATCTGGGTGCGTTTCCACTAGTGCTGTCAGCCACTGCTCTGGACCTCCTGAAACTCTAAACGTTGGAACGCAATTGCATGAACTTCTGCTGAGACTATTTGCATAGCAGAAATGGAAATAAATTTGTATTTAACACTGGCAAATGCAAATCTGGTGGCTCACAGGAGAACATTTCAAAGTATGGATGTTTACAGAAGTTATTCTGTTGTTAGTGCTTTATTATTGACAAAGACCAAGGGTTTATGGACATCAAATTGACAGTTAACTTTCAACACAAGAGAACAGAATACAAAAAAATTTTTTTTATTGCTTATGGATTTGCTGTCATATGACGGAGCTTTCCACAAGTAGTTGCACTAGGTAGCTTTAGTTGTACTCACAATTCTGAAAAAAAAAAATTAACTAAGACATTTAGGAAAGAACAAGGAGGGGGGAAATGAAGGCTGAATATATTCAGTGTTAAATTTTTACCCTAGCCAGAGTGTGGCATTGGTGACTTCTGGTTAGTTACAAAACGAAGGAAAGAAGAGAGCACAGGGTGAGAGACTGTCCTTCTTACAATTAGCAGTAAAATGCAAGGAATACCGCAGGAAGAATGTATTGATGTGGCTATTTTATTTTTAGAATTTTCTCCAAATTGTGAAATGCTATTATGGAGTCTTAAAATTAGAGGAATGATACTGCTGGCAGTTGCTGGAGAAGTATTTTCCATTTTTCAGTCTATACTTAAATATTGTAAATGAAACTTTATAAAATGTGGGCTTGGAGTCTTATATTTCAAACATAGTGTTTTATGTTTGTTTGTTTGTTTTCCAGATTTCCTATTACATCTTCGTGAGCTCAATTAATGGTAGAACTGGCCGAATGTAGAGTATGAATATCTGCTTCTCTTGCATTCCATATGCAACAGGGAACAGGAAAATTTAAATTCCCCACTTTCAAGAGTGTCCTTTTCATCCAGTACAGGTAAAGAAAATCTTTCAAAACCTTCAAGAAGAAAATGAATTTGTATTTTCACAATTGTGCTTGCATATGCATCTAAACATAGACATCTCCTCCTTCCATAGTTGAATTTTGTCATCAGAGGGGCCTCACGGTATAGGCCTTCACAGCTTTGCTTGTGAAATTCATTACTCATTATTACGTGTGCCTGGCATTAGCAGATAAATTAGGGCACTTTCTATCTATCTCTGTAGCATTTATTGGCAGGATTGTACGTGTTAATTCCTCTTTCCTGGCCAAGAAACTGAATACCTTTTTGGGGAAAAAAAAAAAGAATATGCCATTATATATTTTTTTCACAAAAAGTTTAGTCTTTATCTCTCATTATAGCAGCTGTTGGAATTGTTTTATAAATTTATAAATGCATGTGTTAAAGTTGCTGTAAAACTATTTCCTTTAAAAAGAAAAGTGAAATTATCCCATTTTTATTAATTATTCCACTTTTTGTTATGATACAGGCAGGGCAAAAGCTCTTGATTTATGCTTTTGATAACATTTCTGCATTTTATGTTAGTTGCATGTTCTGCATTTTATTATAGTGCTTCTCTCTTCTTTCTTCCCATTTACAAAATGGTTATTCATTTTTTCCCCCCCAAGAGATTTGAAGTGGTTTGCCCTGTATCATCTTTATCAGTTTTGCCCTGTATCAGTGTTTATCAGTTCCTCACAGAAACGAGAGGTAAATCCTTATTTTGGTTCAATAGGTTTCTAGCCTTTGTCCCAAAGGAATGCAGAAAAACTGTGGGAAACAAATAACTACCCTACTCCTGTTGCTGATAAAGGAGTATTGGAGCATTCCTCAGAGCTGAATTCCCTGAACTGAGCTGAGTTTTGTATCCTGAAGCTGGCTTGGGATCCAGCTGTTGCTGTACCCAGCGCCGGGGGCAATTTCTAAAGCAATCGAACTGCATTTAGCCTCATTAAGGCGATCCATCGAGCTTCTGTTTGCTCTTCTGGAAAGGATCATCACACTAAAATATGTCAACAGCATCGAGATTGCTGTCCTGCACCACACACGCTGGCTTCAGTGCTAAATGGTGTGCTTAATTCTAGCTCTGATGCAATCTGCTTGGCCGCAGGTAGTGACTGAAGCTGTAAATGCGCAAATAAAGTGTGTCCCTGGTCTATCAGGAGAACTGCGCTGACAAATGTTATCTCCAGATCTATATAGCAGAGATATGAGGTGTTGTGCTATGAATCTACATTCAGAGAAAACTGCAGGACGTACCAAAGTATTGAGGAAGAAATGAGAAACTGTCTCTTAGCTCTCTTGTTTCTGCACTATCGTTATGTCTTTACGTTGCTCTGTTTTCCTTGGAACTTTTTTCAGATTTTGGGGTATTATATAAAGCAGACATCCCAGACATCATTCAGTATTGTCCAAGGACGTGAAATCTTTTAGTAAGTGTTTGGGATTAATTTTCTTTTCTTGAGATGAGGGCTAATAGCCAATAATCTTTGAGGAAGCAGTTTTGCACTGAAGGGAACATGTGCAGATAATCAAATGAGGAGGATGACCAGGTTATAAAAGTGGGCATGAGCTTTTCCTCTTGTCACATCACTGCTTGCCACTGTAAGCAACAATACTTATGCTGCAGCTCCAAGAGGTCAGTAATAATCTTTATTTGTAAGACAGGAAAAGAATATTTGCTTTCTTTTGGCACCCTATATGCCGTTTAACACAGGGCAGTGCCTACCTGTATTTCTACAGTACAGAGCAAATAGGTGAATGGAGAGTATTTATAGAGCAGTCCTTAAAGCTACTGTCCCTGGTTAAGACAAAAACTGTTAATTTCAAAATTCAGCTTTCTTGTTGTATAGCAGGTATATTGAATGTAAATAAAATAACCTAATAAGCTATTAACTTGATGTCAAACTTGCAGAACATGAGTGCAAGGATATTTGAATAGGGAATAAGTTTATACTTGCATATACCAAGTGTATTTTACGGTTTGGGGGCATCTGTTCTATGTTTATTTAAAGCAATATTAAATAATCTTTCCAGGCTTTAATCAAAGTTGGAATCTGCTTTTGAACAGTGTGTAATGTCATTATTTCACTACTGTGGATGTGTGTACTCTGGATTTGCAAGGAACAATTACATACTGAAATAGTTGTAATCTAGAT
Organism: Eudromia elegans; assembly: GCA_003342815.1. Lineage (NCBI taxonomy): Eukaryota > Metazoa > Chordata > Aves > Tinamiformes > Tinamidae > Eudromia > Eudromia elegans. The sequence continues at coordinate 744,989 of PTEX01000031.1, read as the reverse complement.
GTCTCAATTGGTTATTTCTTGGATTTTGGAAAGCAAAAGCTGGTTGTCTGAATGAACTATAAGAAAGAAAGAAAAATACATATATTTCTGTGATCGAAATGTTGAAAGGCAAAGTTCAGAATTTACTAGATTTTAGTTAACATACGATTCAAATCTTCAAATCTCTCTCTCTCTCTCTCTCTCTCTCTCTCTCTCTCTCTTCCCCCACCTCCCCCTCTCTTTTTCTCCGTCTCTCATACGGATGTACCTTTGGATTCTTTCAAGTTTTAATTCTTCGCCAGTCGTATCCCATCCCTGACTGTTGTACTTTGCTCCACTAATGTCTGTTTTACACAGCTTCAACAAAGCACTTGGGCATCTTCTGAAAGTAGCTCAAAGGACGAGGGAAAGAACTAAAGACACTGGAATGGAAAATGTGGCCAGATAAGCGAGTAAAATATTTCCTGAACCCTTTTAGTCACTGACTTGAAAACCTGCCAGTGTTAGTTGCCATGGTCATTGCCTGGCTTTGAATTTTAATGATTATTTACTTGCTTCATAGTTTATACTTAACCTTGAAAAAGATCTCCTGCCTGCTCTGCAGCTGTTTTGGGTGTATTTTCCGCCTATGTTTTGTTCTAATTCTTAGTCCTTTTTTTTTTTTTAATTAATGTTGCACTTAATGGAGCTTTAAGCTTTTAGGTTTTTATCTAATAGACATAACAAGCTTCTGTTTCTTTGATGGTTGCTGAAAAAATAGTTTTTTTCTGCTGCCTCTGTTCTTCTGCTTATATTATTCATGTTTTGCCCAAGTCAGTCTCTGATTGGAAAGGATAATGACTCTTTCCCTTTAAAGAAAGTGGATATATAGGTTTAGATAACTTCTAGTTTTGTTACTGCTATGAACTTTTTTGGAAATTTTTGATTTTAACAATGCCTTTACATTCATGTCTTCACAGGTACTTGAAAGCATTGCAATTCTGTATAATTCGGGTACTGATCCATCCTGCTATCCCTAGGTCCAGTTAGAGGTTACTTGCCACAGTATGGTGCTAAATCCTCCAAAGTTCCTTCAGCAGGAGAGAAGGAGACTTGTTGCAGTGAGGAAATAGAACTGGGGGTCATTGCCTCTCCTGAATCATATCTTTGTGCAAACAGTTAGTTCTGAAATTTATTTTTGTTTCTCTTCTGTCTGCACCTTGTCCCCTTCTTTGTATGAGGAAGCTGGACAGTCCAGATGTGGGGACAAATCTTCTGTCCCCATCAACTCAAAGGAAATATCACTCTTTACATGATTGCCAGAAGAGAAAGAACAGGCTGAGAATTAATTTCAGATAATGAAGGGTACAACAGAAGCAAATGTTGGCATTTCTCTATGGCTCTTACACTTCACAAAGACAACCTAAAAAGGCATCTTTTTAATACCAAAAAAAAAGTGAAATATTTGAAAGCAAAGACTTGTCTTTAACACTTTACTAAAAGGCACCTCTGTGTTGCTGCCATATTTTAAAAGAAGAGTTAAATTTTAAAACTTCAGCATATGCTTCCAAAATACCCAGATTAATATTTAGTCAGCATCTAAAACTATATGGATTAAATATCTTCTCCAAGCTAATGCTAACTGTACCTTGGGAATTTCTGCCTACGTGAGGCAAAACATTGGATTTATTTTCCTAGTAGCAAAGTAAGGAGAAGCCTGGAGTTGTCTGCCTTGATCATATGGCTAATTTAATGAGTATTAACGACGCTGAAGCACGTGTTGCAAAAAATACCAGGTTATACAAGCAGGGTGTTGCATGCAACTGGGACCGTTTTGCTCTGCAGAGTCTGCAGAATCCAGAGCGGTGTGCTATGGATTTTAACAAACTTTCTAAATGTTGATGAGAGCTGGCCCTCTAGAGGCTGATGCGCTCATAGGAGCGCAGGCGAGTTCAGGATCACATGCACGGTGCAGACACAAGAGAAAATTAGCAAGCAGGTTCGAAGTGCCAGAGCAGCAAACTAGTCTCAGACTGTGTGGCCACATGAGGGAAATCCATTTCGCCTTGAGGTGTCCACAGGAGCTACGTCTGGGCTGGCCCTTGCTAGACCACTTCAGTATGAGTCTTGGCAAGTATGTGATGGAAATAGAAATGAAATTGGGGATTTTGTGTTTGTTTTGCTTTTAAAGCATGCCTCTAACATGTTTTGCTTTGAAAAACAGTCTTGGCGGCTCAGGAGCAAGCCGAATGTATGTGTTTGTGAAGTAAATAGGAAATTATCTGTTATTCGCATCTCTAGTTATTTCTTTTCCTTTCCCCTCTTGCAGGAGAAGCTGTGAGTCACTTAATGACTGGATAAGGTCTCCATTCTCATGATTTTTCTCATCTGCTTTTCCTGGAGCCATGGATGAATACAACCGCTTTGTGGATTGGGAGAAAATGGACGTTGCTGTCCAGAGCCAAGATCCAAAGGAGCTGAGCTGCACCGAGTTCCAGGAGCTCAAGCAGCTGGCTCGGCAGGGCTACTGGGCCAAGAACCATTCTCTGAGAGCCAAAGTGTACCACAAACTAATCAACAATATTCCCTGTCGCACAGTGACTCCGGATGCAAACGTGTACCGGGACATTGTTGTAAAGATCATCGGAAAGCGGAGCAGCAGCTCCCTTCCACTGCCGGAGTTTGTGGATAACAGCCTGGTTCCCACCTATTGCTTGAATGCTGAGGGCATTGGAGCAGTCAGGAAGATTATCCTGTGCGTGGCAAACCAGTTCCCGGACATCTCCTTTTGTCCAGCGCTGCCCTCCGTGACAGCTTTGCTCCTGCACTACAGCAGGGATGAGGCAGAGTGCTTCGAGAAGGTTTGTCGCATCCTCGCTTGCAATGACCCTTCCAAGCGACTCATTGACCAGACCTTCTTAGCTTTTGAGTCCTCCTGCATGACCTTTGGTGATCTGGTTAACAAGTACTGCCAGGCAGCACACAAGTTGATGGTAGCCGTGTCTGAGGATGTCTTGGAGGTCTACTCTGACTGGCAGCGCTGGCTATTTGGAGAGCTGCCCATGGTCTACATTGCTCGGGTCTTTGACGTGTTTCTGGTGGAGGGCTACAAGGTTCTCTACCGTGTTGCACTGGCTCTCCTGAAATTCTTTCACAAAGTTCGGGCCGGGCAGCCCATGGAGTCAGACAACATACAGCAGGATATTCGGTCATTTGTGAGAGACATTGCCAAGTCTGTCACCCCTGAGCGGCTTTTGGAAAAAGCTTTTGCAATCCGGCTCTTCTCCCGGAAGGAAATCCAGCTCCTGCAGATGGCCAATGAGAAGGCCCTACAGCAGAAGGGCATCACAGTCAAGCAGAAAAGGTAGGACTGCCAAATTCAGCAGGCAGCAATCCCCAAGGAAACAAGGTCATGAGTTTTGTTGAGCACTAGGGCAAGCCTGGGTGGTTGCTGGTATCTCCTTTGACTCTTTTGCTTTGAGGACTTGATTAGAAAAAGCCCAAAACTGAGTGTTAGTGGGATTATGTCTTAAATATGAGACTACTTGTATAAAACTTAAATTTCATGCTGTCCCATATCTTAAATTTTGCAGTTTCTTTACTTGTAAGTAGGCAAACACGGTCTTGAAGTGTGAGTGTCGCTCAGGAGCTATCTTAGTAGAGTAGGGAAGAAGTAAGAAAATATTATTCCCGGGTTATTTTTCTCCAAATTTTTTTTTTTTTTCAAAAATAAAATAAAATAAAATAACCAGAAATAACGTGTGAATGTTCAGGAGTTTTGCTAGCTGAGGGCCTCTGCAAGGAGGAGGGTAACTTGTAGCAGTCTGCTGGGGTCAGTAAATGTGGTATCAGGAACTTGGTAGTATCAGTGGACAACTTTATTTTCTCCAGATTTGTACCAGCCAACAATGGGTTAGAACCTCACAACAAATTATGTTGACCAATTAATCACAGTAGTTTCAAACAGACACCTCTATATGGTATTGAAATATAAACTTGTCGGAATTTGCAAAGTAATGGAAGCATTAGCTTGTACATGATGATGACTATCCACAAAGTTCTTGATTCTCTCTAGCTGCGTATTTTTGGAATCACATTTTAGTCTATGGTTAGGTTCTATTTTACCTGACTTCTCCAGGGTAAAAGACAGTCTTAAATATTTCAGGGCCTTGAGGCACTGGAATATCAGGCTAGCTAAGCTCCAGGCCATGGTATTCAGGACACAAAACAAGAAGTTTCAGCTCTCACAATCTACGTCTAATGTCTTTTTTTCCTGTCTTGAAGTGTAGAAGAGCTGTAACATCTTTTCAGAGCATCTGCTTCAGCACCACAATGAGGATTAGCAAAAGCAGAAGCTGTTGCCGCATTGAAGCATTTTAGAGGTATTCCTTGCTCGGAATAACAGTGGTGCCTTCCAAGCAAAATGTAGTAAATTAATACCCAAATTGTGCCAATAGATCCTGCCACACCTGACAAAGTTGCTAATGTGTAGCTTTTCTTTGCTCTTGGCTACTTTTGTAAATGCTCTAGAACTTCTAATAATCCCCTGAAAAGACAGCTGTGAACTAGACTGGATTTGGGTTTTGACATAGGCAAGAACAAGTACCCCAGGAATGAGATTTCTTGAATGCTCAAAACACTCCAAAAAAAAGTGAGCTCCAATCTCCACAGAATGTGTGTTTGGCCTATGGACAAAGATAAATAACTTCCCAGATAACTCTGCCCAGGCAGCAAAAAGGAAAAAAAAAATGTTTAAAGAAGAGAATATTTTAACCTCTCTCTCTCTCTTTTTTTTTTTTTTTTTTTTTTTTTTTTTTCCCCCCCCCCTGCCCCCCCCCCTTCCTGCTTTCTTAGTGATTCAAATCAAGCCTTACTCTGTGTTTCTCTCCAGGCTCTTCTTGATCACTTTGTCACCGACATAGGAAATCACTGATCTTTTCATGTCTTTTTTTTGTCTTTCTCCTTCTACGTTCTTCTTCTGTCACTTCCATACCCACTGCACCCTTCCTGTTTGCAGTGTTACATCTCCTAAAAGGTAGGTTAAAACACTTCAAGCTTTGCACTTTGCTCTTTATTCTTTTTTTCTTCCTATCTTTGCTTGGCTGGTTATTTTGTCCAAGGCTGCTGCTATTTCTAATGCTGGGGCAACAGAAGCAGGACAGCAATTGTAGCATCCAGTTGCTGTGAAGCTCTCTCTTGGATGTGCTCTTGCAGAGTTAGTTCACAGCACCTGCAAAGCTGTATGATGTTTGGATTCGTGGATGGATTCAGGATTCATGAATGGGCCCAGGTAGTCAGTGTAGCACTTTCATACAACCGTATAGCCTTGGTTTTAGTTTTGTTGTTTTTTGTTTGTTTTTCGGAATGGAGAATGTTAGTGTTAGCAATAGGACTTAAGTGACCTGTGCACTGTGGGGAAATGATTTTTTGAGAGGCCTATCTCAAGTAATGTGTAAAGTTCTCAGAAATATAGGCATTGGCCCACTAGACCTGTTCTATAGTGTTATTATCTTTTTTCATGTGCGCTCTTTTTCTATTTATTTGAAAAGATATTGGACTGAACCCAATTAAATTGGCTTGCATCTATCTATACAAGATTTCATTTATATTTACATAGGTACTTTTCTTAAGAGAAAAGAGGAGAGACTTTATCTTCTGTGTAGCAAAGGTCAGAGTTACTCGGCTACAGAGCATTAATAGTTAATTACGTCATTCATCAAGTTGTGGTCTGAAAAGCAAATCCTAAAGCACAAAAATCAGTGGACTGTGATCCCTGATAAGCAGAGAGCCTAAAAAGAAAAAATATTGGCCTGTGAGTATTTATTAGTGCAGGTATGTGAACCTAAACTCCAGCCAATGCCTTAGAGACGATCTTCTGGCTTCGTTGTGGGTGCCCTGAGTTAACTTTAGTGAGACACGCATGCTGACAACTGCACTAACTTGTAAAATCAAAGTTGGAATTAATTTATCATGCTTTAATGTGTGACCCTTTAAGGAGCAACTTAGCAAAATATGTTTCATATCATATTCAGCGTGCTGAAGATTTTACCTCCAATAGGTAACTTGGCTGTTAATTCTATCCAGTCAAATGCTTAAAGTCCATGTATCACTTTACCCTTGTCATCTCAATTCTGAAAGCAGCAGAAAGCCTCGCATTTTAAAGTCCACATATGAATTTTAAGTAACACACAGTAGATACAGGATGTCTGTTAACATTGCACTTTTTAGCACAAAATGAGCTTTCTAGCACAAATTGAGCTATCAGACTTAAACACCTACAGCTATGAGTTGACTGAAAAACATGTGTACTTCTACCATGCACTTCTGCTCTAACTCCAGCAACATTTCCAAAGCTCTTCTGCTTACTCAGTTTGTTTTGTTGTCTTTTTTCTGTGCCCATTTATAGTACTTATTTACTGCTTTGAAAGTCAACCGTCCCACTGAAGTAAATGACTTTCCATACCTAAAAAATAAAACCCAAAATGAGAGACTCTGACTAGTTGCAAGCAACTCTAATTGCAAATTCCTGAAAACTGCAAAAACTTTGATGAATTTTTGTTACGAAACTGAGTTTGGAGGAGAGGGGACTGCTCTTGGCACTGATATCAATATGGGATCCCATTTGAGTCTTAACTACCTCCTGCTGTGATTTACAGCTGGAAATAGCAGGGCATTTTATTTCAAATCCTCCAGTCAAGCTTGGTTTTACTGACAGAATTAGATACAAAACAATTCACAGTAGTTTTCAAGAGACAAGAATTTCCTGCCTTGACTGGTTGTCCTTTTAAATGGCTAGCATGAGGCTAAGTAGCTATGAGTAAACCAGAGATCTATTTGTAAAGATGCTGATCTCCCAGCCCATGAAGGGTGTAGGCTTGTCCAGGGTGCTAAAAGTGAAGTTCTAATAGGGAAGCTGCTGAAAGTAGGGGTTAGAATAAGATTTTGATAGAGAAGAGTCCTTGTTAGCCAGCCAGGAGGAGAAACAGAGACAAAAGAAAGGCTTCTGAGTGCAAATACTTAATTTTAGCGCTTTTATATATATATATATATATATATATATATATATATATACACACACACATATATATATATGTGTATATATATATGTACACCTAAGTGTGGAGAAAAGTATGGTGGTAACATCACAGTTACAGAATGGTTGAGGTTGGAAGGGACATCTGGAGATCATCTAGTCCAACCTCCCTGCCCCAGCAGGGACACCCAGTGCACGGGACACAGGGTGGCATCCAGGCAGGTTTGGAACATCTCCAGAGAAGGAGACTCTTCCTCATATGAATGTGGAACTTCTTGTGTTTCAACTTGTACCCATTGCCCCTTTTCCTGTCACTGACCACCACTGAGAAGAGCCTGACCTCCTCCTGCCTACAATCATTCCTCAGGTACTTATACATATTGATCAGATCTCCTCATGCAAGTGATGAGCCTGGGAACTTTTTGTCTAAAGCTTAACAAGTATGTTTAAAGCTATTTTAATTTTAATATTTGGTACTAAATTTTAGCTTATCTATCCCTTTCCTTTTTCCTTCAGAAATCCATTGTGATAAACTGGTTGAAAGTCGGCTGTGTTCATAATTCCTCGAATGTGAGACCAATCTAATTTCTAATAAACCAAAACCAAGGATTTGTTGCTCAGATGGGTTCCCTAGTGCTTCCAGTGCTTAGCTGCAGACCAGTTAGGTAGGAAGGGCTGAGCTCGAGAGCAAGATCCCAGAGAAATCCACATGGTTTTAGTTTCTGAGTGGCCTAGGGAGGTGCCTCATTAGAAATGCTGAGGCTGGGTTCCTTAGGATAAATTTTAGGTAGCATTTCCCAATTTCTGATAGCCAGCACTGCAATAAGGAGCAGTGGAAATGCTGATGACATCTTGGTGATATAATCAAGAAAAAAAATATAATGCATTTTTTTGAGGAGCAAGATAAGCTATTCTGATGTATGCAGTTATGCAATATTGAGGTAGTCTTTTATAATCTGTGAAGCTGAGAGGAAGGAAGTACATTTGTCAAAAATATTTGCTTGGCAAATACTTGTATCCTTTGCTTAGGCTGAACCCTTGTATGGCTTGCAAAGCAGATCCTGCGAAACTGGCTCAACTAACTACCACTCAGTATCTGTGTCTTGCACAAGTTTATGTTGCATTTCCACTCTGTACTTGCATTTTAAAAGGCATTAACATCAGTCATGGATGCAGTAACACTTGGTTATTGCCAGGCACTGAGTTTGTGCGTGTCTTTAAGCTGAGAAGTGAGCACTGCTCAAGATGTTTTAATTGTAATATTGTCACTTTGGAGAGTTTAAAAGATGGGAATTGGCTCACCTTGCTGGCTGGGATGCTATCCCGATTCTTGTGCCATTGGCCAGGGAGGACCTTGCAGTGGGGGGTGCTTTACATCTCAGCTACTTCTGTTCATGCTCGAATCCTGTCACCCATGAGACTGTCTCAACCGACAGATAACTTGCTTTATTCAAGGTCAAGGTTATCCTTGATGACTTGCTTTATGTCCTCTATGTTTACAAACACAGGCTACTGTTGCCATATGGAGATGTTCCTCCAGTTATTCCAACAAAGCCAGCAACTATCAAGGATTCTTTTAGACTCCAGGAATCTATTTTATTCTCTAAGTAACAGTCATTTAATTCCCTTTGAAGAGTGGTGCACGCACTGGGGCCTTTTGGGATTCAGCTCTCTTTGCATGTTGCTACCCATTAACCAGAAATTGTAGGTTTTGTCATTTCCATTAAGCGCTTTTTTTTTTTTTTTTTTTTCCCCAATGGTTTGCTCTGTGTTTCTCAGGCAGAACGTGCACCTCGCAGTTCATGCTGAGAACTTCAAGTCTGAAATAGTCAGTGTGAAAGAGATGCGAGATATCTGGTCTTGGATCCCGGAACGCTTTGCACTCTGCCAGCCGCTCTTGCTTTTCACCACCTTGGAACACGGCTGTAGCCTAAACAGGTGACTACAATTGCCTGCACATCTTATTGTGGGATGAAAAAAGAGTAACTGAGCAAATGGGATGAAGTAGACATGGGTTTTCCTTGCACTTCACAGAAGCAGAGAGTCACAGAGTGGTTGAGGTTGGAAGGGACCTGTAGAGATCATCTAGTCCAACCCCCCTGCTCAAGCAGGAACACCTGGAGCATGTGGCACAGAGTGGCATCCAGGGAGGTTTGGAAGATCTCCAGAGGAAGAGACTCCACAACCTCTCTGGGCAGCTTGTTCTTCTGCATATGGAGATGGAACCAAATAAGAGTGATTGTTCAGTCCTATTATTGATTTTTGGTATCTGAAATTCTGTTTCTGAGACAGAGATATGTCTGCTGTCCCAGCTCCATGAGGAAAAGCAAAGGGGAATTAATCATAGTTCTTCTATGGAAGTAGGAGGCTCTTCAGACCCAGCCATGGGACCCAATTTCCTGTGTCCTATCTAGTGCAAAATGCTGTAAGAGGCAGCTGTCGTAATCAAGAGTCTTCTGTTCGTTGTTCAGAGAATCGAAAGGGAAGGGACTGCTTGATGATCTTTGCAGTCCCTAGGGTTGTTGAAGGCACTCACAGATACGTGCTTGATCTTGGGCCACGGTTCATGCCATCAGCTGAGGGAATGCTTGGCATCAAGGAGGAAAAGCAGGAGCAGCAGGTGATGGTGGTAGCAGGTGCTCACTCTGTGCTCTGTGTTACAGGTTCTATTCGCATAGTGAAGGCCATGAACCAACTCTTCTCCTCATTAAGACAACAGCAAAAGAGGTGAGCGAGGTGAAAGGTGACCAATAAAATCAAATTTTAGGCAATCACTTAATGCTGCATTGAATACACAACAGTTCGTAATAAAATGGAGAAGTAAGGGATCTTGAAATCATGTGGGTTTTTTCTTTAATAATGTGTACTTTAATTATACTGTTTGATTATGGGATTGTACTTTCTTAGGTAAATCTTGCAAACTAGGCCTTGGACAGTTGCCACTCCTTTAAATGTCTTCCGTCTTTAAGTAATGTGGGATGCTGGACTATAGTAACATTCACAGAGCTCTTGGTCAGCCTCTTGCTCACAGGAACAGAAGGAGAGGCTGTGGAATAGTGGAAAGAAGCTCATGCTGATATTAAGTGATATGAATAATATTGTCCACTCTAATGTGAAAGCACAGTCCTCAGCTTCACCTCATGATTGCCTAAAGGAAATGCAATGCAAGTAGTGCTCTAAATGGACTGCATACAAGTGCCTCACCTAACGAGAGCTGTTTTTCCACTCTACTGTGCATGACTTCTAAATATCTTGTGAATAGCTTAAAGATATTAATGCAGTCCACAAGTAAAGCTATTAATGCAGTCTGCAAGCCTGTATTTCTGCATGTGTTCCTACAGGATGGCTTCCCAAGAACCAGATTCCTTTTGTCTCTCTACCAGTGCTGAATCTAAGGGCCTGGATTCATAGTTCTGTGTCAGTGGCTGACATGGTGCCTGTGATATCTAAAGGGAATAGGAATAATACACAAAGAACTATTTTTCCTCTTGTCCTGGAGTGTGTCACAAAGTCTAGCTTTGTAAGTGCTACTAGATTTTTACAGCATTGCTACACTTTTTATCCATCCAAAAAAAAAAGGGGCAGGAGAAAAGATTTTTTTTTTT